>OZ010795.1:317312224-317912224 GCA_963932465.1 Maratus speciosus | reverse complement strand
AAGTAATATTGTGGGATGTTTAGAAGTTTAGGGATGAAATTCCATTTAAAATTGGTCGTCAGATTTCTTGGAAATCTGACGATGGAAAAGCCTTTTCCCGAACAGCCAATGAAATGCTTGGCTAATACGTAAGTTTCAGGTGGATAATACGTAACTTTCAGGAAATCTTGCAATTTTTACGTGTAATAACACTATTAATGTTTAATTCATGGCGTATGATCAACGTGCGATTTTTCATGTCTTAAATTTTAGTCTTTGAAAAAATCATTTTCCAAATGATCGTTGTAATTTGTTAAATTGCGTTTTTTTTTTTTTTTTTTTTTTTTTTAACATAAAACTTAAAGTTACTTTTGATGCATTTTATTTCTAAATTAAATATATTTGAAACTATTGTCGTTCTTCTAATTGATATTTTTTTGTGTATGTATGTACAGTCGGGGAGGGAAAAAAATACATAAAGACCCTCTACTAACTCTGCAACTAATTACAATAGAAGAAAGTTACCGATACCAATCATTAGAAATAAAGTCTACTTTTAAATGATGTATATAAAATTTGTTTAGGGGGCCATCTACAAATACAAACCAGAAAAACCCTTGTTTTTCTTAAATGGTAATACCCAATTTTGACAGTATATTTTAAATCTTCTGTTCAAATTATGCCTAGAAACGAAATTTCTAGTCATTTGAATGATAAGTTTTTGAATAATAAGCATTCAAAATTTAGAGCTTCTAATATTAAATTACATTTTCATATTTTTATTAATATCTCCAGAAATTATAATCCTAATGTGATAATTTTTTGTGTGGTTATAATACTAAAAAACCCAAACATAAATACATTGAATTTGTAATTTTAAAAATTTTATAATCTGAATTATGAATTATAAAATTAATATTCGAAAAAAATACTAATTGCTACCTAAAATTTTTTTTGATAGATTTATATTTATTATGCCCTGCTTTATGCGAATTCTCAATTTAATTTTTTTTCTTTCGAGTAATTTTCGAATTATCATTAAAAAACGTCAAAAGGATGGTTTAAGGGGATGTGCAGAAAAGCATAATTTGAAAAAATATATTTTTCTCATTTTATTGAAATATTTGGACTGGCAATAGTCGAAACATATTAAGCGAGTGAAATAGTCATATTGGCAAGAAATAATACAATAATAGAAGTGACATAGCCATTCTGTAGCATTTCGCAATCGAGTACTGAACTTCAATTAGGATACACCCCAAAAGCATGGTTAATTTAAAATAAGTAATTTCTCGGAAACGAATCATATGAATTGCATGAAAATTTGGATTTAGGCAAATTGTAGGGCGTAGAATTTATTTATGGTGTCAAACTTGGATATTGCAATTGAAAAAACAAAGTTTGGGTTCGGTTTTATATATAGATGGTCCCCTAAGCAAATTGAAAAAACAAAGTTTGGGTTCGTTTTTATATATAGATGGTCCCCTAAGCAAATTTTATAAGCATCATTTAAAAGTAGACTTTATTTCCAATCGTTCTGTACCTGTAACTTTCTTCTACGATAATTTGTTGCAGAGTTAGCAGAGGGTGTTGATTTTTACTTTTTTTTCTTTTTAACCATTTGGAAAAATGGTTATTGTCCTCTGTCAAGGTAGGAAATGAAAAACATATCTGAAGTGTTTTATTGGTTGAATCCGCATTTTATTCGTTTTCTGATTGGTCTATATTCTGTTGCCACTATGACAAAAAAGTTTAACCATTTGGAAAAATGGTTACTGTCCTCTGTCAGGGTAGGAAATCAAAAACATATCCGAAGCGTTTTACTGGTTGAATCCGCATTTTATTCGTTTTCTGGTTGGTCTATATTCTGTTGCCACTATGACAAAAAAGTAATAAAAACTACAAAAAAATTAATAACTCAGAAACAAATTGAGATACAGCTTTCAAACAAACTGCATTTAAAAGTACATTTTTTTCTCTATACGACGGTGTAAAAAGTAATATTGTGGGATGTTTAGAAGTTTAAGAATGAAATTTCATTTAAAATTGGTCCAGAAATATTAATGTTTAATCCATGGCGTACGTAATGAATGACCAGCTCCATAGAAGTTTAAAAATTTACAGTACCGAAAAATGTAATCCATGGCTCTCGTAATGTATAATCAACTCCGTGCGATTTTTTATGTCTTAAATTTTAGTCTTTGAAAAAATCATTTTCCAAATGGTCGTTGTAATTTGTTAAATTGCATTTTTTTTTTCTTTTTTTTCACGACTGTACCTTGTGGTGGCAGCAATTATAGCTTAAAGCTGGCTTATCTGATATTAAAATAATTAGTATTTTTTTATTAAAAAATTAAAAAAGTTTTATTGTAGTGACTTGGTGAAGAAATTTGTATTTTTTTTTAATTGTTGTTTTTTGTTTGTCTTTTTAATTAGAATTGCGGCTGTCTGAATAGAAAATTAACTTTTTTATTTTACAAAAGACTGATATTTTATGATTTAAAAAATATATGTCCTTCTTTCAAGTGTAGAATAATTATATTTAAAAAAAAACTAACGAAATCAGAAATGATTTTGTAAATTTTGATAATCGTTGTCACCGATTTGAAAAATGTGTTTAAAGTTTTGTAATTTAATTATAGTACGATATACTTTTTTTTTTTTTTTACTTTCATAGAATAATCTATTCTAGTACCATTAAGTGGTTCTTCAGTTGATAAAACATAAAATGCAAAAAATGTTTTTTTTCGAAATGTATAACTAGATGTAACAACCCCTTAAGTATAGTTTTCATTTACGATCTATTTCGTTTAATGGAAGAATGTGATTACGCGATTGCTTTTCTAATTACGCTTATTACAAAATTACACGGAAAATTGTCATTAATTGATTTGTTTTCTTCCGGTTCTTCACGAAATCGAATGGATTTCCGGCTTTCACTGTACTAAATAAAGACGCGCTGGGAAACTTTCGTCATCTGATTAACGTGACAGAAAGATTATAATTTCAGATACACTAATCCAATTTTAGAAGATAATCCGGAGAATAATCAGGTTAGTAAGGTAGTAAGAAGTTTATAAAAGACATTTTCAAATATGTACATCAATAAGACAATCCACACAAAAACAAATACTTTTCGAAAATAAATAAAGGAAAAAAATATCCTTTTTTCACTTTTTAATGTGATATTGGTTGGAACAATTGCTGTTTTAGCATATGAATCATCTAGACACAGAGGTTCACAAACTACACTGTCAAAAATCTGCAGCATTTGCTGCATAGTCACTCCTCCACTACTATAGAATATCTCTATTCTGACCAACGAGAATGCTCCATAATATAGTCAAGTAACCGTTTTCTATAAAAGCGGTGGAGTGACTATGCAGCAAACGCTGCAGATTTTTAACAGCGTATGGGTAGCGATCCATTTGTTGGTCGCGGAATGCAGATGTTCAAAAATGTACAATTAATTTTATTTACTAGGATACTATTATAAAAACAATATGTTACAACTTTCAAGTAAAATATCGTAAAAAAATTGTAAATAACTTTGTAAAAAAAAAAAAAAAAAAAAAAAAAAAAAAGACTATGCGTACAAACATTAAAAACAATGTCTGTACAGTGTACAATCATTCATAACAGTCCGTTTTAAGAGTTTAGGCATAACAAGAAAATGTCATTTATTAAATGACAACGCAAATTAAACAAAAACATATTATTTACTTAATAGATTCTGCATTTTTTTTCTTCAAACAAATCATATCAAAATGAAAAAATGGTTATATTGTCATAAAAATCTGTAAGTACAAAAGTTTAGGCACAGCGAGGAAAAAATTCATGATTTTACATAATGCTATTTATTAACAGTATTTTTCTTCTTTCGGATAACTTCAAATAATCGTATTTCCATTGAATCAGTTTTTAAAATATTATTGGTGTCAAAGAATACCATGCTTTTTCAATAGCCACTTTTAGTTCTTTAATCGAGTCGTATTGCTTTCAATTCTCGTATACTTCACGAGGACAGTTAAGATACCCAAAATGTTCTCAATTGGGTTCAAAAGGTTAACTTGTCGAGTGAAAATCCACTGTTTTTGAAACAGTTCTTGCGTGTAACCTTAGATTTTGCAATTTTTTTTTAATACAAAGTTGTATTTTGTTTGTACAATTTTCACTATGTGCTATGGTATTAAAATAAATTTTATTATTTATTTCAACTAGTTAGCAACAGTTTTCAACTAGCTTCAACTAGTTAGGATAGATTCTACTACTTATTCTTTTTTTCGATTATATAATTTTTTTTTTATGTCTCTGATATGAATCTGACCCTGTTATCCTTTTTGTCAATGAATTACACACCCCTAAAAAGCATCTTATATCAAACCTGTGTTAATGCCGTGCAAAAGTAGAAATTCATCTTACTCAAAAGCTAAACATGACATAAGAAAACAGACTGCAGATTTGAAATCAGCATAAAAATCTAGTCTAGAAAAACATTACATCAATCATGTGGTAACTATTTTCAAGTTGATAGTGGTGTAAACATTACACCATTGAAAAATATGCAAATTAGGCTTAATAACTGATAAATAGATGTTAAGAATATGCAAATCGTGACATTTATCTGAAGCAAATAGTCAAGTAGTCATTATCTATAAAACGTAATTAGATGTGACATATATCTCTCTATTCTAAAAAAAAGTAACTACCGCTGTCACCGCCGCCGCCGGTTTTGAATTTTTTGTGACCGGAGGTCTTTCTTCGTTAATATTAAGAAAAATAATGCATACAAAAATATGAAAATTGGTGGTATTATACAGAAATGTTTGATAAACACGCTGATGCAGACAGTTTTAAATCGAAGAAATATTTAAAGAGATATTTAATGCTAAAGTTGGAGAAAATCGTTCCATTAAAAAAGTTTTATAGGAGCAAAAACTGTACATCGGAATTTTATCATTTTTAGATCATTATATGCGTCAGAATTTCCCGGTGTGCAAACTGCACTCAGTTTATTAATTTGACTCATTTTTTGAGGTTTTATTTCTATTTTAAATCCAAATTTTCAGCATTTCGAGAGATATTATTTTACACATTTTAGAAAATGGTATTAATTTAAACTGTTGACAACTGTATAAACAGCGCAAATAATAATATTTGCTTCAAATTAAAAATTTATTTTACACGTGACTATTATAAACAAGAAAATATAAAAAGCAGGAACTCATTGAAAATTATCATAAAAACCATATTACACGTGAATTTTAAAAGTGAAAGAATGTTGTAAAATAATAAATTCATTAACATGCGTTAGAAGTCTTAAATAGGAGAAATTACGTCACATTACACATTACCTAAAATGAACAAAAAATAATATTGCAAAACAGTTTTAATTTAAAAATTGCGCGAGACATTTATGTAATATTTTAAGATGATATTTTCAACTATTTTTATTAGGATGATAGCGCAAATAATATTTCATTTCTAACAAAATTATTTTCACTTGAATAGTAAAAGGAGAAAGAAAAGTTTAGTGAAAATTACGTCAGATTAAAAACGATACATTTAAAGTGTCATTAAAAAAAACTTTCTTTTCGCTTTGCTAAAAAATACCGGGAGGCAAAGACTCTGTTTATTTAATTCATTTTATATTAGCTTATTTTGAAATGTCAACTGATTTTATTTAATCAAAGACGGAAACAGCCATTGTATCATTTAACAGCCGCTGATTTGGCTTTAAAATTCCCCCATCAAAGAGAAATGAATAGAAACCCGTTTATAGGGAGATCGCCACTGTTTTTAAACTTATAATTCAATCTTCAGAAATATTTTTTAATCCGATCAAATTAGCGTGCTTTTAGAGTCTGCGGTGTCTGAACGGGGGTTGACGAGCGTAGCTCGTAGGGAGCGGCGCCCCCTAGTTGTATCTAAAATTTGCATAAAATAGAACAAAAAAGCTTAAATTTGTATAAATTTAACTATGCAAATTTCTCAAAACCTGGACCACCTAGAGATAAACGGAAAGCATATTCGGAATCAGCGCCAAAAACTGATCTAGAATCAACTAATTTTGGTTCTAGGACAAAACCACTGTTGTCCAGTGTAATTAAAAAAATATTTTAAAGCTTTTATGCTCATTTCAGTATTCATTTGAAGTTTTGAAGAAACCGTTCTTAGTACGCATTTACATCTAAAAAATAACCATCATCTCAAATTCAACGCTTCTTGTCCATCGGTCACCACCTCTCTGGTGGCAGTGGCATAACATAAAACGCCTATATTGAAAATAAAACTGTCACCATTAATTTGGCAACATTAATTTTGAAATCGGTTTGGTATTTCCTAATATTCCATAGAAATGGTAATTCAGAATGTTTTTAAAGGCTTTTTTTAGAACATTTGTTGTTCCTCCTGCCAACCCGATGTGGTAGTGACACTGGCATAAAATATAACCTCTGTGGAATCAGAGGCTGTCACCATTGATTCGCAATCATTACTTTTGTAATCTGTTTACTATTTCCTGAGATTGCATAGAAATCGTAATTTAGGACTTTTTTTAGTACGCTTTTCGAACCTTTCCTTCGCTTCACCTCTTTTAAATTTCGAATTTCTTTTCGACAGTTCTTAGAGGCATTTATATGTTATAAGTAAGAACCATGTCATGTTTCTAGCCTCTTCAGTATCACAGAAATCGCAATTTAGAACGTTTTTTGTTCCTGAAAATTCCCAGGTGGTAGTGACACCCACATGCAATAGAGCCTATGTTGAAGCAAAGGCTGTCATGATCAATTTCCAACCACTACTTTTGAAATAAGTTTGCTACTTTCTGAGTTTGCGTAGAAATCGCCATTTAGAACGTTTTTAGAACGCTTTTCGCGCATTATCATCCTTCGTAAATTTCGATTTTTTTGTTTTAGAAATGTTCTTAAAGATCATTTGTGTCTTATAACTGCCATTCCAGATTTCATGTTTCTAGGCTCTGCAGTAGCACAAAAATCGCATTTTTAGAACTTTTTTTGCTCCTGCACCGCCTTTGGGGTAATGGCACCGACATAAAAAAGTCCTTCCGGCCAGTGCCGGGAGGAAGAGGTAGCTTTCAAATACCTTATTTTAAAAAAGCCAACTTATATTATTCAAACACACGAAGCTCAATTTAGTGGAAACCGAATATAGGAGATTCAATACTAATTTTTATCAATATTAAATCATTATGAATGAGAATTTCGCGAAATTAGTCAGCTTTATCCAAGCTGCTTTTATTTAAAGTAACTTATATTTGGCTGAGATGTTGATGTATACTATCCACATGCTTTCTCACATGGAAATAGGCGAATGAGTGTGTTATCGCGTGACAAATACAAGATCGTTTAAAAATGTTAGCCATACTAGAAATTCAAAGTGCTATAATTCAACCATTTTTTAAGATATAAACAAAAGAACAATTTTTCAGAAACAAAATCTGCTACGGAATCTTTGTATCAAGGCCAAACACATAAAAAAATCTTTTTCATTTTCCAATTTTTTAATACCTCATTTTAAATTTTAAATTTAATTTTTTTAAATGGCAACCCTTTTGAAACAAGATGGCGAATAAAGCTGGCCAACGAACTCGGTCGAGACATTGGTATGTACTATGTACAGACCAAGTAACATCCAAATCGATTCATAAATACGCTTGTTATCGCGTGACAAAAATCAGGTCGTTTTAAAATGTCAGCCACAATAGAAATTCAAAACGCTATAACTCAGCCATTTTTTTAGATATAGACAAAACAAAAACTGTTCCGAGATCTTTGTATTAAGGTCAAATACATACAAAAAAAATCTTTTTCATTTTCTAATATTTTGGTATCTCATTTTAAATTTTAAATTTTTTAAATGGCCGCCATTTTGAAACAAGATGGCGGATGAAGCTGGCCAACGAACTCGGTCGAGATATTTGTATGTACTATGTACATACCAAAGTACATCCAAATCGGTTCATAAATACGCCTGTTATAACGTGACAAATATCAGGACGTTTCAAAATTTTAGCCACGCTAGAAATTCAAAATGCTATAACTCAGCCATTATTTGAGATATAGACGAAACAAAAACTGCTCCCGAATCTTTGTATCATGGTCAAATACATAAAAAAAATATTTTTTCAATTTTCAATTTTTTGGTACCACATTTCAAATTTAAATTTTTCTTAAAAATTTAAATGGCTGCCATTTTTAAACAAGATGGCGGATGAAGTTCGCAAACGAGATCGGTCGAGACATTGGTATGTACTATATACAAACAAAGTTACATCCAAATCGGTTCATAAATACGCCTTTTATCGCGTGACAAAATTCAGGACGTTTCAAAATGTCAGCCACGCTAGAAATTCAAAATGCTATAACTCAGCCATTTTTTAAGATATAGACGAAACAAAAACTGCTCCGGAATCTTTGTATAAAGGTCAAATACATAAGAAAAAAATATTTTTCCATTTTCAATTCTTTGGTACCACATTTCAAATTTAAAATTTTTAAGAAAATTTTAAATGGCCGCTATTTTGAAACAAAATGGCGGATGAAGCTGGCCAACGAACTCGGTCGAGACATTGGTATGTACTATGTACATACCGAATTACATCCAAATCGGTTCATAAATTCGAGAGTTACAGTATGACAAAGGTCAGATATATATATATATATATGGATATATATATATATATATATATATATATATATATATATATATATATATATATATATATATATATATATATATATATATATATCAACTTTTGAACGGAGGGTGGTTTCGGGGTCTGGGGGTCATGATCGATGAAAATATACCAAAATTTTTTGAAATCGCTTTCCTCCGAACGGCTGCAATAGGTAGCTTTTTGTAATGAAAGCTACCTAATATAGCCTATAGTATATTGGAGCAAGGGCTGTCACCGTCATTTAAACACCATTACTTTTTTAATCGGTTCGTTACTTCCTGAGAATGCGTATAAATCGCCATTTAGAAGGTTTTTTAGAACGTTTTTTGCGCATTTTCACCCCTTTAAATTTCGAATGTTTTAAGAGATGTTCTTTGAGATCATTTATATCTTATACGTAACTACCATTCCAAATTTCATGTTTCTTGGCCTTTCAGAAACACAAAAATCGCATTTTTAGAACGTTTTTTGCTCCTGAACCCCTTTTGGGGTAGTGGCACCGAAATAAAATATAGCCTATGTTGGAGCAAGGGCTGTCACCGTCATTCGGACATCATTACTTTTTTAATCGGTTCGTTGCTTCCTGAGAATGCGTATAAATCGCCATTTAGAAGGTTTTTTAGAACGTTTTTTGCGCATTTTCACCTCTTTAAATTTCGAATGTTTTAAGAGATGTTCTTTGAGATCATTTATATCTTATAAGTAACTATCATTCCAAATTTCATGTTTTTAGGCCTTTGAGAAACACAAAAATTGCATTTTTAGAACGTTTTTTGCTTCTAAAATGCACCTCCTTTGGGTTTGTGTCACGGACATAAGATATAGCCCTAAGTGGGACTAACACAATCATTTTGATACCAATACTTTTGAAATGGTTCGGTAGCTCCAGAGATTACCTCGAACAAACACACAAACCAACACAATTTTTACTTCTTTATAATGTTAGTATAGATAATAATATAAAATTATTTCTGTAATATTATCAGATGTTCGAAAATGTACAATTAATTTTATTTACTAGAATAATGTAATAAATCTTTAAATACTTTTTTTTTTAATAAGACACTAATAAATCTTTAAATACTTCTTTTTAAAATAAGAATTGCATACTTACAGATTTTATTGATTTTTATAATAATATAACCATTTTTTCATTTTGATATGATTTATTTGAGGAAAAAAAAATACAGAATCTATTAAGTAAGTAATATGCTTTTGTTTAATTTGCGTTCTTATATAATAATTATTAGATGATTTATGAGGTGACTACAAATGACGTAACCGCTCGTAACGCTGACGTTACTTTGACGGTGGCAACACCAAACCATTAAGTTTAACTTTTACTGCAATGAATATGGTGAAATTTGTGTGAAATATACAATGGTTAATTTGACCCTCGGTGGTGACGAATTTGACATGCCTGTTGTAAATGAACCATTAATACGATTTACACAATTTTCTATGGGACGAATGTTGTAAAAACAGATTAAAAGAAATTAGTTATTCTTGAAAAAGCTTTTTAATAAGTATTAGTTTTGTAATGCTTGATGTAGCTCAACATCATTAAAATATATTTAAAACATTATTGACCTTAGACCATAATGTATCGGAATTCTTTTGAATACTTCTGTATATCTCTACTCTTGCTACATACTCTATTTTCAATAAGAAATAAACTTTAGTAAATCCTAAAAACGTATATCAATTTCGGGGCAATACGAAAGTTAAAGTAAGGATTGACAAATGAATCGGAATCATAAACACTTTTAACTATGTTGAAAAGTGTTAAATAGAGATTTCATTCATCTGATAGAAAACAAAAAGGTAAAAATTAATAAACATATTATTAATTAACTAAAAATTAGCTTTTTTTCTAAATTTTTGGTCACTTTATCGTGACTATCTGTATTATAAAAGAAAAACGTGTACACTCGTAAAGCTGACGTCATTTTGAAGGTGGAAACACCAAACGATTAAATTCAACTTTTACTGCAATTTTTTTTTAACTTCTATACATCGCCCATTTTAAATTTTTACACTAATAAATAGATAAAAAAAATGTTTAAATGAAATTTGTTTGCAATCTGCATGGCAATTTACTCACATTTTATGATTTTTAAAATAATTTTTAAGCATGCATTTTTTCTTTTTTAAATCGATCTCTATCGCTTGCAGACGATTATGAAAGGTAAATCCATTTTAATTTAAATTAATATAAATAATTCAACACTTGTTTCCGACTTAGATTCCATAACGAAATTAAAACTACACCAATAAATAAAATACAAAATATAAATAAAGCACAAATCTAAGTCACGTAATTGAACTCCGCGCTGAAACCACTGAAATTATCAGAATCAAAAAGACTGTTGTAAATAGCAATCTATGGCGATTTCTTTTCTTTGTCTTTTAACTACTGTCACGGTGTATCGCTTTTTATAAATTTCAATACTTTATTTGAATGCCTAATTGCAATTTTAGGTAGATTTCATAAGAAATACTACCCATTGCAGTCGTTACCAAGACGCGACTTTTGAAAATTTCTTTCATAAACTTTTCATTATATGACCCCAGGAACCCAAAACCACCCCACCTAAAAGGTTTATATATATATATATATATATATATTTAATAAAGATGAAATCACTAATATATTAACGAATTGGTAAAATTCTAAAGATGAACAAGATATGAATATTGGAAACCAGTAAGCAAAATAAGAAACTATGAATTATATATATGAGTGAGTGTGTGTGTACTAAATTTTGTCCGCACAATAAAAGTCGTAATTATGCACAGATCGCCCTCAAACTTGCCAAACACATTGAGATGACTAATATCTTGGCGGGATTGCAAATGAGCAAAATCGGCCCAAGAGAGTAGAAATAGGGGAGGGTTAAAATTTTTGAATACCGCCTTAACATGATTCTGATAAAACCAGCTCTTACAGAAAAACGACAGGAAAATTTAAACATTTTTCGTTATAGCAGTTGCCACCAATTAAAAAAATACGACGAAATTCTTACCAGAACAATTACTTTTCTATAGCAAGATTTACGCGTGAAAAATCAAAACGAAATAAATGGTTTGACGAATTAAAAGAAGTGAATATTACGTCACATTGGAAATATAATGGACGTTAGCAGGTGAATATGTAACATCATGTGAGTTTGAAGAAACATATTGAAACATGATAAAAACCCGACTATGGAAATATTGGCATATTTTAACATTTTGAGGTTTTAATTTTGAATACCGTCTTAACATGATTCTGATAAAACCAGCTCTTACAGAAAAATTAAATTAAAACCCCGTCAAAAACGGACAGATAAATATGTTAAACTGTGTTTATCTCTTATCTTGATTTAGTTTTTGTTGGTGAAATTAGTACTTAACTTCGAAATCTACCTCCGCCTGTAGGTCGAGCTGGAAGGGATATTTTTCATATGAAAATGATTTTTGGTATTGTTAGTGGGCATTCTAATAAAATATATTAAGTTTAAAAAATCTGTTAGAGTTTTCAATTAAAAAATAATGGTTTTTAATCTATATTCTGTAACCCCGGAAGCCCGGGTTTTTCCCTCCCTTGTATTTATAAAATCTAGAGTTTCTTTCCTTCTCTTTTTTAACTTTTTTTTCTCTTTTTTCTTTTTTTCTAACAAAGTTAAAAAGCATTTACAGCATTCGGTTTGTCTGTCCATCTATCCATGCTCTAACCCGCGTAAATATACTCGGATTTTCATGCAATTGATAAACGTTATTTAGGATCACCAAAGCATCTATGGTATTGTAAATGAAGTATGCAGGATTAATGGTTCTTTTACAGGAGCACTCAAAATAATTCTAATACATTATGGTATATGGGGGGAAAATGTTTGCAGAGTATTTTAATGAGATTACGCTATTCCAAATGTATTGAAACTGATAAAAATCATCACAGAATTTCACTACAAGATAATTGCTATAGAATAGGGCATTCAAAGCATTTGTCGTTCATTTACAGGGACACACAAAAGAAATCGGTTGCCGTACTCTTCTCTACAATTCTCTTCGAGAATTAATTGCTTGAAAAAATTCAGTATGCGCTTTAAATTTTAAATATTTTTTTACATGTTACTTGTTGTATATAAATTCTGTACCTCATATACAGACCTTCACAAAAGAATTCGTTGTACAATTCTTCTTTTCGGAAATTGCTGAAAGGAAATTTTCGACTGAGATATACATATTTCTTAACTGAACTATATTTCAGCATGTATGTAGTTAATAGATACAAATCTATATAGCATATAAAGGGCTGCTCAAAGAATTTGTATAATTTTCCGATTGTAGATGGGAACAGCTGAAATTGGGTTTTCAAATGTATTTTGTATCTTATTTCACGATCGTTTGACGAAATTCCTCTCTATTGTTTGACTAAATTTTCGTGATTTTTTGTGCAATCTTTTGACGAAATTAGCGCTTTTTTCGCAATCCTTTTACAGAATTCGATATTTTAGTTTGTACAATCAAGAAATTCCCCTCTATTGTTTGACTAAATTTTCGTGATTTTTTGTGCAATCTTTTGACGAAATTAGCGCTTTTTTCGCAATCCTTTTACAGAATTCGATATTTTAGTTTGTACAATCAAGAAATTCCCCTCTATTGTTTGACTAAATTTTCGTGATTTTTTGTGCAATCTTTTGACGAAATTAGCGCTTTTTTCGCAATCCTTTTACAGAATTCGAGATTTTAGATTGTACAATCATTTGACGAAATCTGCATTTCTTTTCGTGATCACTGATGATATTAGCAATATTTTCCACGGTAGTTTGGAGAAATTAGCGATTTTCTCCGCGACGGTTTAGGGATTTCTTTTTACAAATTTTCAAAATTCGCAATTTTTTTCTGTGGCCCATTGACGAATTGATTTTGCGGAATTCGAAAGAAAAAAAATCGCGGATTTTCACGAAAATTAAAAAAAAAAAATTCGCAGAATAATCACATGTCTGTGAAATAAGTTAAGGAGCCAAAATCACGCAGAGCTTTTTTTGTGTGTGTGTGCGTAATTTTCCCATTTTCTGTGAGATTTGTGCAGTTCTGCACGTTCCCTGTTCCTCAAAGAAATTTTTTCCTTGTCCTTCGCCAGGAAACTCTTGAAATGGCGCCCCTGTAGTAAAACCTGGAAAAAAGATGTCGAAAGGGACTAGAAAAAAGTTCCATTTTAGACAGGTCTCCGTCTTAGCGAGTATAAATTTGTATGATGTTTTTTCATTGAAATTTTATTTTTTTCCTCTTTGAGAAAGAATTCTGTTATAGACAGGCTTAGTTTTCACAAGTACTGTGTTCACGAGGACTGTAATACATCTCTTTTCAGAGCTATATTATAGACGGGATGGTTTAACAGTCTTTGAAGGTAACTGTAAAAATGGAACCTATAATAGAATACTGTCTAAAAAGAAATTTTTTCATATTCAATGTATTGAAAGTTTACCTGCTAAGACGGAAACCTGTTTGAAACGAAATACCGTATAAACTCGTGTATAAGCCAACCCCTCCAATTTATAAGCAAAATTTTGAAAAGAAATGAATTTTCGTGTGTAAGTCGAACTATTCACATCAATTCAATAATGCTTAAAAAGAAAAAATTAGTTCAAAAATCTATTCAAGCCTTATTCACAAGGGTAAACAACTTCTTAGACTGCTAAAATATAGTACTTCTTTGTATTGTAGGAATTGTAGATGGTAGATGGGAACAGCTGAAATTGGGTTTTCAAATGTGTTATGTGTTTGAATTAGACTTAATATTTTAACTTATTAAACGGTACATTTTGTATCATTATTCTGGATGTGTTGGAAAGTGTTCCATAATCTATGCCTGACGCAGGTTATTTTTCTTTCTTGTTTCTTTTTAATATTGTTATTGTAACTTCTAAAACAAACAAGTTATTCCGAAACATTCAAATTCATCGAATTTCCAGAGTTAGCTTAACTTCGGCATTATTTACTCCCGTTAAAATATTGACGTCTTTCGAACGCACAAGAATATGTAAATGAAACAAAGTGCTGATTCACTCAGGATGAGGAAATACTGGGAAATCCTGATCGATACCAGGAAATTCCCGTTGAGCAACAGAAGTTTACTATGCTCTTATTTTAATCTAGTTGTGAAATTTAATGTTTTCGTCATACCATTTCCTGATGCATTTGGAAAAGGATTTCTAAGCATCGGAAATTAAACAAATATAAATAAATCATGAGAGTGAAACATTTGAATTGATACAAATTTTATGTGCAAAAATACACATACTTATGTATTAAAGTGTATGTATACTCAGACTTCTAAGCACAGGGGTATTTTAAAATAACCGACGAAAATTTTAGAGTTAATAAAGCGTACATGTTTATGAATAGGTGTATAGTGATGTATTCAGATACATGTATAGTGATGTATTCAGATGGTGACCTGGAGGTGGACATCCCCCCCCCCTCCACCCTACCCCCCTATCCCCCAAGAATCACACTCAACACACGCTTTTACTATATATGGGGCATTCTCACAATCTTTTGACTTTTGGGGGGAAAAATCTGGCGAAATTAAACTTTCTAAAATAACATTTTAATCTGATAGACGAATGCCTTAATGATTCAAAATAAAGAAAAAATGGTCAGCAGCGAAATTTTTTTTATTTAACTGAGGTTTAAGTTAAACTTGCGAGTTTAATTTTCCTTACCGTTTTACCCCTGTAACTTTTAATTTTCTTCTAAATTTTTACTTATAATGAATTTGCATAGTACCCACAGGACATTCAAATAAGAAATAATAACAATGTAGTATTTTAGTACAGAATTTTTGTATAACATTGTCTTAAAGGGATGTTAAAGAAGGGACGGTAAGGTAAAAAAAAGGGGGGGGATGTTATTGGAAAAAAGTGACGAAATGATAAAAAAAAAAGGGGACGGTAAGGGATGGAATGGTAAGGAAAATTACCACCTGTTTTTAGGAAAATCATGTTAAGACTAAGTGATAGCCACAATGTTCATTCATTTTTATAAACAATTGTTAACATTCGATTTTTTTTTTTTTTTTTACCTCGAAAAGTGCAGGAATAAACCTTGGGGACGGTGAGACTACCAATAAAGTCACGATGCTTGAAATTGATATTTAAATGCTGATTTAAATTCTACAGCAAATTTCCTACCAAAGTATTTTAGACATTATTTCTCTAGCATACTTCTGTATGAAAAAAATTCTGTGGCTGCATCTGAAATGATTTTCTGTATAATTTTAGAAAAGGGATGGTAAGGAATCTAAAACCCACGGGCAGAGTTTAAAAAATAATAACAACTCAAAAAATGTGTGCAGGTTAATTTCTAGCTACATATTTATATAAAATAATAGTTCCAGTTTCAGAAAAAAATTACATCGAATTATTTTTATTGAAACAATTTTATACAGACAGCTCCAAACTTAAAAATCAGCATCAGGGACACGGGACGGTAGATGAGTTTTCCTGGTATTTGGACCCCCGACATCGTCCAAAACTTATTTATCTCGTTAATATTGTTATGCAATCATGCAATGGGATGTTCCCCAATATATGAAATAAAGAAACACAAAAAAGTGTATTAAATAAAAAATTATTATTCAGGGCCATGAAAGTAAAAAGATTGTGAGAATGCCCCATATAGAGATACGGCTAAAATATGTTTAAAAGCAAAATATCTTTCTTGGTAAATCAGATCATACAACTGTTTGCAATTTATTCAGTAATATAAGTTCGGTTCGAGTAATCATTGTATTTTTTTCGGATATTTTTTTTATTTTTTGCATGTTATTTTGCTATTGTTATTTTTTTTAATGGGAAATATTCTAAATATCATAAACATCATCATAAATAAAACAAAATAATGACCCAATTATGTTAGTTGCATAAGAGATTTGGACAATTAACATCAGTTCTTTTAAGGCAATATTTTAAGGAATATTTTCTATAACAAGATTTTAATGTAAATTTCACAATTATTCTAATAATTTTCACACGTCTGTAATTACTATTTTGCAACTATTTTTTCTTTACTTTATACAGAAATCTAGTACTTGTGTGTCAAAATTAAACAAATGGCGCTAAAAACTGAAAAAAAAATTGAGATGCAGTTTTCAAACAGATTGCATTTAAAAGTAATTTTTCTCCTCCATACGATGACATAAAAATTAAAAATGTGCGATACTTGGAAGTTTAAAATATTTCAGTTACAATGCCAAAGTTAAACTTTAAACAAAGGTTTTGTTTTAGCTACATTGTAAAAATAAAGATTATTACTACTCTGAATTTAGTTTCCTGAAATGCCAAATGAAGTTTAACTATGCACTGCTATTATTGTCGGTACCGAATAAAGTTCATCATAAACAGATTAGGATAATATTAAAAAAGAGTTATACGAATAGCTATATTTGATATTATTTAGGTT
This sequence comes from Maratus speciosus, assembly GCA_963932465.1. NCBI lineage: Eukaryota > Metazoa > Arthropoda > Arachnida > Araneae > Salticidae > Maratus > Maratus speciosus. Next base: position 317,895,096 of record OZ010795.1, on the reverse strand, counting down.
CCATATCTCTCTGAACTTTCATGGTATACCCATTTACACTTTTCTAATATATACAGTTATACCCAACCCTACGTTGTATAGTTTTTAACAAAGTCTTAGTATTCTTTTAGCAACTTTTTTTTTTTTTTTTACAATTAGAAATTCATATATTTATGCTACGGAACCCTATGTGTGCGAGTAATGCTCGCACTTGACCGTTTATTTGGAGACGACATTTTAGTTGCTGGGAGAAAGAGCTATCCATATCAGGGGCTAAAAAACTGAAACATCCTCAACGGTCATTCTCAGATAAAGGGAAATTTCATGGCCTTGACCAAAAAATGAAGTTTCTTCCGTGTAACATGAATTAAAATAGCAATTAAAGCCTTCGTGCAGGAATATTAATAAGCAGAAAACCAACGTTTAAAAATGCCCAAATAATACGTGAAAAGCAGCAAACAGCTGTTTCGACTCTACTAGCGAGATTTTTCTTCAGTGCAAGATAGAGCAAGACTCAACGTGCTAGGAAAGCAAAGCTGAGCAAAATTACACAGACTTATATTACCGATACGGGTAGCGAATGCGTCAAAAACAACCAATAAGACAGAAGCAGATGAAATGGCTGAATGGACAAGAGCGACATCTACCGGAGAACGAGAGAAAAAGAAACCAAAAAGAGGAAATTAAATTAATGCTTTCCAAATACTTGGAAAATCATGAGTACTAGACAAGTCATTGACTAAAGAGTGAGAATTAATGATATGGTAAGCTTCCCAAAAATCAAGCTCAAGGTTAGAAGAACATTTCTGGATAATGATGGCTGAGGAAAAATTGAACCTATGTTGAAAAGACCAATAATGTTGAGCAATAGAAGAATGTTTAAGCTCCTGATTTTTAACATAAGCTTCATGTTCTTTTAAACGAAATCTAAGAGCACGTCTAGTCTGCCCAATATAAGATAGACCACATTGACAAGAGATTTGGTAAATACCCCAGTTATCTAGGCGATCAATGGGTGTTTAAGATTTGAAAAAGAGATTTTATTAACAGGAGAAAAAATAACATTAAAGTCAAACCGTCTTAATATTTTAGGAACTTGCTGACTGATTTTAGGGAAAAGTAGCAACACAACTGAAGTATACGAGCTGGAATTAGAATGCTTTTCAGAATGGATGATTTCGTTAGTTTCTTATAAATAGAATCTATAATATTAGAGCAATAACCACGATCAACAGCAATATCTTTGAGTTAATTAAGTTCACCACTGAGTAACTGTGAAATGGAACAAATATTGATAGCCCGAAAAACAAAAGCATTAAAAGCAGCTAATTTCTGGTTAAGAGGATGAGAAGAATATCTGTAAGGTGAGAGACTGACAGCAAAAGTTTTACGAAAGACGGTAGTTTGAAAACTATTATCACAACGAATCACAAGGACATCCAGGAAAGAAAGACAGTTATTGGTCTCAATTTCAGAGGTAAATTGAATGCAGGGATCAATGGAATTCATAATAGAGAGAATATGATTAATATCCGAATTCATTTCAGCCAGGACATAAACGTCATCAACATAACGAACATAGAATAGAAATTTTTAAATTTCAAAAAGTTTGACCTGAAAATAGTGCATATAAATATCGCATAAAATTGGACTAAGAGGATTACCCATAGCCAAACCGTTAATCATATGAAAGAAATTTCCATTAAAAACAAAAGTATTTTGCGACAAGCAAGCCCGAGTGAGAAGGATAAGCTCCTCGATTTCAAAATAAGAGAAATGGAATTCACAAAGCCTTTTCTTGGGGCAATCTAAAGCCCCCCTCAACCGGAACGTTAGTAAACAGTGATTTAACATCAAAGGAAACCATCTTGTGTCCCTGTGGCTTAAAATTATGACTTTTTGAACAAAATTTTAAAAAATCTTAACAGTGAAACAGTTACCGCTCAAAAGTGGCGAAAAAACAGAAACTAAATATTTGGCAAGCTTATAAGAAGCTGTACGAATACTAGAGACAATAGGTCTGGAAGGAATGTGAGGTTTATGGGCCTTAGGTAAAGCATAAAACCTGGCACAATGTGCAATAGAAAGAATAAGAGACTTCTTAAAGTTATCAGAAATAATGGGAGAAGACTTGATGGCAGACTTAATAGAGCTAATTTCACTAGTGGAAGGATGTTTGCGGATGCCCACATAAGGACCATCGTTAATTAATTTATGGTATTTTTCCAAATACGAAGATTTGTCGAGAAGAATAATCTGACCACCTTTGTCAGCCTTGGTAATGATTAAGTTTGGATCAGAACGCAAATTTTTCAGATATTTTTTAACAGGATTTTTAAGATTGGGCTTATAAACAACTTCGCTTTTTCTAGCACGCTGTGTCTTGCTCTATCTTGCACTGAAGAAGAATCTCGCTAGTAGATTCAAAACAGCTGTTTGCTGCTTTTCACGTATTATTTGTGCATTTTTAAAAGTTGGTTTTCTTCTTTTTAATGTAACATGAATGTTTTAATTTTATTTTTGTGCCTGTTTGATTCGCTTGCTGATTTTATTTACTTTGTGCCTGTGGTTAATTGCCATTACTATTGTGTAAAAGTGATTGCTTTCTTAGCTCATCACTAGAGGGAGCCAAAATACTCTTTAAGTTCCTACATTGCAGGATAGCACACGTGCTTTAGCAGCTGGGGTGTCATTCTTTGTTGCAATAGGTAAGTGTGATACTCTTCAAAAAAATTGGGAACAGTGTATTTTTTATGTGTCATCACCATTTTTCATATTACTAAAATATAATAACATAACGATAACTTTATTGATTGAATTATTAAGAGCTCTGAGACTATTTTCAAAGTAAATATACCATAGCTATAATAAGCTTTCTACATAACTGTATTAAATATAAATATACTAAGTCTTCAATAACTATAATTGAACCTAAAATAAAAGTACTAAAAATGTCATTACCATGTCCTTTAGAAAACATGGTAATGAGCAACAGGCGATAGAACTGACATATTTGAAGATTTTTTTAATTTTCTACTATTTTTCTCTAAAAATTACCATTAACAAAAATCTGCTTCAATAAAAAGATTTGAAAATATTATTTCAGAAATAGAAAAAGAAACAAAAGACAGTGAAGTAATTACAATTACTTTACTGCGTTTTTCACCAGAATCTATTCTGAAACTAATGAAACATGACGGCCTTCATTGACATCAATATGAAATTTTAACGAATTTGAAAACATTATTTCCTAAGATCAAGTAATTTTTCATGTAGATTACTGTAAAAGTTATTATTGTAAAATAAATGCAAAATTCCAATCTTTTTGTTTGGATGCTCTCGAAACCAAGTCACATTGCATGCAGGAATGATTTATTATAAAACAATTAACGAATACATAAAACAAGGGCTTTATGTATCATGGTTTATTATAAAGCTATTAACGAATACATAAAACAAGGGTTTTATGTATCATCATTCATTATGTATACATCATGGGTCATTATGTATACATCATGACCCATATAGTGTATGGGCTCTTTTAAAACCAATTTTTAATCCTATTGTTATGTTAAATCCCCAAGTTGAAAAGGTTCATTTTATAACTTTTACCTTTTCACAAAAAAATTATAAAATACTTCCTAGCATTGAAATAAGCAGCTTAGAACTACAGTAAAACCTCTCTAAAGCGACCACGTTCCGTTATAATAAAAATTGGTCGCTCCGAGAGGTGGTCTCTTAATGGAGGTCATGTTTAAATCTAGATTTTAATTGTTGAAAAAAAGGTAACAATTAATGTTACTAAAATTTATTTTTCACATTAGGAAAAAAATATAAGAATTTAAGTGTCGAAACAAAAGATAATTACATAAGTTAATTCCTGCAGAATTTAAAAAATTAATACATGGACGTTTACTTTGATTTTAGGATTTTATCTTTTATAACTTTTTTATAACTTTTATTTCCCAGTCCTTTCGAAGTTCAGTAAATAAATGCAATTTTTTTTTTTTTTTTTTTTTTTTTGGACGGGAACGGGAACAAATAATGACAATTGCATTAATTCATCATTTTTTCTTTTAGAGCTTCCCGACAGAATAGGGCAGGGGAATTTATTCACCGCCACTCTTAATTTGTCATCAGAGTTAAATTCATTGCCTAAAAAGGTACAAAGTTGTTTAAACACTTAAAATTTACCGGGATAAAAAAAAATCTAAATTTACTTTAGAAATTTGATGAATAATGCTCTCTCCGGAATTATTTTTCTAATAAAACCTTCTACAAGCGACCAGGAAAAATAGGAATTTTCTTCAAAGAAATTGGTCGCTCATGGTGGGAGTTCATTTGGGATGGTCCCTTAAATAAAGTAATGTGGCTAAAATTAGTATTGAGCCTTATGGGAATTAATTCCGTTCCATGCAAAAATGGTCGTTCAATAGGTGGTCGCACAGGGAGGTTTCAGTGTACATTGAAGCTGGGCATAATAAATGTGCTCCAGATGGTAGTACCATTAATCGAATTTACGGATAAAGCTGTAGCTCAAGGAATTGACATTCCTGATGAAGAAGTATTTTTTGAAATTTTAAAAGAAAGATGTCGTGATATTTTAGTAGTAAAGTTTTTATGGGTTGACATAACAGAAACTGAAAACATCCTTGCAAAAAACATCAAACGGATTGTCAGAACAAAGAAAGTAAGTCAAAAATTTCTTGGACAAAATTAAAGCCTTCAAACATAAATGCAAGATTTATTTCCTGTTTTGATTGAGAAACAAACGATGTATGCAAATATTATCATATTAATAGTCCCTCATTTCATAATTCTGAGTAATAGATAAATCGATTGTTTGTAAGAGTAAAAAAATCAAAGGCTGTTTCAAACATGCAACATAATATAGTGGCAGGTACCTGGAAATTCAAATTTACTCTTCGGTCGTAATTATGTTCGAAGGTGTATTGTATCCAGGCAAGTCAAAATATCTTTATCTATCTTTATATATGGGGCATTCTCACTGACTTTTTTTTGGGGGGGGGGGGGGGAAATCTGGCGAAATTAAACTTGCTAAAATAACATTTTAATCTGATAGACGAATGCCTCAATGATTCAAAATAAAGAGAAAATGGTCAGCAGCGAAAATATTTTTATTTAACTGAGGTTTATGTTAAACTTGCGAGTTTAATTTTTCTTGCCGTTTTACCCCTATAACTTTTTATTTTCTTCTAAATTTTTACTTATAATGAATTTCCACAGTACCCACAGGACATTCAAATAAGAAATAATAATAATGTAGTACTTTTAATACAGAATTTTTGTATAACATTGTCTTAAAGGGGTGTTAAAGAAGGGACGGTGAGGTAAAAAAAGGGGACGGTAAGGATGGAATGGTAAGGAAAATTACCACCTATATTTAGGAAAATCATGTTAAGACTAAGTGATAGCCACAATGTTCAATGATTTTTAGAAACAGTTGTTAACATTGGACTAATATTTTTTTTTTTTTTTTTAATTTACCTCGAAAAGTGCAGGAATAAACCTTGGGGACGGTGAGACTACCAATAAAGCCATGATGCCTGAAATTGATATTTAAATGCTGATTTAAATTCTACAGTAAATTTCCTACCAAAGTATTTTAGACATTATTTCTCTAGCATACTTCTGCATGAGAAAAAACTTTAAAAAAATTCTCTGGCTGCATCTGAAATGATTTTCTGTATAATTTTAGAAGAGGGATGGTAAGGAATCTAAAACCCAGGGACAGAGTTTAAAAAATAATAACAACCCAAAAAATGTGTGCAGGTTAATTTTTAGCTACATATTTATATAAAATAATAGTTCCAGTTTCAGAAAAAAATTACATCGAATTATTTTTATTGAAACAATTTTATACAGACAGCTCCAAACTTAAAAATCAGCATCAGGGACACGGGACGGTAGATGAGTTTTAGTGGTATTTGGACGCCCAACATCGTCCAAAACTTATTTATCTCGTTAATATTGTTATTCAATCATGCAATGGGATGTTCCCCAGTATATGAAATTTAAAAAAACACAAAAAAGTGTATTAAATAAAAATTATTATTCAGGGACATGAAAGTCAAAAGATTGTCAGAATGCCCCATATATATAGTCAATATATCTTATTTTACTGTAATTTAAACGCATAAAAATTGAAAATATCTAAATATAAATAATTTAATTTTTTTCTAGCAGAGGTTATTGTAATTTCTGATCAATAAGTTCAAGTAAACTTTATGGTCAGTGATGGAAAGCAAAGTATTCGCCAAGTTAAATGACCTATTAAAGGGGTTGGTCACTCAGCATCCGATTTTCCCTCACTAATGTAAAGCCTATGGCCATTTGATGCATTCGTATATTTAAAATATTTCTTCGGAAAATTAATATTTTTAACTTTTATTTTTGTGTACACTTCCTAAAAGATGTCTCTTTCTTTCTTAGTTCTCGAAATATTTTTAAAGTATAGACTTAATTTTATATGAAGTGTTAAAGTCTTACTCACATCCCCCCCCCCCCCCTCTTTTAACACATAAAATATTAAATTCAGCCTAGATTTTAGAAATATTTTGAAAACTAAGGAAAAAAGAGACATCCTTTATTTTAAATATACGACTTTCCCAAGAAGATATTTTAAATATACGAATGCATCAAAAATCCATAGACTTAACATTACGGAGGAGAATTCTGAAGCTGAGTGACCAGCCCCCTTAACACTTAACGGCGGATCACGTAAATTTACGTTTTTGTGGATTGGACGAAGAAAATATTACTGGTACCGGATATTTTGAAAGTAAGAAAGACGAAGATGTAATCCAAACATGCTTACTTCTGATTGTTTGTGAGCACGTTTTAATTTGTAGTGACATTTGTAAACGTAAACTTCGTGCTCATTTTAGAAAAATGGCCCGTCCGTTAAGTGTTAAAAAAACATTGCTTGAAAATACTTGTAATGAATATTCTTTCAATTTTTTCAACAACATACCTAATAGCATTCTTATTTTAGGTAGCTTTCACTGCTAAAAGTAACAAGAAAGAAAAATCATGCTTTGAACATAGATTATGAAACATTTTCCAACACTTCCTGAGTGCATCAACAAAACTTCGTTGTTTAGAGAAATAAGGTAAAGAAGATAGCTAAGTAAACAGTTTAAAAAACGCATAAAACATTTGAAAAACTGATTTCAGCAGTTACCCTCCATAGCCAAATATGTATTCCAATTCTTTTGAACAGCCCTGTATTTGATCTGTAGGTTGATATATATACTATATAATTGGGAAATTTAGTTTAGCAAGAAAGCACATACCAGGTTGAATATTCTCTTTCAGCAATTTATACTAATAGATAGAAACACACCTGAATACTTTTGTATAACCCTGCAATTAACCTAGTACAGTAAAGCACCGTTTATACATTTCTCGTTTATACGCTTTTACATTTATACATCGTTTTCGTGAAGCCCCGATTCATTTTTATTCATTTTAATCAAAATTGCTTCGTTTAAACGACGCGCAATATTGGTTATACGTCGTTTCCCACTATCCAAAAATTCGAAAAGTCAGTCATTACTAAATTTTCCCAGATGGAAGATGGCCAAATAAAGGATGTGGGGAGGGTTGAAGATCTTCATTCCTTGGCTGGTGGGGGGAAATGACAAGTGGGAGGTTATTTCAGGGACCGTTCGCTAAATTGGTTTATCTGATAGAGCTTTCAGCTTTGGCCCATCATTCTGCACTGGAGTTCTTGTCTTTGCACCCACGTTTTGTCTGTATTGCTACTGTGTTTGTTTCTTAAAACCTAAAATGTCTCGAAAGCGTAAAGCACTATCGTTAAATAAAAAATCGAAATTTTAAAAGAATTTGACAAGAGCACGGGATTAACAAAAGTAGAATTGGCAAAACACGTGGATATCCGAGTTTCAACTCTGAAAACAATTGTGTATGACAGAAAGAAAATCGAGGATAGCACAGCCTGCTTGCGAATCTTCCGCTTCAAAGAAATTGTGTGTACAAGAAGGCAAATTTTCTGATATAGAAGGCATTTTAATGAAGTTTTTCATACAATGTCGTGTGTCAAATATTCCCGTGAGCGGATCCATGCTTATTGAAAAAGCTAAAGAAATTGCATTGAAATTGAATGTAAGAGATCCATATTTTTCAACTGGATGGCTTAATAAGTTCAAACTGCAACATGGAATTTCAAGCCAAGTGATAAGTCAAGAGTCTAAAGATGCTCCAGCTGAAAAAGTTGATGAATGTCTCAAAAAATTGCCAAGCGAAATTGATGGATACAAGCAAAGAGGCATTTACAATGTTGATGAAAGTGGCCTCTTTTATAATATCATGCCTGCAAGAACTCTCGCATTTAAAGGTGGCAACTGCCATGGTGGAAAGCATTCTAAAGATCACCTCACTGTTTTACTTTGCACAAACGCTGATGGTAGTGATAAGAGGATTTAGTCATAGGAAAGTCATTGAAGCCAAGACGTTTTAAAAACGTTAAAACATTGCCATTATGTTATGAAACCAATACCAAAGCTTGGATGACTACAGAAATTTTTACTGAGTTGCTCAGAAAAATTTATAAAGAAATGAGAAAACAAAAACGTGAAATTTTGCTCTTTATGGATCAGTGTACTGCCCATCCGCAAGAGACTGACTTTTTGCAAAATGTGAAAGTGATTTCCTTTCCACCGAATTGCACGAGCAAATTACAACCCCTAGACCTCGGAATTATGAAAAAACTTAAAAGTGCACTACAGGAAGAGGTTAATTGAGTATGCACTTCAAAACATCAATACAGACTACTGACTTTTTGCAAAATGTGAAAGTGATTTCCTTTCCACCGAATTGTACGAGCAAATTACAACCCCTAGACCTCGGAATTATAAAAAAACTTAAAAGTGCACTACAGAAAGAGGTTAATTGAGTATGCACTTCAAAACATTAATGCAGATTTTTAACATCAATACAGACTACTGACTTTTTGCAAAATGTGAAAGTGATTTCCTTTCCACCGAATTGTACGAGCAAATTACAACCCCTAGACCTCGGAATTATAAAAAAAACTTAAAAGTGCACTACAGAAAGAGGTTAATTGAGTATGCACTTCAAAACATTAATGCAGACTTTTAACATTAATGCAGACTACTGACTTTTTGCAAAATGTGAAAGTGATTTCCTTTCCACCGAATTGTACGAGCAAATTACAACCCCTAGACCTCGGAATTATAAAAAACTTAAAAGTGCACTACAGGAAGAGCTTAATTGAGTATGCACTTCAAAACATCAATACAAAAAGATAAACGTACTTCAGGCAATAAATATGATTTTTCTAGCATGGAACCAAGTAAAATCTGAAACAATCAAGAATTGTTTTATTAAAGGAGGGTTTCCTGATCCGAAGTTAGATGAATGTGAAATTAATGATGAAAATGATTTCGGCGAAAGAGATGATGCAACTGTAATCATGGATGAAGAAGAATGGAATCTTTTGGGAGCAGAAATCAATTTGGAGGAATATGTGAACTGTGACACCGATATCATTACTTCTGGATTATGCACAGTTGATGATTTAATAGACGATAAAATTATCTGCTGCTAATTTAAACAATAATGAAGAAGAATCAGAAGAAGTTATCCACCTACCTTTAAAGACGCAATCAACTGTATTGAAAAGCTTAGAGCTTAATTTCTTTGCCAGAACACTAGTGAAAAAACATTTCACGAACTTACTTAATTCGATATATAGTGCTGTAATTAATACTGAAAGACAATCAACGCATCAGACTACTATGAAAGTTTTTTTTAATCAATGTCTGCATGAACATAAATCGCAGAATTGATATGCAATGTATATTATACATGTATATTAAAGATATGCAATATACTCAAGATATGAAATATAAAATAAGTATCCAAGATAAACAATAAAGGTATGATTTGTGTAACTTTTATGTTAAATGTTTTAATACTTATTTTAAAATTTAATTATTGTTTTCAGTTTAAAAACTAGCATGAAATAATTTACTACCTTAGAAAACTTCAAAACTATTGTATTTATTTAAATTTGCCTTAATAGCGTTAGGCCTCTAATAATCAAAGTTGTTTAATAATGTTTCATTTATGCGTCGTTTTACGTCGGTCCCTTGAAATGCGTATAAACGGTCCTTTATTGTACCTTTATTACACGCCACTATTTAGCTAAAATTTAATTAAAACTAAAACACTCTTTAAACTACTGAAATCATATTTCCAGAAATTATCATTTATAGACTACCATGTATCCAATTCTTTACGTGACCCTGTATATCATTTTATCTATGTTCTACAAACATTTTTTAGTAAACCAAATGCAGTTCAGAGTAAAAATGCATAACTCATTTAAAAACACCATTTAAACAATTTACACTCATACCCAGTAACCCTTACGAATTCTTTGTGTAGCCCTGTATATGAATTTTGCACACCAATATTCAATATTTATGCACACCATGTACTATGCATAAATATTGTGAAACATAAAAGTGCGTACATGGCTTATGTACAGTACTTCAGGTACAATATAGTATCTGAAATAGTTTGTATATCCCTGTAAATGCTATGCATTTCGTATTATATATGAAATAAGTTATATTAAATTTCAGCAACGTATATCAATTTCATTATACATGAAATGATTTAACATAATTAAAATACGCCGCAAACAATCCCCTCCACCCCTATATCATTATGTAACGGAATTCTTTTGTATGGCCCTGTAAATGAACAATAACTATTCTTAAATTAAAATAATAAAACTTTGTAAAAAATCACCATAAAATTAAAACAAAACACAGGACACGTTTCGAGCTAAAAACATAACAGCTCGTTATGTTTGTTATGTTTTTATGAGCTGTTTATGAGCTGTTATGTTTTTAGCTCGAAACGAGTCCTGTGTTTTGTTTTAATTTTATGGTGATTTTTTACAAAGTTTTATTATTTTAATTGCTTCATATCGCCAGTTTTTGGTGCTGTTTCGCAATAACTATTCTTTGCACCGGATATTCTGCAGAATGTATATTTTAATGTACTTCATAAATGCATATCAATTTTGTTATGTTCGAAAGCGTGTAACATCATTAAAAATCATTTTAAACGATTTTTCCCACAGGCCGTAATGTAACGGAAAAATTTGGACTGTCCCTATAAATGAACTAAATATGCTACAAACTTCATTTGAAATAGGAAACGTGCTATGGTAAACGTCAATAACATCAAAAAATTTTAGGGCAATCCGAGTAGATTTACGGGAGTTAGTGCGCGGACAGACGGATAGACAAACCGAAGTCATAAACACTTTTCAACTTTGTTTGAAAGTGTTAAAAAGCTATCTATTGCAGTCGTCCGGAGGAAAATACTTCCGAAAAATTTTGTTATATTTTCACCGATCATGATTCCCAGACCCCAAACACCCTCCGTTGAAATGTTAATTATATATATATATATATATATATATATATACATCCATATATATATAAATATATATATATTTATTTTGACCTCATTATGACTGGGGTTTATCTTTTAAATATTAATTTACAAAAAAAAAAACATAAAATACAAAACATGAATACTCAAATGATAATTGCTTTTTCAAATCACATATTTAATAAAATTAATATCAATTCTATAATTAATGATAAAAATTGTTTTTTTCCCATTAATAATCTTCATATATCAAAAACCTTTAAATATCCGAATACAATTGGTAGAAAGATTTTTAACTACAATACATTTTCAAAAAATACATCTGCTGCTAGTAATTTTCCGTGTAAATGCAATGACCCCACTCTAAAAAAATACATAAACAATGATCATGGACATATAATCACTGGAAATCTTGATATTGTTAATGATTTTAAATTGAAACAACTAATGGGTCATGGTACTAAATATAGACTTCCATCTAAATTTAATGTTAAATCTATTATCAAACAGTTTACATATGATATTGATATTTTTATTTATAAAATTTCTATCTCTTATAATAAGCCTATTGAATATTTTAATCAATGGAAAATATTAGTAATTGAAAAATTAACTATGGCTTTAAAACATAATATTGTTGATTTGGTTTCGATTAATACAAAGCATTTTTTCCAACAAATTACTAAATTACAAAAAAAACTACGTTATAACATATATAGACAAATCTCCTAATAATTGTGCTATTATATGTAAATCTTATTATCACCAACTTCTAACAAATTGTATTTCTTCTTATAAGTCATTTCAAAAAACTAATGAAAATGTAATTGTAAATAATCGTAAAATTCGAAGTTATTATAAACTATTAAATATTTTATCTACTAACTTTAATTATCCATATTTAGTTCTTATTCCCAAATTTCATAAAACTCCAATTAAATTTAGGACTATAACTATTGGTTGCAATACATATAATAATAAAGCCAATAAACTTCTCTTAAAAATTCTTAATCAAATATATGTTTACTACAAATAATGATAATACACATTGTATAAAAAATAGCTATCAACTTGTCAATATTTTAAAAAATCTTCATTGTGTATATAATATAACGACATATGACTTCAAAGATCTTTTTAATAATATAGACCTATTAGATTTACATAAAATTATAAATGAATTATTTAAAAAGTATTATAAAAAACTGGAATTACCATCTAATATAGATATTGCATATTTTAAATCTTTAACAAACTTCATTATCTATAATAATTATATATTGCAAAATAACACTTTATATTTACAGCATGTCGGTATACCACAAGGCGGTTGTACATCCAGTTTAGTATCAGACTTATACTTATATCATTATGAACGTACTTTTACTAATAATACTCTACATTTATATCGTTATATTGATGACATAATTTTAATTGAAACTGATCAATCTGCAATTACTCAATTTCCAGTAGATTATCCCACTAATTTGGAATTAACGGAAAACCTATTATCTAACAATACAATTAACTTCTTAGATCTTAAAATTACAATAAAAGACAACAAAACAATCACAGATTTATATGACAAACGTAAAGAATTTAAATTCAAAGTTAATGCAAATTTTAAATCTTGTCTACATCATTCTGTTTTTCGAAACATAATACTTAATCATTTATATAGAATAAAATGTTTATGTTCTTCTCCTCTAATTAACAATAATATTAAAAAACTAATTTATGATGCATTAAATCATGGTTTTCCAAAAAAATTCATATATTCATTAATATACAATTAGTACTTTACTTACATGATCTTTTAAAACAAATTAACACATGCGTAAACAAAATTACAAAAAAATATATAAAATAAAAAAATATATATAAAAAATTAAAAATTGTAAAATAATATAAAAAAAATTATTATAGGATGGATGGGTGGTTAGATGTTAGAGTACGGAGGAGGGTGGTGTTGTCTGGATGATACGCAATGGTTAATTAAAAAAAAGTGGGACTTATGTATTATTACTATATTTTTGATACGTATTTTATAAGGATGTTGATTTGATATTTTATATGTAATTGGTGACTTTCATTAATGTTATATTTAGCTTAATTATTGTTTTATCTTATTTACAATCATTTGTTATTAAATTTTAATTTACTCAGGACAATATCATATTAATTACTAATAGTTTGCCATTTTTATAGTTATTAATATACACTTAAGTATATTTCATATAAATAAAATTATACTGTATGTATTAAAATGGGGTAATTATTTTTATTATTATTCCTCTATTCTTTTTAATATTGAGCTATTTTCACTTTATGTTATAAAATTTATTATCTGTTTAATGTGTTTGAATGTCCCACATTCATACTTTTAGGATTTTTATGGCTGTATGAAAATAATCCACACACTATATTTGAGATTTTTCGGTAATGGGAATTTAAGTATCTGATAATCTTCTATATACCTCCATATGTTTTTTACTTCCTGTTCATTTTATAATTATCTTATATATAATAGTTTTTATTAACGATTTTTATTTTATTTTTAATATATTTTTATTAATTATTATTGAATTTATTTTGTTTTATAGTATATAGCTATATGCTATATATTCTCAATGTTATAGCATTATTTAAATTCTTAGTGTAGTTTAAATGAGTAAGATAATAGAATATTTTGTATCCTTTTTTTAAAATTTTATTAACAATAGTTTTTTTTTTTTAATATATAGTGTGGTTTATATTAGGTTTATAATTATCTATATATAAGGATTTGTTTGGTTTTGCTGTTAAACAATTTTTACATTCTAAGGATTTCAATTGTTTATCTTGTGACATTTGAATAATAAAAATACTACTAGATGGCAGCACCAAAATTTGTCTTTTGCAACTCTTTTTCAGTTATAATTTACTACACCAGGTGGATTTTTAAGCTAAATTTTGACGAAATTGTTATATAGTAATTAATTAATTTAATAGTGCATTTTAGTTTTTTTTTAATAATGTAATTACTTTCTATTTATTTTTATTTTATATTATATTAATTTTATTTTTCATGGTTTTTCAAAATGTATTAACTGCATCCTTTGGTATCAATCACTGTGATTTCTTAACTGTTTTATTCACCTTAATCTTTACGATATTTTGGGAGCCATGTGCGTGTGGATATATTGAAAAATACTGAAATATTAATCGGTATGTTGTGTATTATTTCTATTTTATATCCTATAAATATTTAAACAGGTTTTATTGGTTTTTTCATTTCATATTATTTGTTTTTATTCTGTTTTCATTTTTAATCTATTCACTTGATTATAATGGTTGTTTGGGCACAGGGAAAAATAATTTTAGCTTTAGCTTATTTTTCTCACAGAAAACAACCATATTGCTTATATCATTGAATTCTGTGCCCTTGATAACATAATTCAATATATAAGCTTTTCCATTATTTGTCCGTGTCCACATTCTTCTTTTTTCTTCCATAATAATTCTTATAATAAATTATTTGGCACTTTTTTTATACTTACAGCTTTAATTCATAATATTACGGTTTTTGATGGTAGTAGGTTATGTTTAATTAATGGTTATATATATATATATATATACTAGATTACCTGTCCGGCGTTGCCCGGGCCCATGATAATATTCGTAAATGAACCTTAAATTTGTATTATTTAATCTTCTGCGCATACGCTGCAAACTCTGTTAGTTCCAATTTTCCCCACCATGTAGCGAGCTGTGTTCTAAACAAACCTATATCCAAACGAAACTCCGTTATTCAAATTTTCCGCAGATATATTACTCGAGGGGGTGGCGGTATCAAATAAGAATTTAAGAAATTTGCTGAAAATCATGTAGTTCCACCTTTCACCACCAGGAGTCGCAATATGCTTAATATGGACATCCGAAACGGGTCCCCAGCGGCTGCGGCCACGTAAATCAGGCGTGTTGCGCACACTTTTCAAAATCTGTTAGATACAATTTCCATGTCCAGTTGCCACACTCTGTTCTGAACAAACCTTTTTCATGTGGTCTAATTGCTATATATATAATCAAAAGTACTTATCCCCCTTCCCTCCCTGTCTCCGCAAATGTAACAAATACAAAATATGTCTCGCGTGAAAAAGTGATTGCTTTATTTTTCCCTTAAAAAAATCGATTTCACAGACATCTGTCTATGTTCAAATGATTTCAGATAAAATCGCACGATAATTTAAAATTATTAATTAACTAGCAAACACCGCGGCTTTGTTCGCGTAATAATTGAAATATGCCAAGTGATATTTGCATGACTATCTTTTATTAGAAGAACACTTTTTGAAATAATTCAAAAATTACAAATTAAGCCACAGTTTGACTAAACTTCATTATGAAAGTGCAATAGACAGAAATGAGATTTTAACTAATAAGAAGAATTAAAAATATTTCCAATTAAATGATAATTTCGAAAGTATTTTGAGACTTTTATGCTTACTTCATACGCTCATTTCAGTATTCATTTGAAGTTTTGAATTTTTTAGAAACCATCTTAACACATTTACATCTTAAAATTAACCCTCATGTCAAATTCCAAGCTTCTTGTCTAACAGTCTACAACCTCTCTGGTGTTAGTGGCACCAACATAAACTGCCGAAACAGAGTTGAAATAGGATGTCTCGAAAAATGTTGAAACAGAGACTGCACCATTAATTTGCCAACATTAACCTTGAAAGCGGTTGGTATTTCCTAATATTCTATAGAAAACGGAATTTAGATATTTGTAAAGTCTTTCTTGTTGTTCCTGCCCACCAGGTGGTAGTGACACCGGCATAAAATATAGCCCGTACCCGTATGGGATCAGGGACTATCACTCTTGATTTGCAACCAGTAACTTCTTTAATCGGTTTACTATTTCCTGAGATTCCATAGAAATCGTAATTGAGGACTCTTTTAGGATGCTTTTTGCTCCTTCCCTTCGCTTCACCACTTTTTGATTTAAAATTTATTTTCGAATGTTCTTAGAGGACATTTATATTTTATAAGTAACTACCGTGCTATATTTAAAGTTTCTAGCCTCTTCACTACCGCAGAAATCGCAATTTAGAAAGTTTTTTGCTCCTGCAACCCTCGACATAAAACATAGCTTATGTTTGAGCAGGTTCTATCACCATCAATTTTCAACCATTATG
Organism: Maratus speciosus; assembly: GCA_963932465.1. Lineage (NCBI taxonomy): Eukaryota > Metazoa > Arthropoda > Arachnida > Araneae > Salticidae > Maratus > Maratus speciosus. The sequence continues at coordinate 317,878,459 of OZ010795.1, read as the reverse complement.
TTTCAAATCGGTTTCGTATTTCGTACGATTGCATAAAAATCGTAAATTAGAACGCTTATAAAACTCTTTTCGCTTACTTCATCCTTTTAAATTTGGAATTTTCTTTCGACAATTCTTAGAAAGCATTTGCATCTTTGAAGTAATTACCATTCCAAATTTAAAATGTTAGACCCCCTCAGTAACACAAAAAACGCAATTTAGAAAATTATTTGCTCGTGTAACCCCCAGGTGGTAGTGACAACGACGTAAAATATAAGCTATATTGTAGCGGGGACCGTCACCATCAATATGAAACCATTACTTCTGAAATTGGTTTATATTTCCTGAGATTGCGTAGAAATCTCTATTTAGAACGCTTTTCGGTCATTTTAACCCCTTTTAAATTTCAAATTTTTAAGGAACTCTTCTCAGAGAGTATTTACATCTCATAAGTAATTACCATGCCAAATTTCAAGTTGCCAGCCCTTTCAGTATCACAAAAATCACAATTTAGAAAAAAATTTTAAATGCAACCGCAAGGTGGTAGTGACACCGACATGAAATAGATCCTATATTGGTGCAAGGGCTGTCATCATCAATTTCCATCTATTACTTTTGAAATCGGTTGGGTACTTTCCGAGATTCGTAGAAATCGCAATTTAGAGCGCTTTTCGTCCATTTTCACCCCTTTTAAATTTCGAATTATTTAGGAAATGTTCTTAGAGATCATTTATATCTTATAAGTAAGTACCATGCCTAGTTTCAAGTTGCTAGCCCTTGCAGTATTAGAAAAAACGCAATTTAGATCGTTTTTTTCTCCTTCACCCCCCCCCCCTCCCTTTGGGGTAATGGCACCGACATGGAATACAGCCTATGTTGGAGCGAGGGCTATTACCATCGTTTTCACACCATTATTTTTTAAATCGGTTCGGTACTTCCTGAGATTGTGCGCAATTTAGAAAGTTTTTTAGAACGCTTTTCGCTCATTTTCACCCCTTTTAAATTTCAATTTTTTAGGAACTGTTCTTAGAGATGAGATCATTTGTGCCTTATAAATGACTGCCCTGCCTAATTTCAGGGTTCTAGACCCTTCAGCAACACAAAAATCTCAATTTTGAACGTTTTTTGCTTCTGCAACCCCTAGGTGGTAGTGAACCGACATGAAGTAGAGAGTATGTTGGAGCAAGGGCTGTCATCATCCATTTCCAACCATTACTTTTGAAATAGGTTGGGTACTTTCTGAGATTGCGTAGAAATTGCCATTTAGAATGTTTTTTAGGACACTTTTTGCGCATTTTCACCCCTTTTAAATTTCGAATTTTTAAAGAAATGTTATTAGAGATCATTTATATCTAATAAGTAACTACCATGCAAATTCCATGTATCTGGACCCTTCAGTAACACAAAAATTGCAATTTCGAACTGTTTTTGCTCCTGTACCCCCTTTAGGGGTAGTGGCACTGACATAAACTGTAGCCTATGTTTGAGCAAGGTTTGTCACCATCATTTTGACTCCATTATTTTTTAAATCGGTTTGGTACTTCCTGAGATTGCGCGCAATTTAGAAAGTTTTTAGAACGCTTTTCGCTCATTTTCACCCCTTTTAAATTTCAATTTTTTAGGAACTGTTCTTAGAGATGAGATCATTTGTGCCTTATAAATAACTGCCCTGCCTAATTTCAGGGTTCTAGACCCTTCAGCAACACAAAAATCTCAATTTTGAACGTTTTTTGCTTCTGCAACTCCTAGGTGGTAGTGAACCGACATGAAATAGAGAGTATGTTGGAGCAAGGGCTGTCATCATCCATTTCCAACCATTACTTTTGAAATAGGTTGGGTACTTTCTGAGATTGCGTAGAAATTGCCATTTAGAATGTTTTTTAGGACTCTTTTCGCGCATTTTCACCCCCTTTTAAATTTCGAATTTTTAAAGAAATGTTATTAGAGATCATTTATATCTAATAAGTAACCACCATGCAAATTCCATGTATCTGGACCCTTCAGTAACACAAAAATTGCAATTTCGAACTGTTTTTGCTCCTGTACCCCCTTTAGGGGTAGTGGCACCGACATAAACTGTAGCCTGTGTTTGAGCAAGGTTTGTCACCATCATTTTGACTCCATTATTTTTTAAATCGGTTTGGTACTTCCTGAAATTGCGAAAAATCGCCATTTAGAACTTTTTTTAGAACGCTTTTCGCGCATTTCCACCCCTTTTTAATTTCGATTTTTTTAAGAAGTGTCCTTAGAGATTAGTATCTTATAAGTGACTACCATTCCAAATTTCATGTTTCTAGGCCCTTGAGTAACAAAAAAATCGCATTTTTAGAACGTTTTTTGCTCTTGCACCCCCTTTTGGCCAGTGGCACGGACACAAGATATAGCCTATGTTCTAAGCTGGACTAACACCATCATTTTGATACCATTACTTTTGGAATCGGTTCGGAAGTTCCAGAGCTTACCTCCTACAAATAAACAATTTTTACCTCTTTATAATATTAGTATAGAATAGATGTATATTCGTTAATTGCAGCCGGATTTCAAAGAAAATTACATATTTGGATTCAGAGTCAAAAAATACGCATAAATATGTTAATTTCAAATTGGTAAATGCAATATTAAAAAAAAATTCTATAGAGCTGCAAAATTGCCTAGTCTCTTTAATCACGTGTTGCTTTGAAATAATTTTAAGTCCCCCTCGAAGAACACATCGCATTGGCTACGAACACCTGAGTGAGAATTTATTCTTCGGTTTTTTTAAAAATCAATGCTTTTGCTGAATTATAAATACTTTTCCATTCTTTTAATTTTGGGTTTTTAATTAATTTCTCAACTAATTATTAGAAATTTAAAATTCTGAAGATCAGGTACACCAGGAGAGGCCTTTGACTTTCCTCACGAAAATGTTCAGCCTCGTACATGCCGTATATTTTGAAAGCCATCGCAGACACATACACACGCATACAGAGCGATTTGTTCTTTTATTAGTATACTAGCAAACCCCGCGGCTTTGCTCGCGTAATATTTGAAATATGCCAAGTGATATTTATATGTCTAATTTTTATTAAAAGATACTAACTAAATTTTTACTTATTACTTTTAAAAATAATTCAAAAATTACTATTTAAAACCCAGTGTGATTTAACATCATTATTACACTGCATTAGGCAGAAAGGAGACTTAAATTAATAAAACTAAATAAATGATAATTTAGAAAATATTTTGAAACCTTTATGCTCATTTAATACGCTCATTTCAGTATTCATTTGAAGTTTTGAATTTTTTAGTAACCATCTTCTTACATCTTAAAATTAACTATCATGTCAAATTCCAAATCCTACCATCTCTCTCAACAGAAAGGGCTATGTTGAATTAGGAACTATCACCATTAATTTGCCAACATTAATTTTGAAATCGGTTTGTTATTTTTAATATTCCACAGAAACGAAATTTAGAAAGCTGTTAAAGGCATTTTATAGAACGTTTGTTGTTCCTGTAAACCCCAGGTGGTAGAATCATCGGCATAAAATACAGCCTGTGTAGGATCAGAGACTGTTACCATTGATTCGCAACTATTACTTTTATAATCGGTTTATATTCAATGAAACTGCATATATATCGTAATTTAGGACTTCTTTAGAATGTTTTCACACCTCCCCTTCGCTTCACCCCTTTTTAATTCTAATTTATTTTCGACAGTCCTTCGAGGGCATTTATATTTTATAAGTAACTACCATGCCATATTTAAAGTTTCTAGCCTTTTCAGTATCACAGAAATCGCTATTTAGAAAGTTTTTAGCTCCTGCAACCCTCTGGAGGTAGTGGCACAGATATAAAATATAGCTTATATTTGAGCAGATTCTAACACCAACAATTTGTCATCATTATTTTTTTAATCTGTTTAGTATTTGATAAGATTGCATAAAAAATGTAATTTATAACGCTTTTCGCTTACTTCATCTTTTTAAATTTGGAATTTTCTCTCGACTGTTTTTAGAAAGCAGTTGCATCTTGTAAGTAAATACCATGCCATACTTCAAAGTGTTAGACCCCTCAGTTGTGCAAAAAACGCAAATTAGAACATGTTTTGCTTTTGCAACCCTCAGATGGTAGTGACAACAACATAAAATATAAGCTATGTTATAGCAGGGACTATCACCATTGATTTGTAACCATTACTTTTGAAATAGCTTTGGTATTTCCTGAGATTGAGTATAAATCGTAATTTAGAACGTTTTTAGAACGCTTTTCGCGCATTTTCACCACTTTTTAAATTTCTAATTTTTTCGAAACTGTTCTTAAAGATCATTTATATCTAATAAATATGTATCTTGCCTAATTTTAAGTTGCTAGCCCGTACCGATCACAAAAATCGAAGTTTAGAACGCTTTTTTGCTCCTGCAACGTCTAGGTGATAGTGATACCGACATAAAATAGTGTCTATGATAGAGCAGTGTCTGTCATCATCAACTTCCTACCATTTCTTTTGAATTCAGTTTGATTCTTCCTGATATATCGCTGACAAATCGGCATTTAGAACGCTTTTCGCGCATTTTGCTCCTGCATCGCCTCTGGGGTAGTGGAAACAGATATAAAATATAACCTAACTTGGAGCGAAATCTGTCAACATAATTTTTACACCATTATATTTGAAATCGGTTCAGTACTTCCTAAGATTGCATAGAAATTGCAATTTAGAACGTTTTTTACAACGCTTTTTGCGCATTTTGACTCCCTTTTAAATTTCGATTTTTTTAGGAAATGCCCTTAGAGATAATTGATACCTGATAACTAACTACCATTCCAAATTTCACGATTCTAGGCCCTTCCGTAACGCAAAAACAGCAATTTAGAACGTTTTTCCCCTGCACCCCCCTTTGGGGTAGTGTCACCGACCTAAAACATACCCTATGTTGGAGCAAGGGTTGTCACCGTCATTTTGACACCATTATTTTTTAAATCGGTTTGGTATTTCCTGAGATTGTACAGAAACTACCATTTAGAACGTTTTTTTAGAACGCTTTTTGTGCATTTTCACCCCTTTTAAAATTCGAATTGTTTAAGAACTGATCTTAGACATAATTTATATCTTATAAGTAACTAATATTCCAAATTTCATATTTCTAGGCCCTTCAGTAACGCAAAAATCGCGTTTTTAGAACGTTTTTTGTTCCTGCACCCTCTTTGGGGTAGTGGCACCGACATGAAATATAGCCTATGTTCTAAGTTGGACTAACACCATCATTTTGATACCATTACTTTTGGAATCGGTTCGGTAGCTCCAGAGCTTACCTCCTACAAATAAACAATTTTTACCTGTTTATAATATGAGTATAGACTAGCAAACCCCGCGGCTTTGCTCGCGTAATATTTGAAATATGCCAAGTGATATTTATATGTCTAATTTTTATTAAAAGGTACTAACTAAATTTTTACTTATTACTTTTAAAAATAATTCAAAAATTACTATTTAAAACACAGTGTGATTTCACATCGTTATTACACTGCATTAGGCAGAAAGGAGACTTAAATTAATAAAACTAAATAAATGATAATTTAGAAAATATTTTGAAACCTTTATGCTCATTTAATACGCTCATTTCAGTATTCATTTGAAGTTTTGAATTTTTTAGTAACCATCTTCTTACATCTTAAAATTAACTATCATGTCGAATTCCAAATCCTACCATCTCTCTCAACAGAAAGGGCTATGTTGAATTAGGAACTATCACCATTAATTTGCCAACATTAATTTTGAAATCGGTTTGTTATTTTTAATATTCCACAGAAACGAAATTTAGAAAGCTGTTAAAGGCATTTTATAGAACGTTTGTTGTTCCTGTAAACCCCAGGTGGTAGAATCATCGGCATAAAATACAGCCTGTGTAGGATCAGAGACTGTTACCATTGATTCGCAACTATTACTTTTATAACCGGTTTATATTCAATGAAATTGCATATATATCGTAATTTAGGACTTCTTTAGAATGTTTTTACACCTCCCCTTCGCTTCACCCCTTTTTAATTCTAATTTATTTTCGACAGTCCTTCTAGGGCATTTATATTTTATAAGTAACTACCATGCCATATTTAAAGTTTCTAGCCTTTTCAGTATCACAGAAATCGCTATTTAGAAAGTTTTTAGCTCCTGCAACCCTCTGGAGGTAGTGGCACAGATATAAAATATAGCTTATATTTGAGCAGATTCTAACACCAACAATTTGTCATCATTATTTTTTTAATCTGTTTAGTATTTGATAAGATTGCATAAAAATTGTAATTTATAACGCTTTTCGCTTACTTCATCTTTTTAAATTTGGAATTTTCTTTCGACTGTTTTTAGAAAGCAGTTGCATCTTGTAAGTAAATACCATGCCATACTTCAAAGTGTTAGACCCCTCAGTTGTGCAAAAAACGCAAATTAGAACATTTTTGCTTTTGCAACCCTCAGATGGTAGTGACAACAACATAAAATATAAGCTATGTTATAGCAGGGACTATCACCATTGATTTGTAACCATTACTTTTGAAATAGCTTTGGTATTTCCTGAGATTGAGTATAAATCGTAATTTAGAACGTGTTTAGAACGCTTTTCGCGCATTTTCACCACTTTTTAAATTTCTAATTTTTTCGAAACTGTTCTTAAAGATCGTTTATATCTAATAAATATGTATCTTGCCTAATTTTAAGTTGCTAGCCCGTACCGATCACAAAAATCGAAGTTTAGAACGCTTTTTTGCTCCTGCAACGTCTCGGTGATAGTGATACCGACATAAAATAGTGTCTATGATAGAGCAGTGTCTGTCATCACCAACTTCCTACCATTTCTTTTGAATTCAGTTTGATTCTTCCTGATATATCGCTGACAAATCGGCATTTAGAACGCTCTTCGCGCATTTTGCTCCTGCATCGCCTCTGGGGTAGTGGAAACAGATATAAAATATAACCTAACTTGGAGCGAAATCTGTCAGCATAATTTTTACACCATTATATCTGAAATCGTTTCAGTACTTCCTAAGAATAGAAATTGCAATTTAGAACGTTTTTTACAACGCTTTTTGCGCATTTTGACTCCTTTTAAATTTCGATTTTTTTTAGGAAATGCCCTTAGAGATCATTGATACCTGATAACTAACTACCATTCCAAATTTCACGATTCTAGGCCCTTCCGTAACGCAAAAACAGCAATTTAGAACGTTTTTCCCCTGCACCCCCCTTTGGGGTAGTGTCACCGACCTAAAACATACCCTATGTTGGAGCAAGGGTTGTTACCGTCATTTTGACACCATTATTTTTTAAATCGGTTTGGTATTTCCTGAGATTGTACAGAAACTACCATTTAGAACGTTTTTTAGAACGCTTTTTGTGCATTTTCACCCCTTTTAAAATTCGAATTGTTTAAGAACTGATCTTAGACATAATTTATATCTTATAAGTAACTAATATTCCAAATTTCATATTTCTAGGCCCTTCAGTAACGCAAAAATCGCATTTTTAGAACGTTTTTTGTTCCTGCACCCTCTTTGGGGTAGTGGCACCAACATGAAATATAGCCTATGTTCTAAGTTGGACTAACACCATCATTTTGATACCATTACTTTTGGAATCGGTTCGGTAGCTCCAGAGCTTACCTCCTACAAATAAACAATTTTTACCTCTTTATAATATGACTAGCAAAACACGCGGCTTTGCTCGCGTAATATTTGAAATATGCCAAGTGGTATTTATAAGTCTAATTTTTATTAACAGGTACTAACTAAATTTTTATTTTATTAAAAGGTAATATTTTATTTTATTAATAGTTTTTTTTTATTAAAAGATACTTATTACTTTTAGGAATAATTCAAAAATTACTATTTAAAACACAGTTTGACACATCATTATTACACTGCATTAGGCATAAATGAGACTTAAATTAATAAAACGAAATAAAACTAAATAAATGATAATTTAGAAAATATTTAGAAATTTTTATGCTCAATTAATACGCTCATTTCAGTATTCATTTGAAGTTTTGTATTTTTTAGAAACCATTTTCTTACATCTTAAAATTAACTATCATGTCAAATTCCAAGTCCTACCACCTCTCGCAACATAAAGGGATATGTTGAAATAGGAACTGTCTCCATTAATTTGCCAACATCAATTTTGAAATAGGTTTGTTTTTTCCTAATATTCCACAGGAACATAATTTAGAAAGATTGCAAAGATCTTTTTTGGAACGTTTGTTGTTCCTGTGAACCCCAGGTGGTAGAATCTTCGACATAAAATATAGCCTGCGTAGGATAAGAGACTGTTACCATTGATTCACAACTATTACTTTTATAATAGGTTTATATTCCCTGAAATTACATAGAAATCGTAATTTAGGACTTTTTTAGAATGCTTTTCGCACCTCCCCTTCGCTTCACCCCTTTTTAATTCAAATTTATTTTCGACAGTCCTTCGAGAGCATTTATATTTTATAAGTATCTACCATGCCATATTTAAAGCTTCTAGCCTCTTCAGTATCACAGAAATCGCAATTTAGGAAGTTTTTAACTCCTGCAACCCTCTGGTTGTAGTGGCACAGACATAAAATGCAGCTTATGTTTGGGCAGGTTCTATCACCAACAATTTGTCATCATTATTTTTTTAATTGATTTGCTATTTGATAAGATTGCATAGAAATTGTAATTTATAACGCTTTTCGCTCACTTCATCTTTTTAAATTTAGAATTTTCTTCCGACTGCTCTTAGAAAGCAGTTGCATCTTGTAAGTAAATACCATGCCATACTTCAAAGTGTTAGACCCCCCTCAGTTATGCAAAAAAACGCAAATTAGAACATGTTTTACTTCTACAACCCTCAGATGGTAGTGACAACGACATAAAATATAACCTATGTTATAGCAGGGACTGTCACCATTGATTTGTAACCACTACTTTTGAAATAGCTTTGGAATTTCCTGAGATTGAGTAGAAATCGCAATTTAGAACGTTTTTAGAACGCTTTTAGCGCATTTTCACCCCTTTTTAAATTTCTATTTTTTTCGAAACTGTTCTTAAAGATCATTTATATCTAATAAATATGTACCTTGCCTAATTTTAAGTTGCTAGCCCCTACCGATCACAAAAATCGAAATTTAGAACGCTTTTTTGCTCCTGCAACGCAACGTCTAGGTGATAGTGATAGCGACATAAAATAGCGTCTATGTTAGAGCAGAGGCTGTGAGCATCAATTTCCTACAATTACTTTTGAAATGAGTTTGATTCTTCCTGAGATATTGCTGACAAATCGGCATTTCGAAAGTTTTTAGAACGCTTTTCGCTCATTTTGCTCCTGCATCTCCTCTGGGTTAGTGGAAACATATATAAAATATAGTCTATCTTGGAGCAAGATCTGTCACCATCATTTTTACACCATTATATTTGAAATCGGTTCAGTATTCCCTGAGATTGCATAGAAATTGCAATTTAGAACGTTTTTTACAACGCTTTTTGCGCATTTGACCCCCCTTTTAAATTTCGATTTTTTTAGGAAATGTCCTTAGAGATCATTGATATCTTATAACTAACTACCTTTCTAAATTTCACGATTCAAGGCCCTTCCGTCACGCAAAAACCGCAATTTAGAACGTTTATCTCCTGCAGCCCTTTTGAGGTTGTGGCACCGACATAAAACATAGCCTACGTTGGAGCAAGGATTTTCACCATCATTTTGACGCCATTATTTTTTAAATCGGTTTGGTATTTCCTGAGATTGTGTAGAAACTACCATTTAGAACGTTTTTTAGAACGCTTTTCGTGCATTTTCACCCCTTTTAAATTTCGAATTGTTTAAGAACTGTTCTTAGAAATCCTTTATATCTAATAAGTAGCTGATACTTCAAATTTCATATTTCTAGTCCCATCAGTAACACATAAATCGCATTTTTAGAACGTTTTTTGCTCCTCCACCCCTTTGGTGTAGTGGCACCGACATAAAACATAGCCTATCTTGGAGCAAACGTTGTCTCTATCATTTTGACACCAATATTTTTTAAATCGGTTTGGTATTTCCTGAGATTATGAAGAAACTACCATTTAGAACGTTTTTTAGAACGCTTTTTGTGCATTATCACCCCTTTTAAATTTCGAATTGTTTAAGGACTGTTCTTAGACACCATTTATATCTTATAAGTAACTAATATTCCAAATTTCATATTTCTAGGTTCTTCAGTAACGCAAAAATCGCATTTTTAGAACGTTTTTTGCTCCTGCACCCCCTTTGGGGTAGTGGCACCGACATAAAATATAGCCTATGTTCTAAGTTGGACTAACACCATCATTTTGATACCATTACTTTTGAAATCGGTTTGGTATTTCCTGAGATTATGTAGAAACTACCATTTAGAACGTTTTTTAGAACGCTTTTTGTGCATTTTCACCCCTTTTAAATTTCGAATTATTTAAGAACTGTTCTTAGACACCTTTTATATCTTATAAGTAACTACTATTCCAAATTTCATATTTCTATGCCCTTCAGTAACGCAAAAATCGCATTTTTAGAACGTTTTTTGCTCCTGCAACCCCTTTGGGGTAGTGGCACCGACATAAGATATAGCCTATGTTCTAAGTTGGGTGAACACCATCATTTTGATACCATTACTTTTGGAATCGGTTCGGTAGTTCCCGAGCTTATCTCCGACAAATAAACAATTTTTTCCTCTTTATAATAGGAGTATAGATGAGTATAGATATATCTGATTTTTGTTATGAAATAACTCTGGTATTTATAAACCGATTTGGATGAGATTTATTGTGTGTATAGTACATACAAATGTCTCGACCGAGTTCGTTGGTCAATTTCATTCACCATCTTGTTTCAAAATGAAGGCCATTTTTAAATATTTAAAACTAAAAAAGAAATACACAAAAATTTAGAAATCCAAATTTATTTTATGTTTAAGTTTTAGGCCTTGATACAAGGATTCCGGAGTATGTTTTGTTTCGTCTCTAACATAAAAAATCGATGAGATATACCGGGTGTCCCAAAAAGGACTGACTGATTTTAAAATTCAATAACTTGCAAACGGTGACAGATATTAAAAAAATTCTTGCAGGAGGGTTATGCATAAGGTCAAAAGTTTTATTACAGTGATTTTCAATTTTAGTTCGATTTACAAACAATAGATGGCGCTGTAAGCAATAGTCGCTAAATACAGGCTCGATTTTTGGTCCTTTATCTTGTTCCATGCAGAAAAAGGAGATGGAAATGTATTATCCGGGCCACGAAGTACCAAAAATCGAGCCTGAATTTAGCGTCTATTGATCGCAGCGCCATCTATTGTTTGTAATTCGAACTAAAATTAAAAATCACTGTAAAAAAACTTTTGACCTTATACATAACCCTCCTGCAAGAATTTTTTAAATATCTGTCACCGTTTACAAGTTATTGAATTTTAAAATCAGTCAGTCCTTTTTGGGACACCCGGTAGCAGTTTGTAATTCTATTGAAACAAGACAACAATTAAAGAAAATCAAGTGTTAATTTATGAATGATAGTGAACGTTAGCTTCAAATTCTCGCCAAACTTGGCACACTTGACAAAATATCGCCAAATTTATCGCCAAAACTGAGCAACCATAAATGCTGCTAACTTGTTTATAGCTTATTAATTTTGCGCAATTCTCATTCAAATTTAGTATTGACGAATATTCTTTTATCGGGTTCGTCGCCTTTTTGCTTCTTAAAATTTGAGTAAAATTTGCAAAATTTTAAAACCAAGAAATAGGGAATTTTTATGGAATCATGTAATCGATTTGCACTAATTTTAGCTTCGTGTGTTTAAGTAAAATAAGCTATAATAATAATAATAATAATAAAAAGAAATATGAAAGCTACCTTTTCCTCCCAGCACACGCTGAAAGAATTTTTTTACTCTTACAACTGTTTTTTTCTGAAAGTTTTAAAATTGGTAAAATGCATGATAAATAATTAGATATTTTTGATCTACTTGTACGTATACATAAAATGCAAATGAGAATTTCGCCCCGACTGTGTATAACTCGAGTTTTGCTGAATAGATTTTGATGAGACTTGCACTGTTAGTTGGATAATTTTTCAGGGAATGTTTTAGTATATAAAATCGTTTTTTACCAAATCATTCTATAAAGGATCAGTTAAAAGGTCTAGTCCTTAACAGCTTAAATTTTGTCTGAAAAAATAGAAAATATAATAGTGTAATTGCAGCAATGCGGAAGGACATTCCAGGAAAAGGTCTATATTGTTTAAAACGCAAGGTCAAATTCCCCTACATATTTCGTTTGATTCAAGGTTGTCTAGAGAAACCGACCAGCGTAGCGAGCGTAACCTGCTAGTGTAGTATAAAATGTAATAAATTACTTAAAATAACATTAATGTGTATTATTATTTTGCATGTTATTTCTATGCTTCTATGATTGGCATCGCCATGTTCATACATGTCCTTACCACGATCGTACCTACCATTACCATGTCACAATAGAAAACAAACTAATTAATTAACCCCTAATTAATTAACTAATTAATTAACGGTCGCATTAAATTACGGTTTAAAAATTCAAATTGCTTACCGGCACCACTTTTTTGAAAAAGAAATATTCACCTTATTTAATGGCAGGTAAAAGGATACCATAATAAAGCCAATTACACTATTTTATAAAACTGATGGGAATCAAACAATCTGAATAAAAGACACAGCCCGTGAATAAGACGGGAGCGAAAATTAAGGGGTTAAAGCCATAAATCAGGAAAAAAATTTCTGCTGAAATGTTTCTCATAATGCCAGTCATTTCTTCAAAGCTAAAATTTCATTTTATCTGATAGTGAACCTCAATCTTGTTTAATGCACAAATAATTGGTAACAACTATTCGTAGAAAAGCTGGTAAACTTGTTATATTGGAATGATTGAGTAACTTCATCGTTCTAATGTAAAACTAATGTTGCGTAAATAATTACATATAGTCCCTGGCCAAATTATTAAACACAGTTTTGTTTATTAGCATATTTGGTATGTAATGGCTCTAAAAACTAATTCCTAGTCGTAATAGTTTTAATTCATTAAAATAATGTTTGCCACATATTTTCCTAATTTGAAAAACTGCTTTTGTTGACATGTCCTATTATAGTATTGTCTCAAGGTCAACCGAACGAAAACACGCCAGAACAGGCTTCAGTTGCGTGCCCACGTGCGACAATTACGGACATGTTTGTGATATTGTAAAATCAATTGTTAGAGGTGTTTATTTGTATTTCTATTGTGAATATATTATTTTAAATTGTGAATATATTATCCTCTTTAATAAAATGCTACGCGTTGCTGACGAGTGGCTTTTTCGCTAATCGTTGCCACAGATTAATCTCGTAAAATGAAACATTTGACGTTACTGAAAAAATTAATAGCTCGAAAAGTATTTATCAAAAAACCGTTAGACAAACTGCGTTAGAAAGGTAGAAAATTGTATTTTTCTTGATGTAAATTTCAAATCTAATGATTATGCCGTTTTTCAAATATCGAATTTCAAATATTAGCAAAGATAATGATAACGGCAATGTGTCCTGACGTGTATACTGGCTATAGCACAAGTCACAAATTATAGAAGCCTTATTATTCAGTTAAAATATAAAAGTGAATTATGATGTCACGAGTGCATGATTTTTATTTAATTCTCGACAAATACTAGATGCATCATTTATTTTTAGTTGAGAATAATACAGGTTAATTCACATATAACCTCATATTTAAAACAAATATATGATTAATGCATGACTTTTACAAGAGAAAGAGATATCATGAAGGGCTTTTCATGAATTTACATTTCTTTTTCAATTTTTTTTTTTTTTCAAGAATCAAGACTATATTTATTTAGGCTTAGGAAACATTTTTTTTTAAATACTGGTATAAAAGCAAAATTTCTCAAGGCTTTCAATATACTAAAAAAGAGAGCATATTTGCTCGAGATTCATAGTCCGTATGGTGTTTAATTTTAAAATAGATTTTTCTAGTCATACATGTTTAAAACCCCAGGCAACGCCAGGTATTTCAGCAAGTCCTCTTTTATAAAAAGCTACGCGTTGCTGCCGACTGACTTTTTCTCCAGTCGTTACCAGAAGATTAATCTCGTAACATGAAACATTTAAAATTATTGAAAAAATTAATAGCTCGAAAAGTAATTGTCAGAAAATTGTTTGACAAACTGCATTAGAAAGGTAACAAATTGTATTTTTTTTTTATATAAATTTCAATTCTAATGATTTTGCCGTTTTTCAAATATTGAGCTTAAAAAAATACCAAATTTCACAATGGAGTACCATGACGAAGATAATGATAACCACAATGTGTCCTGACGTGCATACTGTCTATAGCGCGAGTCACAAATTATAGTAACTTTATTATTCTGTTAAAATATAAAAGTGAATTATGATGTCACGAGTGCATGATTTTTATTTAATTCTCGACAAATATTAGATGCGTCTTTTCTTTTTAGTTGTGAATAATATAGGTTAATTCACGTCTGACATCATATTTAAAGCGAATATATGGTTAATGCATGGCTTTTAAAAGAGAAAGTTATATCATGAAGGGCTTTTCTTGAATTTACATTTCTTTATCAATTTTTTTTTTTCAAGAATCAAGACTATATTTATTTAGGCTTAGGATTTTTTTTTAAATTACTGGTATAAAAGCAAAATTTCTCAAGGCTTTCAATATATTAAAAAATGGATCCTATTTGCGCGAGATTCGTAGTCCGTACGGTGTTTAATTTTAAATTTGATTTTTCTAATCAAAAATGGTTAACACCCAGGGCAACGCTAGGTATTTCAGCTGTTTTTTAGATAATTGCAATATGGGTAATATAGACGCACTTATCACAGCAAAAAAAGGAGAAATAAAATCGTTTTTAAATACGAACAGTTATTCGAATAGAGAAATATCAAAGAAATTGAATGCTTCTGAATGAAGTATAACGCGGATAAAGAAGAAACTTGAGTTTGGACAAACACCGAGCCCGAAAAGAAAGAGAAAATGTGGAAGAAAAACTATACTTACGCCAAGGTCAGAACGATACATAAAGAACATCTGTACAGAAAACCTATTTGCAACTACTAAACAGATCATCAATTCAAAGCTCGAATCTGATGCTGCTGTGTCAGAAATATTTATACGCAGAAAATTATCAGCAATGAATTTCAAGGTCTTTCAACCATCTAGAAAACCAAAATTAACAAAAGCAATGAAAGCTTAAAGAAAATAAGTTAAAACTGGTGTGAATTAATACAAATTAAAAGATCTCCTTAAAGCACCATCAAAACCTTAAATGCGCTAGGCCTTTCGAAAGATCTGAGTCTTTCTTCGTCAGGCGCAAAGAAGACGTGCTTCTACTATGAAAGCAGCAGCAAGACTGAAATGAGAGATAAGGGAAAGGAAACAAGCTGAAGAAACAACCAATAGGAAAGTAGAAATCAACAGCCAATAGGAAAGCAGAAGACAATAAAAGTATAATAAATGGATAAAGGGAAAGGGAACAAGCTGAAGAAACAACCAATACGAAAGTAGAAATCAACAGCCAAGAGGAAAGCAAAAGACAATAAAAACATAATGATAATAAAAATGTTTAACACAATAAAATCCCAACGGCCTTATGTGATTTTATTGTGTGGTATTGTACAGTCAGACCATAAATAAATTCTACACCCTTTAATTAGTCTAAGTCTAAATTTTCATGACCTTCGTATGATTAGTTTCCGAGAAAATAATTATTTATTTTAAAAGGAGCATATTTTAGGGATTGTATCCAAACTGAAGTTCGGTACTCGATTGTTGAAATACGTACAGAATGTTTATTTAACTTCTATTAATGTATTTCATATGAACATTTCACTCGCTTAATATGTTTCAACTACTGCCAGGCAAATGTAACAATAAAATGAGTAAAATATATTTTTTCAAATTATGCTTTTCTGGACATCGTAAAATTTAAATTGAGAATTCGCATCAAGCAAGACATGATAAATATAAATCTATCAAATAAATTGCAAGTTGCAGTTCACATTTTTTTCAAATATTAATTTTATGATTCATAATTCATATTATAAAAAATTTTTAATTGCAAATTCAATGTATATATTTTTCGGTTTTTTAGTATCATAACCAAACAAAAAAAACATCACATTAGGATTATAATTTCAGGAGATATTAATAAAAATATGAAAATGTAATTCAACATTAGAAGCTCTAAATTTTGAATATTTATAATTCAAACACTTATCATCCAAATGACTTGAAATTTCGTTTCTAGACATAGCTTGAACAGAAGATTTAAAGCATATTGCCAAAATTCGGTGTTGCCATTGAAAAAAATAAAGCTTGGTCTCGTTTTGATTTGTATATGCCCCCTAAGCAATTTTTTTAGACATCATTAAAAGTAAACTTTATTTCCAATCGTTTGGTACCAGTAAATTTCTTCTATTCTAATTATCTGCAGAGTTCGTAGGGGGTGTTTAATTTTTTTTCTACGACCGTACATGATCTAATAGATTTCTATACATAATCACATCATATATTGAAAGTTAATTCAGCTTGAAAAAGTACGCAACTGAAAACAATTCTTTTGCAATTATCATACACAGGTGCCAGTGTATTTATATCGCTTCATGCCATCCGATACATTAATTTAGTTGTATGATACTCACATCAAATTATACAGTTATGTAGTTCAGCTTAAAAGCACGTCACACAGTTGACAATACATTTTCAGCAATTCTTACCCATAAACACTAATTGATAGAAACTTTTTTGGGAAGTATTATATATGATCAATAGCATTTATACATTCCACGTGGTGTAACAAAATTTAGTTAAATTTGAAAATACATAACAAAGCTAAAATGCACTTCTTGTGATTTTCGACTATATAGACGGCATGTATCTGAACATTTTGTGTGCTCCTGTAAAAAAGCATTAAATATTACATCCACTGTTTTGTATAGAAAAGATATTACCATAAACCTCAAGAAAATTTTCGATATCATTACTTAGAAATAGTATAGCATCGTTAAAACACAATTAAACTAGTACTGCCTGTAGACAGTAATATAGTTTTCTCTGTCCCTGTAAATGAACGTTAAATGCTAGGAAATTATTGTTTTCTACAGAAAATATTTTATGGAGTATATGAATAGTTCTTAATAATGTTGTAATGTTTGAAGTAGTATAACATTAAAACGTACTTTAAGCATAAGTTATCACCCATAGACCACAATTCTGATTTTCTTTTTTGTGTGTGTGTGTGTGTCCGTCCCTATGAACAAACTGTAATTGCTATACACTTCGATTTAAATAAGGAACATGCTGTAGTAAACCTGATTAACGTAGGTCAAATTAGCTATAATCCAAGCATGTTTATGATAGTTAGAGCATCGACAAACGAACGAACCGAAGTCAAACTCTTTTCAACTATGTTAGAAAGTGTTAGAAAAAAAAATATACATTTTCACAGGTGCCAAGATTATTCTGATAATCCGAGGCCCTCGCTGAGTCGGAGCACCTCTGGTTACCCGCAAAAATGTTAATGTCATTTTAACTTAAATACCAACTAATTAAGACAATAATGTTTATAAACAGGAAAAATCTTACCTTTCTGTTAAATCCAAACAAAGTCAGCGCGTGTCGTCACTTTACACTTTCGGAAGAAGATCTGCATCCATAACAGCGAAACCTTAATGGTATATAATCCTGTTACAGCAGAAGCCATAGTGGTTGAATAAAAGCGTCCTGGAGTGGCTGTGTCTCTTTAGCAAGCATAGAAATATGGGGGAATTTCGTGAAGTGCTAGAGATTACAAGGGAACTAGCGCCGTATTTTTACTGCGCCCTAAATACTATGATTTCTTTTTGTTTTTAACACTTCTGGAAAAGAAGTTGTCAAAGTATAGCAGTCGGCGAGGGAAAAGTCACGATTGCAGATTATTTCTAGCCCCCCTTTCCGATTATTGTTGCATTTTATAGAACTCATTTATTCGTGATCTTATCATATCTGATCATATGCTTGTAAAAATGGAATATACAGGGGGCTTCAAAAAAGTTGAACAAACTTTAAAAGGTTCTCCATCTGTAATTTTATTATTATTTCTTATATGCTAATATTATAACTATTATTGAACTGATTGTAGGTTATTTACATTAAAAACAATCTTTTTATTTTATCTGTAAGAAAGTGAAAATGCTTAAATTTTAAGAGATTATTGTAACGATTGTTTAATACATTAAACTTCATAAATTAATTAAATATCGGCTATAAAAAATTTCTTACCAAATGAGAATATTTATGAAATTTTCTGGGACTTGTAGAATGCAATTTTTTGTATATTTTCATATTACATCATTACTTTATGTAGCTTTAAATCCAATTATATCATATTTACTTGATATATAACATTCAAGACGAAATTTTTGAGCCCCAATATGCTGTTATATGCCTGTATGCTTTAGTATGCTATTTCTTTCTCCCAGCTTATTTTGTCTCCAAAAATAACGTTAGCTTACAGAAGGCAGCAATAAACAAAGCAGATGTATCATTGTGCGATTAAATGCTCTATAGGAATTTTTTTAATTTCTAAGCATCGCACATTTTAAATTTTTATACCGTCGTATTGGAAAAAAAAGTACTTTTAAATGCAATTTGTTTGAAAACTGTATCTCCATTTATTTTTGAAATATTAATTTTTTTGTAGTTTTTAGCACCATTTGTTTAATTTTGGCAACTCAAGTACTCCATTTATATAGAAAGTAATGGAAAATAGTTGAAAAATAGCAATTATATCTTTTTGTTGCCGTTTTCTCATAACAACCGATAGAAAATGTACTTAAAATACGTGCTATTTTGAAAAAATATAAACGAATAATTTCGTTAAAACATGGAACTATTATAAATTATATTTAATTTTAAGTATCTGTAGACGCTTTCAGTGTGACCTCAGTCATGACGTTTTGGTTGGAAACTGACTCCAAACAAACGGTTGCTATGCGTCATTTCTTTTTAAATATAAATTGTGGAAAATGTTACCAGTACATATTAAGTATTAAAACACTTAGATGTGAGATATAGATATAAGATATGGCTGTAACACACAAACAAAATAGAAAAAAGAACATAGCGACCGTTTGTTTGGAGTGAGTTTCCAACCAAAACGTCATGACTGACGTCACGACTGAAATCGTTTATATTAATGTTACAAACAAATGAATGCCCATGAATCATTAGATAGCCGTTCTTTTGTCGAGTTTCTTTAATGACGGCATCTTTTTGCTGCATTTGTGTATTATTTTGCGATAGCGACATCCTTATGCATGCTTTACTGTAGATGTTTAAGAGTGGATCGTCAATGTGGAATTCTTAAGCGGATGCGAATGACGTCATTTTAGATAAAATAAAAGCGTGTGCTTTAAGTCTTAAAATTGAAATAGGTTTTGTACTATTTCTGTATACATATTTCATCGGGGGCGACACTAAATTCTGAGAAAGCAAAATTCCTGTTTTCTAGTAGTTTATTTTTCGTTGCTCTTAAATCGTTCGCCCATCATGTACGAATATATATATACCCGCGCATGAACATAGAATAGATATTAGATATATAGAATAGAATATCCATTCTATGTTCATGTACCGGTGTAAGATTCTGTTGAAAACGTAAACATGCAACATTAAAAAAAGAAATATCAAAATAAGGTACGTGCTCAATAACAAAAATATTACAAGGATGGGAAGTTGCTTCCCTTTTGTCACTAAAGGCGCTGCGATCGCAATCGCATTACCATTACGCTCTATGGAAGTGTTCTATCTTGTATGTTTATCTATGGACAGAACACGCAGTTTGATGAAATGCCGTACGTTATTTCTTGAGCCGCAGTTATCCTAGAAATCTAGAAAAACACAGCATAGCAGTGCCACCTGTTAGGCAATATACACTCAAACCTAATCAGCATCTTTTTATGTCAAGGTTTAACAGAATATGAAGTTTGTTCAAGGTTCGCTCATGAGTTCTTGAGCTATGGCAAAAATTAATAACAATGTTGTATAACAGCGCGACCTTTTGGGCGATATGCACTCAAATCTAATGAGAATTAATTTACGTAGTTAATTTACGGTCTATGCAGTTTGATGAAATTTCGTGCGTTAGTTCTTGAGATATAGATCGAGAAAATCGTGAAAACCACAGAATAGAAGCGCTATCTGTTAGGCGGTATACACCCAAACTTATTCAGCGTCTATTTATGTAAAGATCCGAAGTTATGGTAACAGAAAACGCAGTTTGATGTAATTTCGTGCATTAGCTCTTGAGATATAGCTATCGCGGAAATCGTGGAAAACACAGCACAGGAGCGCCACTTGTTGATCTATATACACACAAAAATTTATAAGCATCTATTTACTTCAAGGTCTAACAGAATATGAAGGTTGATACAATTCAGTGTATCTTTTCTTGAGATATAGCTATCATGGAAATCGCAAAAAAGTAACATAGCAGTGTCACCTGCTGAGTGATATGCACCAAAGCTAGTCAGAACCAATTTATGTCAAGGTCTATTTGAATCTGAAGTTTGATTAAATTCCGTCCAATGAAATAGAGCGGCTCCAAATTTTGTGCCGCATGCAGACTAACAGACAGACAGACAAGCATTTCCCAAAAAATTAAAAAAATAAATAGCACGTGCAAAAGACACATTTTATTAAATACGTCTTTTGATTTAAACAGGTTTATTTGACTTCATAAACATTGGACAGTTGACAGCTATCTAATTGCAAATAAATGTATTATTGAATTTAGCAGCTGTTTATTAAATTATTTTAAAAGTTGATGGATAACTAAATGATAACTATTTGTCTATTTCTGCCGTTTAAATTGTTCTACGGCTGTATTTTTCTCATTGTGATTTAATTAAGAGACAGCTCTTTGAAGATACGAACTTTCCATAGGAGAGAGAGGATTCCAAACTTAATGAATTTTCACAGTTTGATAAGCTTGATGCTTCACCACTTTAACCCTCTATGACCCGACGGTACTTTAAGGTACCATTAAAATAACTTGTTATAAAACCCATTTAATACATCGTTTTGTAGTAATACAGTTTATAATGAGTTATAGATACAGTATAACCTCGATTATCCGAAGTAATTGGGACCGACCATCTTTCGGAAAATCGAAATTTTCGGATAATCGAGAATACTTGAATTTTAAGATTAAGGAGAAATAGATGCAATATTTTTTATTATGGTAACAAGTGCTTATACATATTATTATTAATAAAAATAAAGCAATAGCAAAATCGAAACAAGAATAAATTACCTGAATTTAATTTTGAAATTAAGTACCTTTTACATGTATCACAAGGGTTTGAAAAAATGTTTTGTTTGTCGCATTTTCGATTGCCTTTGCTTTGAAGCTCTATCAAAGAGTTTTTAATATTATTAGTTCACTAGTATCACAGTCTTTCTGCTGCTCCAGCCCTGCCAAACCTTTTGCAAAACATTCAAAAGCTTCAGAACTGCTAATTTGTTCGTTTTCTTCGTTCCGCTCCGCAACTTACGTGAGCTCAAGTTAAATGCATAGGAACTCTAAGAAAGGGGATCAAAAATATTTATATGCACTCGTAGTTTGGAAAGAACCGCTTTGACACAAGGAATATGATAGCTAGAAAAACGGGGGGGGGGGGGGTCAGAATGGATTTTGCACACAAGAATGCGATAGTAAAAAAGAAAATGTTTAAAAAATGGATTTCGGTTAACGGAGGGTTTCGATTAAAAGAGTTTCGGATAAAAGAGATTCTACTGTACTTTACTTTATCTTGCTCCCAAAGCATTGTGTGTTGCACAAAACAAAAATATTTTTAAAAGGATGATTTCTTTTTCATTTGCATCTTTTCAGATTTCTTGACGTTGAAAGATTTGGGGGTGAAAAGTTTCAGTTAGGAATTTTTTCTATGTTTCTATTGTAAGAACATTATTTTTGTGCATTTCCTAAGTCTATAAAATATTTAAAAAAATTTCAAATAAAAGATTTGAGTGGAGTTATAAATCTGTACCTTGGAACAAAAAGGGCCAATGTCCAAAATTCAGAAATTTGAGTTAAATGCACGAATGAATTCAGGATGCGATATAAAGTAATTGTTAAAAAGGCCAAAGTCCTCCCAATATTAGATCATTGAAAACAAAATATTTTGTCGAGGCCAATGTTACTTACTGTTAATGCAAAAAATGGCCAATTTAAAATGTAAAAAGAAAACTAAATCAGCATTATATTGTTGTGAAAAAACATTACTGAATTGAAAGGTACAACTTTGAAAAATAATAGTACAGAAATCGTAGCAAGATTCTTAATATTCCTCAAACTTAAATTGGATTTCCTGCCATTTGAGAAAAATAGACATTGGCCCTTTTTGTTCAAAGGTACAGAAATATTGCACAAAATCCTATAAATTCAAATTTAATTAATTAATTTTAATTGACAAAATCTTACTCAAATTTATTAAATGATTGTGCTAATCTTCTAATGTACCTTCAAAAATTTATGAAAAAAGCTTTAAAAGATGAAATGTTCATGAATTCATAATTTGGGATATAAAGAGTTAAGGTGGCACAGGACTTTTAAACTTTCACAAAATCAGTTTTCTGATTTTGTTTTATTCTGAATTTTTTAAAGATTCTCAACAATATGCAAAGAAACCCATTCAAAAATCTTCATTATTTCTTGAGTTATAATCATTTATAGACGGTGAGTGCAATTGAAAGTCCATTGATATTGAAACTTTAAAACGCGTTTTCTCAGGTTAGTAAATTTGGAGTTTGGGCGCATTGTTACTTTCAAAGTAGGGGAGGGTAGTACACAGTGAGACGAAAATTATTATTACTTAACGAATGGCAACGATTTTTATTCTTTTGAAAAAAAATTGTTACATCTTTAAGCTACACAAATTACATTAATGTATAAATGGTTTTTAAAAAGTTATTTATAAAAGCACAGAAGCAGCATAACGGAGTATCGAAAATTGTCTCACTGTCTACCACTTGTGGTACACAGTGAGACAATGTATATATTTTCATAAATCATACATTTTTACACTCTATCAATAATTTTCTGCAATTAATGACTTCTAATTAATATTCCTAGATTATTATTATTTTTTTAAATATGAGCCTCGGATAGACAATAGCAGACATTGGGCTATCTTCATGCAAATTTTTAGCCTCTTACGTTTAGTAGATTTCACTAGCCATCGCACCCCCCTCCCCCCCACCCCATACACACACACACATAGATAAAGAAAGACAGAGAAAAACCTTCTTTTATTAATAAATATTTTTTTTACATCAGATCCGCATAGTAGATACACAATGAGGCACGTCTCACTGTGTACCACAACTGTGTGTCTCACTGTGTACTTTCGTTACCTGCCACATCTGTTGCATGCCACATCTGTTGCATGCCACATCTGTTGCATGCCACATCTGTTACATCAATTTCATCGCTTTAAAAAGTTTATATCGTTTTGCCGAAATAACCTATTATTAGATATAGCTAGGTTTGGTTAAGTAAATATATGTCACATTGAAGAAAATAAACTCTAAAATAGACGTTTATGTAACCACTATAAAATAAAGAATTATTTACTATTTTGCCGGACGAGTAACTGAAGTGCCGAAACTACATCCACGTGTTGCATAAGATGAGGTGGTTCAGTGTGTGTTCCAACTAGGAGAAAAAGTTATAACTATATGTCAAAATGGCTGCTGTCTCACTGTGTACTCTCCTACCCTATATAAGCTGCAGCTTTAAAAAATTAAGAAAATTTGCATTTCTTTATAATCTTCATGCTAAAACCAAAAAAATTCACATATTTTTGTTAATTATTTTTTTTACTTGAAAAACTTGAAAAATAATTGAACTTTTTTTTTTTTTTTTTTTTTTTTTTTTGCTAAAATTAAATTTTAAAGAAACCTTTTTGTATATATTTTGATCTTGATTTAGAAGTTGATGTGTTATGATTCTATTTTGTTCAAAAATTGTTTTTTGCATGCATAATTTAGAGTTTCATCATGCGCACTTAATTCACGCATTAGTGAGATGATTTTTTAAATTAAAATTTTAAATATTAATTTTCTATACACAACATTTATTTTTCTGAATAATATAGCTAAGGATATATACTTTATGCAGAAAAGAAAAATATCTTAATTGTATATTATTTGTGTTTTGGTACTTTGAAAAAGGCGATATTTTTTTATCGTTTCGACAAATTAAAAGGTCCTGTGTCCCCTTAAGTAACTTGGCATACTTTGTGATAAATAGACCTGTTCCACTGTAATGGCATATATATATTTAATATCCCATACATTATAGAAACAAGGCTATCCAATCCGGATTTCCTGAGTTACAGAACATTTGAGAAAATGATATTTTTTTCCTGACTCTAGTAAATTTTTCATATTTAATATATTTTTTTTAGATTGCCCAATAATAGCACAAAAAAGCCTTTTTATATTAAAAATATCAATAATGTACTCAAATAAAGATTTGAAATTTATTAAAAGCAATACTTTCGTGTTAACCATTTTAGCGCGGTTAAAGTGGGTAATTCGATTACATGTGTGTTAACTTTGAGTGTTATATTATACTACCTGAGCCGCCCGGCGTTGCCCGTCCCGTAATAATATTCTTAAATGAAACTGAAATTTGTACTGTAAAATCTCATAAAAAGACCCCAATCTCGAGCCGAACGAACTTCGAACCGGCTCCCTGCAGCCTACAGCACCGTTTAGCAGGCGCGCTGTGAACGCACTGAAAAATCTTACAAAAAGAAAAACCAATCTCGAATCTTTTAGCTCCACATTCCACCACCAGGGAACGAACTCTATTGATAACAAAACTGTTTCTGAACGAAACTCCGTTAAACAACCCAACCATAGATATGTTAGTCAAGGGGCTGGCGGACTGAAGCAAAAATGTAAGATATTTGTTGAAATTACTATTCGAAAATAATGTTAAGTGCCCTTTAGAAATTTTATATTAAATGAGTAATATTTATCCCACGGCTCTCTCAAAAATCCGCATCAAAAACGGTAGAAAACGGTACGAGTTTAAATATTTGATAGCATCCCCCTAAAAAAATTTTATTGTCCCCCCTCCCGAAATTTAATGCCCCCTACTCTTTAAAATTTTATTGTGTTCTAAACTATCTGAAAGTTTTATATTAAATAAGTAATATTTATCCCAGGGCTCTGTCGAAGATCCGTATATAAAACGGTAGAAAACGGTACGATTTTAAATATTTGATCGCGCCCTCCTAAAAATGATTTATTGTCCTCCCTGCCCCCTAAATTTGATGATCTCTACACTTTAAAATCTTTATTATGTGTTATAATCTATCTGAAAGTTCCAAAATTTTAACGAATTCGCGTTTGAGCATTTTTTTCCTTTTTAAAAATCGAATTTTTTATAAAACAAAAACTTGCGGATCGATTTTTATAAAATTTAGATATTATTAAACATCGTTTAAAGATAGGGTTAGATGCATAACTTTAAAACCTCTAAATGTTGTATTTTTAAAAAAATTGCGGCTTTCCAAAGATTCCTAGTATAAAAAGTCCTTTCGGCCAGTGCCGGGAGGAAGAGGTAGCTTTCAAATTCCTTATTTTAAAAAAGCCAACTTATATTATTCAAACACACGAAGCTCAATTTAGTGGAAACCGAATATAGGGGATTCAATACTAATTTTTATCAATACTAAATCCTTATGAATGAGAATTTCGCGAAATTAGTCATCTTTATCCAAGCTGCTTTTATTTAAAGTAACTTATATTTGGCTGAGATGTT
Source organism: Maratus speciosus (assembly GCA_963932465.1). NCBI lineage: Eukaryota > Metazoa > Arthropoda > Arachnida > Araneae > Salticidae > Maratus > Maratus speciosus. The sequence continues at coordinate 317,852,608 of OZ010795.1, read as the reverse complement.
TATGTATACTATCCACATGCCTTGTTACATGGAAATAGGCGAATAGGTGTGTTATCGCGTGACAAATACAAGATCGTTTCAAAATTTTAGCCGCACTAGATATTCAAAGTGCTATAATTCAACCATTTTTTAAGATATAAACAAAAGAACAAATTTTCAGAAACAAAATCTGCTCCGGAATCTTTGTATCAAGGCCAAACACATGAAAAAATCTTTTTCATTTTCCAATTTTTTTTAATACCTCATTTTAAATTTTAAATTATTTTTTTTTTAAATGGCAACCCTTTTGAAAGAAGATGGCGAATGAAGCTGGCCAACGAACTCGGTCGAGACTATGTCGAGATATGTACTATGTACAGTCCAAGTAAGATCCAAATCGGTTCATAAATACGCCTGTTATCGCATGACAAAAATCAGGTCGTTTTAAAATGTCAGCCACAATAGAAATTCAAAATGCTATAACTCAGCCATTTTTTTAGATATAGACGAAACAAAAACTGTTCCGGAATTTTTGTATTAAGATCAAACACATACAAAAAAAAAAAAAATCTTCTCCATTTTCCAATTTTTTGGTATCTCATTTTAAATTTAAATTTTTTTTTATTTTTTTAAATGGCCGCCATTTTGAAACAAGATGGCGGATGAACCTGGTCAACGAACTCGGTCAAGATATTTGTATGTACTACATACACACCAAGGTACATCCAAATAGGTTCATAAATACGCCTGTTATCACGTGACAAATATCAGGACGTTTCAAAATGTCAGCCACGCTAGAAATTCAAAATGCTATAACTCAGCCATTTTTTAAGATATAGACGAAACAAAAACTGCTCCCGAATCTTTGTATCAAGGTCAAATACATAAGAAAAAAATATTTTTTCAATTTTCAATTTTTTGGCACCACATTTCAAATTTAAATTTTTCTTAAAAATTTAAATGACTGCCATTTTTAAAGAAGATGGCGGATGAAGCTGGCCAACGAACTCGGTCGAGAAATTAGTATGTACTATGTACAAACGAAGTTACATCGAAATCGATTCATAAATATGCCTTTTATCGCGTGACAAAATTCAGGACGTTTCAAAATGTCAGCCACGCTAGAAATTCAAAATGCTATAACTCAGCCATTTTTTAAGATATAGACGAAACAAAAACTGCTCCCGAATCTTTGTATAAAGGTCAAATACATAAGAAAAAAATATTTTTCCATTTTCAATTTTTTGGTACCACATTTCAAATTAAAATTTTTTTTTAAATTTTTAAATGGCCGCCATTTTGAAACAAAATGGCGGATGAAGCTGGCCAACGAACTCGGTCGAGACATTGGTATGTACTATCTACATACCGAATTACATCCAAATCGGTTCATAAATTCGAGAGTTATAGTATGACAATGGTCAGATATATATATATATATATATATATATATATATATATATATATATATATTTTTTTTTTTTTTTTTTTTGAACGGAGGGTGGTTTCGAGGTCTGAAGGTCATGATCGATGAAAATACACCAAAATGTTTTGAAATCGCTTTCCTCCGAACGGCTGCAATAGGTAGCTTTTATGTAGCTTTCTTTACAAAAAGCTACCTATTGCAGCCGTTCGGAGGAAAGCGATTTCAAAAAATTTTGGTATATTTTCATCGATCATGACCCCCAGACCCCGAAACCACCCTCCGTTCAAAATTGATATATATATATATATATATATATATATATATATATCAATATATATATCTGACCTATGTCACACTGTAACTCTCGTATTTATGAACAGGTTTGGATGTAATTCGGTGTGTACATAGTACATACCAATGTCTCGGCCGAGTTCGTTGGCCAGCTTCATCCGCCATTTTGTTTCAAAATGGCGGCCATTTAAAAAATTTAAAAAAATTTAAAATTTGAAATGTGGTACCAAAAAATTGAAAATGGAAAAATATTTTTTTCTTATGTATTTGACCTTTATACAAAGACTCCGTAGCAGTTTTTGTTTTGTCTATATCTTAAAAAATGGCTGAGTTATAGCACTTTGAATTTCTACCGAAGCTGACATTTTGAAACGTCCTGAATTTTGTCACGCGATAAAAGGCGTAATTACGAACCGATTTGGATATAACTTCGTTTATACATAGTACAGACCAATGTCTCGACCGAGTTCGTTGGCCAGCTTCATCCACCATCTTGTTTAAAAATGGCGGCCATTTAAAATTTTAAGAAAAATTTTAATTTGAAATGTGGTACCAAAAAATTGAAAATTGAAGAAATATTTTTTTCTTATGTCTTTGACCTTGATAAAAAGATTCGGGAGCAGTTTTTGCTTCGTCTATATCTTAAACAAATGGCTGAGTTATAGCATTTTGAATTTCTAGCGTGGCTGACATTTTGAAACGTCCTGATTTTTGCCACGTGATAACAGACGTATTTATGAACCGATTTGGATGTACCTTGGTGTGTACATAGTACATACAAATAACTCAACCGAATTCGTTGGCCAGCTTCATCCGCCATCATGTTTCAAAATGGCGGCCATTTAAAAAAATTTAAAAAAATTTAAATTTAAAATGAGATACTAAAATTTGGAAAATGAAATTTTTTTTTTCGTGTGTATTTGACCGTAATACAAAGATTCCGGAACAGGTTTTGTTTCGTCTATATCTAAAAAAATGGCTGAGTTATAACATTTTGAATTTCTATTGTGGCTACATTTTAAAACGACCTGATTTTTGTCACGCGATAACAGACGTATTTATGAACCGATTTGAATGTAACTTGGTGTGTACATAGTACATACCAATGTCTCGACCGAGTTCGTTGGCCAGCTTCATTCGCCATCTTGTTTCAAAAGGGTTGCGCTTTTTTAAAAAAAATGTAATTTAAAATTTAAAATGAGCTATTAAAAAATTGGGAAATGAAAAAGATTTTTTTTATGTGTTTGGCCTTGATACAAAGATTCCGGAGCAGTTTTTGTTTCTGAAAATTTGTTCTTTTGTTTATATCTTAAAAAATGGTTGAATTATAACACTTTGAATTTCTAGCATGGCTAACACTTTGAAACGATCTTGTATTTGTCACGCGATACCACACGTATTCGCCTATTTCGATGGAAGAAGGCATGTGGATAGTATACATCAATATCTCGACCAAGTTCGCTGGCCAGCTTCATCAGCCATCTTGTTTCAAAATGGCGGCCATTAAATAAAATAAAATATATTTAACGTGAGATGCAAAAAAATTAGAAATTGAAAAAAGGTTTCCTTTTTAAGTATTTGACCTTGATATAAGGATTCAGGAGCATTTTTTATTTGTCTTTATCTTAAAAAATGGCTCAGATATAGCAGTTTCAATTTCTAACGTGGGTGACATTTTGAAAAATCTGATTTTTTGCCTGCGACAGCACTCGTATATATCAACCGATTCCGATGTGAGTGAGCATGTGCACAGCAATTACTAAGGTCTCGACCAAGTTCACTGGTTAGCCTCATCCACCATGTTGTCTTAAAATGGCAGGCACTTTAAGAAATCGCCGAATTTGGCAGCCAAATATAAGTTACTTTAAATAAAAGCAGCTTGGATACAGCTGACCAATTTCTCAAAATTCTCATTCATAATGATTTAGTATTGATAAAAATTAGTATTGAATCTCCTACATTCGGTTTCCACTTAACTGAGTGTCGTGTGTTTGAATAATATAAGTTGGCTTTTTTAAAATAAGGAATATGAAAGCTACCTCTTCCTCCCGGCACTGGCCGGAAGGACTTTTTGTAATGAAAGCTACCTAAAATCATTTGCGGTTTGGGAGACTGGCTTTTAAAATGAGACTTTGAAAAGAATCATTCAATAAATGAAATAATGATAAATAGCTACGGTTGTATTTGAACTACTGTGAAGAAATTTGCAAAACGGAAATCAGCGAAAAATTCCACATCTGGATGCATAAAACTTAAGACTATAAATTTAATATTTTTAAAAATTTATATTCGTTCGAAAATGTCCACTAATGAAATTCGTCGGTTGTCCGCAATGAACACCTGGCATCCATGGCAGAGATTTCGAATCTTCCTTTCGAAGGAATTAAAAAGATTTTTTTATAAATCGATTTTTCATAGATTTTTTTACTTCCTGAAACCGCAGCGGTTAATTTATAATAGACCTACAAAGTTAGTTACAATAACAAAAGCATGTTGTATTGGTTAACCTAACTCTCAAACAAATATTATTTTAACATAAAGGCAGGGCTCTCGCTGCCGCTCGCCATTGCGCCAAATTGCAACAAAATTCTTCATTTGGCGAGTAAACCAACAGTCAAGTTCGCCAAATTGCGAGTGCTTAGTTTGTATGAGTGTGGGGTGCCAATACAGTCGAGATTCTTAGGCGCGTTACTGAATGATTGATGTCACTTTACATGTTCAATCGCACCATGCCATTTACATTGCTCTATTTATAGAGATACTGACTTAACACCAATTTAGTTTAACAAAAGTCCTTCCGGTCAGTGCCGGGAGGAAGAGATAGCTTTCATATTCCTTATTTTTAAAAAGCCAGCTTATATTATTCCAACGCACAAAGCTCAATTTAGTGGAAACCGATTATAGGAGATTCAATACTAATTTTTATTAACACTAAATCATTATGAATGAGAATTCCGCGAAATTAGTCAACTTTATCCAAACTGCTTTTATTTAAAGTAACTTATATTTGGCTGCCAAATTCGGCGATATCTTGAAGTGCCTGCTACTTTAAGACAAAATGGTGGATGAGGCTAACCAGTGAACTTGGTAGAGACCTTATTAATCCTGTGCACATACTGACTCACCTCGGAATCGGGTGAGTGCTGTCGCAGGCAAAAAATCAGATTTTTCAAAACGTCACCCACATTAGAAATTCAAACTGCTATATCTGAGCCATTTTTTAAGATAAAGACAAAACAAAAAATGCTCCGGAATCCTTACATCAAGGTCAAATACTTAAAAAAGAAACATTTTTCAATTTCTATTTTTTTTGCACCTTATTTTATATATATATTCTTTTTTTATTTACTGGCCGCTATTTTGAAACAAGATGGCTGATAAAGCTGGCCAGCGAACTTGGACAAGACATTTCTATATACTATCCACATGCCTTCTTACATCGAAATAGCTTAATAAATACACGTGTTATCGCGTGACAAATATCAGTTCGCTTCAAAATGTCAACCATGCTAGAAATTCAAAGTGCTGTAATTCAACCATGTTTTAAGATATAGACGAAACAAAAACTGCTCCGGAATCTTTGTATCAAGGTCAAACACATAAAAAAAATCTTTTTAATTTTCCAATTTTTTGATACCTCATTTTAAATTTTAATTTTTTAATTTTTTTTTTATTTTCAGCCCCTTTGAAACAAGATGGCAAATGAAGCTGGCCAACGAACTCGGTCTAGACATTGGTATGTACTATATACACACCAAGTTACATCCAAATCGGTTCATAAATACGCCTGTTATTGCGTGACAAAAATTAGGTCGTTTCAAAATGTCAGCCACAATAGAAAATCAAAATGCTATAACTCAGCCATTTTTCTAGATATAGACGAAACAAAAACTATTCCGGAATCTTTGTATTAGGGTCGAACACATACAAAAAAAAAATCTTTTCATTTTCCAATTTCTTGGTACCTCATTTTACATTTTTAATTTTTTTAAATTAAAAAAATTTTTTTTAAATGGTTGCCATTTTGAAACAGGATGGCAGATGAAGCTGGCGAACGAACTCGGTCGAGACATTGGTATGTACTATGTATACACCAAGGTACATCCAAATCGGTTCATAAATACACCTGTTATCGCGTGACAAAATTCAGGTCATTTCAAAATGTCAACCACGCTAGAAACTCAAAGTGCTATAACTCAGCCATTTTTTAAGTTATAAACGAAACAAAAAGTGCTCCAGAATCTTTGTATCAAGGTCAAATACATAAGAAAAAAATATTTTTTAATTTTCAATTTTTTGGTACCATATTTCAAATTTTAAATTTTTAAAAAAAAATTAAATGGCCGCCATTTTTAAACAAGATGACGGATGCAGCTGACCAACAAACTCGGTCGAGAAATTGGTATGTACTATGTATACACGAAGTTTCATCCAAATCGGTTCATAAATACGAGAGTTACAGTGTATATATATATAGCTCTATCAAAAGTAAATGATTTATGAAAATTATGAATATATATCAACATTTGAACGGAGGGTGATTTCGGGGTCTGGGGGTCATGATCGATGAAAATATACCAAAATTTTTTGAAATCGCTCTCCTACGAACGGCTGCAATAGGTAGCTTTTTGTAATGAAAGCTACCTAACAGGCAAAGACACAATAAAAAGAAAACTGCCCAGTTAAACTGATGGCATTGAGCTCACAGGCTATTCACACTAATTGTATATTACAGTATAACTTCAAAAATCCAGCATCATCGGGATCAAGACTATGCCGGATTTTTGAAAATTCCGTACTTTTGAAGGAATGTAAAAGTAGTAACTAGGAATATCAAAAATAGTACTATATTCTTAATTGTACCTTTAGTCATAATTGAATTCATTATTAAATAAGAAAAAGAATTATGTAAGAAAGTAATTATGTAAGTAGTTATGTAAGAAAAAGAGAAAATTAAATGTAAAAATGAACTTACAGTAATTGATATTTTCAATGTTACACAATAATAATAATAATAATAAAGAGTGGAATTATTTCTTCTCGAGTAATTTCGGAATCATCGATGTCGATTTTGTTTGCTTCAATTTTTTTGGTCAATTTAACAAGTTTTTCTTTTGTTTTATAAAAATTCAGAATCTCTATTTCGGAAAAACAGTCTTGTTCCCTAAAGCAGATATTAATTATCCAGTCAAATTTATTAATTTCTCTAGTGACACCTTTTCTTTTGCCTGTTGTTACTCCCCGTTTTCGGAGCTGTTACTAGCGTTATCGACGGTTCTATTTAACACAGTGTCAGAAGACTCCAAACAACTTGTGTACTAGTCTCCACGCCGTTGCTGAGCAACGGTGCAGCTCCCAGAAAATTTGTTCAGAAAATAATCGCCTTTGACAAATGAAAAAAGTGTCAAATATTATTATTTTTTTCATTTTTACTTTCGATTTTGAAGTTTTTAATTCATAAACAATTGCAATTTTCTTCTACCATAACTTAAAAGTGTAAAACAAAAAAGAAGGTGAAAAGATGGTTTTGATGCCGGATTTTTGAAGTTCCCGGATTTTTTAAGTCAAAATGTATACTCTTATTTCAAAGAATAATGCCCACAAAAAACAAAAGAAAGAGGATTAGCCCCCGTTCCTCCACTTTAAATTTAACCAATGAACCTCCAAATCTAATCAGGGAAGCACTCTAACATAATAAACCGGTATACCAATTTTGAAGCAAATCAGATAATTCTCCATGAAAAAACATTTCACTAAATTAAGGGGGGGGCTAACCCCCTTTCCTTCCTTTATACTTAACTAATGAGCATCCAAATCCAATTAGGAAAGCTTCTTATCAGAATGAACATAGAAAAAAAGTTAAAGCAAATTAGATAATTCTGCATGAAAATCCATTTACCTAAATTAAGGGGATGGGTCTTGCCCCCCTTTGCCCTTTTTATACTTAACCAATGAACCTCCAAATCTAATAAAGGAAGCACCATATCGGAATAAACCGGCATATCAAATTTGAAACAAATCGATTAATTCTGCTTGAAAAAACCATTTATCTAAATTAAGGCGGGGTCTAGCCCCAGCAGCCCCCCCCCCCTTTAAACTTAACTAATGAACCTCCAAATCTAATCAAGGCAGTTTCTTAACATAATAAATCGGTATGCAAAATTTGGTGCAAATCGAAAAATTTTGCATGAAAATCCCATTTATCCCAAATAAGTGGGGGGGGCGGTCTAGCCCTCCTTTCCTCCCTTTATACTTAACTAATGAACCTTCAAATCTAATCAAGGCAACTTCTTAACATAATAAACCGGTATACCAAATTTGGAGCAAATCGAATAATTCTGCATGAAAAACACATTTATCTAAATTAAGGGGGGCTAGCCCCCTTTACCCCCTTTATATTTAACTAATGAATCTCCAAATCTAATCAAGGCAGCCTCTTAACATAATAAACCACTATACCAAATTTGGAGCAAATCGAATAATTCTGCATGAAAAACCCATTTATCTAAATTAAGGGGGGGTGGGTGGCTAGCCCACCTTTCCCCCCTTTATACTTAACTAATGACCCTCCAAATCTAATTAGGAAAGCTCCTTCTTACAATGAACATAAAAAAAATAATTAAAGCAAATTAGATAATTCTGCATGAAAATCCATTTATCTAAATTAAAGGGATGGATCTTCCGCCCCCCTTTCCCCTTTTTATACTTAACCAATGAACCTCCAAATCTAATATAGGCAGCACCATATCGGAATAAACCGACATATCAAATTTGAAGCAAATCGATTAATTCTGCATGAAAAACACATTTATCTAAATTAAGGGGGGGGGGTCTAGCCCCAGCTCCCCCCCCTTTAAACTTAACGAATAAATCTATACAATTAATCAAGGCATACCATAATAAACCGGTATACCAAATGTGGACGAAATTGAATAACTCTGCATGAAAAACCCATTTATCTAAATTAAGGAGGGGAGGGACTAACCCCCTTCTCCCCCTTTACACTTAAGCAATGAACCTCCAAATCTAATCAAGGCAGTTTCTTAACATAATAAACTGGTATACAAAATTTGGAGCAAATCGAATAATTCTGCATGAAAAACCCCATTTATCCCAATTAAGTGGGAGGGTCTAGCCATCCTTTCCCCTCTTTATACTTAACTAATGAACCTTCAAATCTAATCAAGGCAGCCTCTTAACATAATAAACCAATATACCAAATTTGGAGCAAATCGAATAATTCTGCATGAAAAACCGCATTTATCCCAATTAAGTGGGAGGGTCTAGCCCTCCTTTCCCCCCTTTATACTTAATTAATGAACCTTCAAATCTAATAAAGGCAACTTCTTAACATAATAAACCGGTATACCAAATTTGAAGCAAATCGAATAACTCTGCATGGAAAAACCATTTATCTAAATAAAGGGGGGCCTAGCCCTCTTTCCCCGCTTTATACTTAACTAATGAACCTCCAAATCTAATCAAGGCAGCCTCTTAATATAATAAACCAATATACCAAATTCGGAGCAAATCGAATAATTCTGCATGAAAAACCCATTTATCTAAATCAAGGGGGGGTAGCCCACCTTTCCCCCCTTTATACTTAACTAATGAACCTCCAAATCTAATTAGGAAAGCTCCTTATTAGAATGAACATAAAAAAATAATTAAATCATATTAGATAATTCTGCATGAAAATCCATTTATCTAAATTAAAGGGATGGATCTTGCCCCCCCCCCCCTTTCCTCTTTTTATACTTAACCAATGAACCTCCAAATCTAATAAAGGCAGCACCATATCGGAATAAACCGACATATCAAATTTGAAGCAAATCGATTAATTCTGCATGAAAAACTCATTTATCTAAATTAAGGGGGTCTAGCCCCAGCCCCCCCATCCCTTTAAACTTAACGAATAAACCTATACAATTAATCAAGGCAGCTCCTTAACATAATAAACCGGTATACAAAATTTGGACGAAATTGAATAACTCTGCATGAAAAACCCATTTATCTAAATTAAGGAGGGGGGGGGGGACGGTCTAACCCCCTTCCCACCCTTTATACTTAAGCAATGAACATCCAAATCTAATCAAGGCAGTTTCTTAACATAATAAACTGATATACAAAATTTGGAGCAAATCGAATAATTCTGCATGAAAAACCCCATTTATCCCAATTAAGTGGGAAGGTCTAGAACCTCCAAATCTAATTAGGAAAGCTCCTTATTAGAATGCACATAAAAAAATAATTAAAGCAAATTAGATAATTCTGCATGAAAATCCATTTATCTAAATTAAAGGGATGGATCTTGCCCTACCCCCTTTCCCCTATTTATACTTAACCAATGAACCTCCAAATCTAATAAAGGCAGCACCATATCGGAATAAAATGACATATCAAATTTGAAGCAAATCGATTAATTCTGCATGAAAAACTCATTTATCTAAATTAAGGGGGGTCTAGCCCCAGCCCACCCCCCTTTAAACTTAACGAATAAACCTATACAATTATTCAAGGCAGCTCCTTAACATAATAAACCGGTATATCAAATTTGGACGAAATTGAATAACTCTGCATGAAAAACCCATTTATCTAAATTAAGGGAAGAGGGACCGTCTAAACCCTTCCCCCCCCTTTATACTTAAGCAATGAACCTCCAAATCTAATCAAGGCAGTTTCTTAACATAATAAACTGGTATACAAAATTTGGAGCAAATCGAATAATTATGAATGAAAAATCCCATTTATCCCAATTAAGTGGGAAGGTCTAGCCCTCCTTTCCCCCCTTTATACTTAACTAATGAACCTTCAAATCTAATCAAGGCAGCCTCTTAACATAATAAACCAGTATACCAAATTTGAAGCAAATCGAATAATTCTGCATGAAAAACCCATTTATCTAAATTAAGGGGGGTTAGCCCCCTTTCCCCCCTTTATACTTAACTAATGAATCTCCAAATCTAATCAAGGCAGCCTCCTAACATAATAAACCAATATATCAAATTTGGAGCAAATCGAATAATTCTGCATGAAAAACCCATTTACCTAAATTAAGGTATAACCCCCTCTCGCCCTTTATACTTAACTACCGAACCTCCAAATCTAATTAGGAAAGCTCCTTATCAGAATGAACATAGAAAAAATAATTAAAGCAAATTAGGTAAATCTGCATGAAAATCCATTTATCTAAATTAAAGGGATGGGTCTTGCCCCCATTTCCCCCTTTTATACTTAACCAATGAACCTCCAAATCTAATAAAGGAAGCATCATATCGGAATAAACCGACATATCAAATTTGAAGCAAATCTATTAATTCTGCATGAAAAACCCATTTATCTAAATGAAGGTGGGGGGACTAGCCCCAGCCCCCCCCCCCTTTCAACTTAACGAATAAACATCCAAAATTAATCAAGGCAGCTCCTTAACATAATAAACCGGTATACCAAATATAGACGAAATTGAATAACTCTGCATGAAAAACCCATTTATCTAAATTAAGTGGGGGTCTAGCCCCCTTTCCCCCCTTTATACTTAACTAATGAACCTTCAAATCTAATCAAGGCAACTTCTTAACATAATAAACCGGTATACCAAACTTGGAGCAAATCGAATAACTCTGCATGGAAAACCGATTTATCTAAATAAAGGGGGGGGGTCTAGCCCCCTCCCCCCCTTTATACTTAACTAATGAACCTCTAAATCTAATCAAGGCAACTTCTTAACATAATAAATAGGTATACCAAATTTGGAGCAAATCGAATAACTCTGCTTGGAAAACCCCTTTATCTAAATTAAGGCGGGGTCTAGCCCCAGCCCCCCTCCCCCCTTTATACTTAACTAATGAACCTCCAAATCTAATCAGGGAAGCTCCTTAACATAATAAACCGATATACCAAATTTGGAGCAAATTGAATAATTCTGCATAAAAAACCCATTTATCTAAATTAAGGGAGGGGGTGGAAATAGCCCCCTTTCCCCCCTTTATACTTAACCAATGAACCCCCAAAACTAATCAGGGAAGCGTCATACCAGAATGAACCTAGAAAAAAAATTTGAAGCAAATCGGATGTTTCAATCAAGAGTTATCGCGTTACGTACATACATACATACATACAGAACTGGCGGGCACTTTAGCTCTCAGGCTTTGATAGCCTGTGAGCTAAAAAGGATTATGCGATAGGTACATCTCTATTGTCTGTTAATCACTGTCTATGCTCCAGCGTCGCGGCAGTAAAAACGCAAACATAATTTCTTGCACCAAGCGCCAAATAGAGAACATTTTTGCTGGAATGCGGTGTTGGAATTAGCCATTTACCATACTACAGTCGGACCTCTATTTAACGAAGTCGCTAAATCCCGAAAAAAAGTTCGTTATATGGAAAATTCGTTAAATAGAGAGTTACCTTTAAAAATACTTTAAACTACGTAAAACACATTTTAAGTCCATAAACACTAAATACAATTAAAAAAAGTAATTAGTCACACTTTTTTTATAAATTATATCTATTTGTTTTACTTATTTTACCCATTAAAAAGAAATTTGCAAGGGAAATAAGAATGAAACAAAACATTGTCTGGAAATATATTGTATTTTCAGTTTAAAAAATTATTTTACATTAAAAATCACGATTTTTTTAGTATAGTTGATAAGCTGTTTGGAGGAATATCAAATTTTAAAGCAGTATTCTTTTTCTTCATGCCTTTATCCACCTCATCAATAATAATTATTATTTTTCTTTGATGCTCAAGCACTTTTGCTTTGACATTTTCGAGCTACAAGAACCGAAATTACCAACACCACTGATCATGATCAACAATCTATAAACGGGAAACTATAGTTTAAGGACACGGAGCAGAAGCTCCTTTGAGGGTTAAAAGGGGATATTGAAAGTTTCCTCTTCTTGGATGGAAAGCAAAGAATCACGACGATTTTACTGTTCTCGGTGAGTTAGATGCCTGGTAAGACCTGTTCATGGTCACTGATCATCATAAAATGTGTTAAAAAAAGAATAAGTTTCAAATGTCAAGTAATATTTTAAGAAATAGGGAGAAAAAAAAATTAGATCCCAAGGAAAAGTTCGTTAAATAGAGCTTCGCTATTTAGACCAACAATCTATAAACGGGAAACTATAGTTTAAGGACACGGAGCAAAAGCTCCATTGAGGGTTAAAAGGGGATATTGAAAGTTTCCTCTTCTTGGATGGAAAGCAAAGAATCACAACGATTTTACTGTTCTCGGTGAGTTAGGTGCCTGGTAAGACCTGTTCATGGTCACTGATCATCATAAAATGTGTTAAAAAAAGAATAAGTTTCAAATGTCAAGTAATATTTTAAGAAATAAGGAGAAAAAAAATTAGATCCCAAGGAAAAGTTCGTTAAATAAAGCTTCGCTATTTAGAACTTCGCTATTTAGAACTTCGCTATTTGGGGGTTATTTTACGAAGAAATTTGCAAAATGTTCTTGGTTCCAAATAAAAGTTCGCAAAATAGAGAAATTCGCAAAATAGAGGTTCGTTAAATAGAGGTCCGACTGTATTTATTAAATGTACGCAGAGTATCTTTGGCCGGTCAAATTTTTTCAATCGGTTAAGAGTCGAAATCTCATAGACATTTTTAGAGTATATTTTCACAACGGTAAATCAGAGTGCTGTATTTAATTTTTATTTAGACAATTAAAGGAATGTCTGACACATTTACACATTTAGGGGACATTTAGAATGTACTTATTTTTAATAGTTTCTGTGGCGGACACTCGAACTTCTATTGTATCAGCAATTACAAAAACTTAGGTTATTTTAGTACATATTGAAAAAAAGGGATAAAATAAAGGGTTAAAGATAGATTTTTCAGTGTTTCAAGCCGAATCTATTTTGCTAACATTTCTGTTCATTTGGCTACTGTTTTTTATTTCTTATTCGCCAAATCGCTAATGTTGGTCAAAAGCCAGCGAGAACACTGCATAAAGCTCACTGCTCTTCTATAAAGACACTCTAATTTTCTGTAGAACTTTGCGTTTTATTTGTGTAGTAGCAATTGCGTTATTTTCAAAAGTGAAGCATTTAAAGCTGTGAAGAATTTCAAAGCCGCTGCAGTGAAAATGATGCACTTCTACAAAACACATTCCAGTTTTAAGACTAAAAATACACACATTTATTTTATATTAAATGGCGTCATTTGCAGCCGCTGAAAAACTCCACATTTACGATCCAGTCTTAAACAACATCTATAGAAAAGTATGCATGTGACGTCACTATCGCTGAATAATACACAAGCCCAGCAAAAAGCGATGTCGTAAACTCTACAAGAAAAGAAAAAAAATCGTCTATCTAATTTTTCATATGCCTTCAATTCTTTGTATAATTAATATGGATGCTGAAAAATAAATATAGTTTATAAGAACTTCCAGGTTTTATCAAAAATCATTCATTTATATTTTTTCAAAGTAGCGTATTTTAATTTCTAAAAAAAATTCAGTTATTTGAGAAAATGACAACAAAAAGATATAGTAATCTACTATTTTTTTTATTTTCTACAGAAATGGAGTACTCCAGTTGCCACCATTACAGAAATGCCATTAAAAACTGCAAAAAAAATTATAACTAAAAAATAAATTGAAATGCAATTAAAAGTACTTTTTTCCCAATACGAAGGTGTAAAAATTGAAAATGTGCGATGCTTAGAAATTAAAAAAATTCAGTAGAGATTATCAGTATTTAGCCGTATACATCTGCTTTATTTTACGGCTGGCTTATATAGAAACTGTCTATACCTGTCTATATAGAAGGAACCTGTCTATATAGAAACTCTGTTTTAAACTGAAAAAGTGTTGATCCATGAAAAATTAATATACTAATATGTAAGAAAAGTATATATAATACATTTACACTTGCTAAGAAGGAAACTTGTCTATAATGCATTTTTTTTCTATGCAATTCCGTCTTAGAAGATTTTACTCAATAGCATTTTTCAGATTTTTAACACTTCAATACATGGAATATGGATTAACAATATTAATAATAACCGAAACATTTACATACCAGAAATAGAGATTAATTTTAAAAAATAAATAAATATCGCAGCCTGCGGCCTATAAAAATAAAGATTATAAACATGAAAAAAAGTTAAGATAAATATTTTTGTAGAAATTCCCTCGGGCTCGGGCTGGCCTCGAGCCGAACTTTTAATTGTATCGAGCAGGGCCGGGCCGGGCCCAGGCCTAGAAATTTCGGCCCATGAAGACCTCTATAACACCCGTGAGGACAATTGTGTGGTCGGCCCTGAAAAACTGTACAACCACATCACGGACCATTGGTCAAGAAATGGGCATGTTTGCAGTGCGCCCAGTATCCGCTCGTACGGTGTGATGATGTTTGCAGCAGCGTTGACTGTCAGCACGGCGGACATTACTGCGGCTTCCCTTGACCATGCAGCATAGAGAGAGACGGCGACTCTGATGCGCCGAACGACAAAGCTGGATACAGGAGTGCACAGTCAACGCGATTACAGGAAAAGCGACGACATCTCTATGGAACGACGCGCACGCTGTTCCTGACTTTGAAAACTAGACAATTGTAGTTTACAGCACACTAACTAGGAGCGTTGCGATCGTCTCCACCAGCGAAGAATCTGCGCGCGCATGTTTTCCCCGACACAATTTTGATTATCAATCGAGTCTCGACTCATTTGAAGGGGAAAATGCTAACCTCGCGTTGCGGTAATCGCTGCACGTGGGAATGCTGATAAGTCTTGTATACTATGCTCGTTATTTTTTTAATATTAAATTCTATTTAATCGTACTTAAGTTCGTTATTTTTGCATATATTTGGCATATATTTGTGTAGAATAAATGTACATCCACTTTGTAGAATAAATGTACACTTTGGGTCGGTAGGTCTAGAGTAAATAATCCAGGCAGATTTTTGAGGAAATCTTGACACTTTAATATACTTGGATATGTGGATGAAAATATTTACATACGGGGTATTTACATTTAAGTTAAACGTTAAATATGGCTGGTCGGGGACATTCCGCTTACCCAGGTCCGCTTGACCCGGTATTCGGTCGAACACGACGTCTCAGCACGTCTGCTCACAAGCGCAAGCAACAGTCGTCTCTTTCTTTCTCACAAATGTTTTTGTAGGTTCAGCAGTTTTTCGTAGGGTCAGGGGTTGAGGTTGATCGTCCAGAGCCTCATTAAGGAATTTGCTAGGCTTTGCAGTGCAAAGTTCACATTCTGTCACCAAAAATTTGGCCTACCTGACAGGGCTGGGTTCTCCCAGTCATCATCTACTTTATATACCAGACTGGTACTGGACTACTTTTTCCAGAACGTATAATATACACAAAAAACACAAACAATAAACAAAATAATAGTAAAATCAATCGCTAAATATGGATGATCAAAAGTTAGTCCTTAAATAATATTTTTAGCGTTTGATAAATAGTAAAGTTTTTCTGTTTGTTACTTGGACGCAGTTCTTTTCTCAATTTATTCATAATAGTAAAAAAAAAAATATCAATAACACACAGTTTAAAAAAAATAAAAAACACAAAAATCACTTAAAAGCAGAAATATTTCGTCTTAGACAGTAGAAGTCCAAGGATTCATGTGATCTGCAGCGCTTGACCTCGCATTGAACCCTCATGGTGTCTAACTTTGCTCACATTGTAGTGATCAATTCTTTTTACCGCAGTAATCTCATACGGACCAAGAAACTTAGGCTTTAGTTTGGTACCTGTCCCAAACTTTGTTTTTTGAATGGCCACCAAATCACCGAGTTTGTAGGTGTTGGCCTTTTTTCGCTTTTTGTTATACGTTTTCATGTTTTCCTGTTGTATTTTTAATATGTTTTGCTTAGCTGTTTCTCTATTCGAATTTCTTTCCGATATGAACGAATGTAATTCCTCATCATCTAACAGTGGTTTGATATGCAGGTCGGTTTTCTGCCACAGTTTCGTTCCGGTCAGTAATTCGAAGGGTGTAAATTTTGTACTTCTCGATACGGTACTATTCATAATACGTTGTACGGGCGCGACAAATTTGTACCATTTAGTAGGGTCTTCTACGCTAAGTTTTGCTAAAATTGCGATAAGAATTCTGTGCATTAGCACTATTTGACCATTTCCTTGAGGTATCCCTGTTGTTATGGTAATATGCTCTATGTTCTCTTCCTTACAATATTTCTCAAAATCAGCAGAGGTGAATGCTGGTCCTTTGTCGGTAATGATTCGCGACGGATTTCAGAAAATATCATGTTGTCGGGTTAACTTATCGATGACTTCTTTAGCGGCTGTAGTTTTAACAGGGTATAGCCAAATAAATTTAGTAAATGCGTCCACAACAGTAAAAATATGATTGTAATTTTTATTTGTAGAAGGCATGGGGCCAATGTGATCTATGTGATAAGTCTCGAGGGGCAGATTTTGTTTGGGGATCGGGTTTAACAGACCTTCTCCTTTTCCTTTCTTTTTATTACAAAGTTACTCTATGCAGTTGGCAACGACGCTTTCAATTTGCTTTCTTAATTGGGGTATACAATAATTTTCTTTTAAAATAGTTTCAGTTTTAGCCACGGCGTAATGACCTTTGTTATGAATGTGGCGTATTATTTCCCTTTGCATATTGGTAGGAATCGTCAGAAGTTTTCTGTCATTTTCATATTTGTATACGATGTCATTTCTTATAAAATATTCTGAACTTTCATTTTTTTCAATTAACTTTTTTATCCCTTGTATGTTTTCGTCTTCTTGTTGTGCATTCTTTATGTTCAATGTTAATTCATCATGTGATCGGATAACCATTAGTACTGTATTTCTACTCAAATGCAAAAAAAAAATCATTCGAAATCATCAAAATTCAAGCGAGATATTTGAAAATAACTTCTCAATAGGATTAACATTATCATCCGGGTCTTTTTGAGTGACTAGTGTAGACTCTTAAAATTCAAATCAGCTTATCCTTGTGGTGTTGCATCTAATAAAAGAATCTTGAGTCAATTAAAATTTTAAAAATAATGACAAATTACTATGAGTGATGACAGACTTGACAGCCTAATGCTTTTTAAAATTTGAAAGTGAAATAGGGGATTTTATTAAGCTGGACGATGTTATTATCAGGTGGATTTCTTTGAAGACCAGAAGAAGGAAAATAAGTAAGAAAAATCATGCGTTAAGCATTGATTATGAAACACTTTCCAGCCCTTCCTGAATGCTTTAACAAAACTTCGTTATTTAGAGAAATAAGGTATGTAAGAGAACTAAGTAAACATTTTAGAAAACGCATGAAACATTTGAAAAAATTATTCCTGCAGTTACCGTCTATAGCCAAATATGTATTCCAATTCTTTTGAACAGCCCTGTATTTGATCTGCAAGTTGATATATATACTATAACGTAAAGCGAGGAGAGTTCGCGCGGTAGGAGAGATTGCGCACAGAGAGATTCGACGGGAATGAATGCGCGCCCAGCGACTCCAGATAGTTGTACAGCAGCATTAGTGCAGTGTCTACATGAATCTGCATATTGATTGTTCCAAGCATCTTGGATAAAGCAGTGCTATTTTGTTTTGTTTTTCCAAAGTAAGTGCTTGAATTTTCATAACTGGTCGTCAGAATTTTTATAGAACGTCAGTAATACAAAATATTTTGAACTTAAACGATTTCTTATAAACTATTAACCTGGACTAAGTATGCGAACACCAAAAATTCATTTTAGAAGTGGCCATATTTAAATAAAAGGCCGCGCAATCTCTCCTACCAAAATAGGAGAGTTTGCGCATCTGCTACTTAGGAGAGATGGCGCATTTCCCCATAAGTTTAAGTGCTAGGAGGGATTACACAGCTTATTGATAAATTTGTATGAATTGCAAATTACGTGTAAAACATATGAATGAATCAATTTTTAAATAATTTCGGAAAAACACATAATTATCAAAACTAAATTTGGCAACAAATTAATTTCCAAAAAAATACTTTTGCAGAAAAAAAATTTATTAATAAATTAATAATACAGTTGTTATTAAATAAATTTTATGTAATTATTTTTGTTAATAAATTAATAATATATTTGTTAATAAGTTAATTATATATTTATATATATATTTTAATTTATGAGCAATTAATCTATAATATTAAGGAAAGAAGTTTGTGTGTGAGTGAGTGTGTCGACGGTGTTCTGAAGAGACCACTGCACGTAGAGCTACAAAATTTATGGAAAAGGTACGTCTATATATGAAGTTTTGCACCTCGAAGCCCGATTTTCGATTCTTTGATTCGATTTTTTTTATTTAATTTTTTATGCGATTTGTAACACTTTATTAAGTTTCGAGGCGATTTTTTCATGTAAGTGAGAAGAATATGGTTTCTTTCTTTTAACCCAATATAGTACATTTTGTTCTCTTTAAAAAAAAGTTTATTCGGAATTCGTGCAGCGATTTTTGAATTTTTAGCGAAATTTTTATGCAATTATTGAACAGCATTTAATGTATTTCCATTACTATAAGGAGATTTACCGTAGAGGGACTCAGTTCTGTCGCCAAATGCCGCTAAGTTTGTCGCCCACTTGGCGGTATATCGCCAAATTTGGCGACCAAAATGAGTCGCCAAAAGTGACGTGAACTTGGCGATATCTCTAATATTTCGCCAAATTCCCATAGACTTCCATTGTAAACCAATATGGATTACTTGCTTACAGAAAATCAACAAATTGAGATATTTTAATGCAACAAAAACTAATATTAACTTAAGGGATTATTCGATTTTTCCACATTAGGAAAAAGAATACGGTTTCTTTTTGTTAACCCAATATAGTAAATTTTGTTATCTTTTCAAAAAAAATTATCCGGAATTCGTACAGCAATTTTTGAATTTTTAGCGAATTTCTTATGCGATTATTGAACAGCATGTAATGCATCTCTATACCTATAAGGGGGTTACCGTAGGGGGGATCCAGTTCTGTCGCCAAATAACGCCAAGTTTGTCGCCAACTTGGCGATATATCGCCAAATTTGGCGACCAAAATTAGTCGCCAAAAATGACGCCAACTTGGCGATATCTCTAATATTTCGCCAAATTCCCATAGACTTCCACTGTAAAACAATACGGTTTATTTGCTTACAGAAAATCAACAAATTGAGATATTTTAATGCAACAAAAACTAATATTAACTTAAGGGATTATATTAATTATATTTAAGGGAGTTCAAGTAAATTAATTACGAATAAAAGTAACATGATCTAATGCTTAGCATGATTTTCAAAACATAAATTTTAAGAGAGCCCACAGGTCAAAGGAATTAGATTTGAAACTTTTATCCAATTATAGTAAATTTTGACTTTCGTGATTTTTGACCTTTTTGTGATTTTTAATGCGATTTTTACGTTTCTTCGCGATCTGCTGCAATTTTTTGACATTCCATTTTTGGCCTAAAGTACATTCTGCCCTCATTTCAATAAAGTTTATTCGGATTTCGTATAGCAATTTTCGAATTTTTCTTTTTTTCGGAATTTTGTATGTGATTTTTAGTGTATTTTAGCGATTAGCTACTATTTTTCCACATAAGTGAAAGGAATCAACTTGCAATCTTCGAACACAATATATATATATTTTTTTTCTCTTTTCAAAATTTGAGAAGCGATTTAAAATTTTTTCGCGATATCTTATTGTGATTTTCAGATCTTTTTCGTAATTCCTGCTGTTTTTTGACGTACCCGGGCAACGCCGGGCAAGTTCGCTAGTTTGCTAATAAATTAATTTCGTTAACTAAAATAAATTTTCTAATACAATGTTTTAGAAAAGCTTTCACCCATTCCAAATAGTGTAATGCCATCGAAATCAAAAGGAAACCGAGTGCAACTAATGTTACTGATAAACAAAATATACATGAAAAAAGACTTAAGAAGGATGCCGCTACAAAAAACAAGTTGGAAATTGCTCGTCAAACGTGGCAAATGAGGTGCGTTCGTACTATAACTAGTTTTATAAATACTTTTTGCACCGGATATTGTACTGAATGTATATTTTAGTGTACTTCGTAAGTGCCTATCAATTTCATTCAGTTCAAAGAGCTGTAACATCATTAAAATGCACTTGAAATAATCTTTTCCAATTGGCCGTAATGTAACAAAACTTTTGACTATCCCTGTAATTAAACTATACATCCGATTTTTTTAAATTGGAAATGAGTCGACAAAATGTTGCAACAATTATATATTTAAAATTTCAGATCATCCGGAAGGCTGTAACATCATTAAAATGCACTTGCAATAATTTTTTCCCATTGGCCGTAATGTAACGGAAAAGTTTTGACAGTCCCTGTAATTAAACTATACATCCGATTTTCATAAAATTTAAAATGGCTCGAAAAATTTTTGCAACAATTATATATTTAAAATTTCAGACCATTCCGTTGGGTAGTTTTTGCTTTGTTATATGCGGACGAACGGACGGACGGATAGACGGAATGAACAACGACTATAGGTGCTTCGTATTTATATAATTACGAACGCACCTAAAAACAGCTGAAGATAAGGTGCTTCCACAAAAAGCGGGATAAAAAACTCAAGGAAAAAAACCGAAGGTCAATGAGGATGAGTGCACCAAATGTCTGGAACTCTACCAGGAGACAACTTCGACAACTGACTGGATTCAATGTATTGCTTGATGCAGGTGATTGCACGTAAGATGCACGATTTACTACAATAAGTGCATCGATTGTGGACGACGATAACTTCGGTTAGCAAACAAAATACAATGAAGCTGTGGAAATGGAAATGAAGTAATTTTCAAGTTAAACATGTTATCAACTAGATTAATGTTATATTGTAATCTTAGTAGGGTTTGCTCTTTTCTGATATTTTAATCTTCTTAAATTAAAATTTTTAACTGTTGTTAAAAGTCTAATTTTTATTTTTAACACTTTCCAACAAAGTTGAAAAGTGTTTATGACTTCGGTTTGTCTGGCCGTCTGTCCGTCTATCCGTCTGGCCGTCTGCCCACGCTCTAACTCTCGTAAATATGCTCAGATGGTTCTGAAATTTTTGGATGTTAGTGACCTCTACCGTAGCACGTTCTCTATTGCAAATGAAGTTTGTAGCATGTTTAGTTCATTTACAGGGACAGTCAAAAGTTTTCCGTTACATTACGGCCAATGGGAAAAAATCGTTTCAAATGATTTTTAATGGTGTTACACTCTTTCAAACATAGTAAAATCGATATTCATTTATGAAGCCCACTAAAATATGCATTCTGTTTAGTATGCGGTGCAAAGAATAGTTATTGTTCATTTACAGGGCCACACAAAAAAATTCTGTTCATAATGGTATAGGGAAATTGTTTGCGGTGCATTTGAAAAGATTTCAGATAATATATTGTATCCGAATTACTGTATATTAACAATGATTGCTCGAAATGCATTTTTAATTATGATATGCGCTTTTTTAGGGTTTCGTTCATCTGACGAAACCCTATTCTTCTCGCTCCTCTGTCTGTCTGTCTGTCACAGAGCCCGTTCTCAGAAACTATATATGTTGGAGACTTGAAATTTTGCATACTTATAGCTGAACACCACACATCATACGACAAATAATAAAATTTTGAAAAAGTCGTACATTTAACCCTTTGGGCTCCCGCATGTGTATTTTAAACAATTCTTTCTAAGTGAGCCCCTAATTAGGTTGGAGGCGTGAAATTTTACATATTTATAGCTGAACACCTCACATCAAACGAAAAATCATAAAATTTTGAAAAAGTCTTACATTTAACCCTTTGGGCTCCCACATGTTTACTTTAAACAATTCTTTTTAAGTGAGCCTTAATTAGGTTGGAGGCGTGAAATTTTGCATACTTATTGCTGAATACCACATATCATATGACAACTCATAAAATTTTGAAAAAGCCGTACATTTAACCCTTTGGGTCCCCACATGTGTATTTTAAGCAATTCTTTCTAACTGAGCACCTTATTAAATTGGAAA
This sequence comes from Maratus speciosus, assembly GCA_963932465.1. NCBI lineage: Eukaryota > Metazoa > Arthropoda > Arachnida > Araneae > Salticidae > Maratus > Maratus speciosus. Next base: position 317,829,937 of record OZ010795.1, on the reverse strand, counting down.
TTTGGAATTTTGCATACTTATTGCAGAACACCTGAGGCCAGGCGACAAATCATAAAATTTTGATAAAGCCTTACGTTTAACCCTCTGAGCTACCACATATGTATTTTAAGCAATTCTTTCTAAGAGAGCCCCTAATTAAGTTGGAGACATGAATTTCTGCATACGTATAGCAGAATACCTCAGACCACAATCATAAAAATTTCAAAAAGTCTTATATTATTTACTCCTCCGGACTCTAACTTGTGTATTTTAAGCAATTTTTCTAACATCCACCCTTTTCACCTGGGGAGCACTTTTCCAACTTTTGCAGACACCCCTTTGACAATTCTTTCATATTATGTACCATAGCCTTACATATTTTAGTTCCACTTTTTACCGCCAGGGGCGCCTACTTATCTCGAGTGCCCTATCCCCTTGACTAATATATCTACGGACAGTATATAAAACGGAGTTTCGTTCGGATAGATGTTTGTTTAGAATACAGTGCGCCCCTGGTTGCGAAATGTGGAACTAACAGATTTTTCCAAAGGATAAAGTGTTTTGAAAGGAATATTAAACGAAACCCTGTGTGCGATCTGTGATCACATTTACCTATTTGTTCACTATATTTATGCATACTATAAAGTGCGTATAAATGCTATAGTATATACAGAGCTACAGAAATGAATTCGTAAAGGTTACTGAGTATGAGCATAAATTGCTTAAAGGTTGGTTTTAAAGAAGTTATAAATTTTTACACTGAACTGAATTTAGTGTACTAAGAAATATTTGTAGAATATAGAAAAAATGATATAGAGGGCCACGCAAAGACTTGGATACATGGCCGTCTATGGATGATAATTTCTGGAAATGTAATTTCAATAGTTTTAAGCGTGTTTTAGTTTGAATTAAATTTTAGCTAAATAGTGGCATGTAATAAAGGTACTAGGTATACTACAGGGCTGTACAAAAGTATTCAAGAATGTTTCCATCTATTAGTATAAGTTGCTGAAAGATGAATTTCAACCTGTTATGCATTTTCTTGCTAAACTAAATTTTCCCATTATATAATATATATATCAACATACAGATCGAATGCAGGGTTGTTCAAAAGAATTGGAATACATATTTGGCTATGGGCGGTAACTACTGAAATCAGATTTTTAAATATTTACTTAGTTATCTTATTTACCTTATTTCCCTAAGTGACGAAGCTTCGTTAAGGATTTCAGCGGGTGCTGGAAAGTGTTTCATAATCTATGCTGTACGCTTGATTTTTCTTAATTGTTTATTTAAAAATATTCACTCCTTATACAATTAAACAAAAACATAATTTGAAGAGCAAATTAAAAAAACAAAATTTATTTCCTACATTGTTTAAGCCCGAGAAGGGACAGATATTAAGTTATTTCATTCAAATAGTTCTACATTTAATGTTAAATTTTTGTAACAAATTAGTTAAGCCAATTGAAGATTAAAAAATAAAAATAAAATTCATACAATATGATACTTAAAACACCCTAAAAAATTAGATTCCGTTCAAATGAAATCGAAATAAATCTTAGACTTCTTCCATTTTTAATTGAAAATATTTGAATTGCAGATTTTGTATTATGTTTATGACAATTGTACATAAAATGATAAGATGCATGCAAAATACAAAACTTTAAAAAAAAGTCTAAGATTTATTTCGATTTCATTTGAACGGAATCTAATTTTTTAAGGTGTTTCAAGTATCATATTGTATGAATTTTATTTTTATTTTTTAATCTTCAATTGGCTTAACTAATTTGTTACAAAAATTTAACATTAAATGTAGATCTAATTGAATGAAATAACTTAATATCTGTCCCTTCTCGGGTTTAAACATTGTAGGAAATAAATTTTGTTTTTTTAATTTGCTCTTCAAATTATGTTTTTGTTTAACATGTCAAGTTTTTTAATAACTAATGCACTCAGACGAACGCATTTCAAAATTAATAGAGAGTATCATCATCAGGCTTTGATGTATGCGGCATTGCATCCCAATGTGGGGTGCAGTTTACCAATGTGTAATTCAAAATGTTTCACCGCTATAGTAATGAAGGTTGCGGTAGTTTGGACAAAAACTTCCAATTTGAACGTAAAAAATCTATAATCAAAATATAAAAAATTAACTTCACTTAAATTTAGATACCCTATTTCCCACTCAGGAACGCTATGAATGTAAATGTAAATTGTGTTGAATCCTTACTGCTAATATTTAACAATATTATAGCTGTGATACAGTAAAAAATAAAAAATAAAAGTTTTACTTAAATTTTTAAACCTTATTCTCTCCAAAGGGGTGATGTAAACACATCAGAAAATTATTACCTAAGTTAAACTTGGGGCATAAATAGTGTTCATCTCGGGAAAAAAAATACATTTTAAAATTTAAGTTGTGTAATTCCCCACTAAGTTCGCTACCTGCGTAAAAATAGCTATCCACTAGAAATTTTTTACTAAAATATAAACTTGACCAAAGCAAAAATTTATTCTGAAAATATCCAGTTTTATTTCCACTATGACGCCATATTCACCTTTTTAATTTTTTTTTTTTTTTAAACTAGCTCAATTAATATTTTACGTGAAAATCTTTCAACTAAAAAGAAATAAATTATTATTACGGCTTTTGAAATATTTGCAACAATGAAGTAAAAATGTTACATTTTCTATGAAAAATGTTCGTTGATTTTCAATGAAAAAAGCGAAAATTGAAATTATTTAGAAAAATATTTGAATAATCTAAAACAAAATTGGCCCATGTTTCTCTCTGGGTTATAATTCACCCATATGCAAAGGCATTTTACCATTCGTTTTGACCCTGACGTCAGGCAAACGGTTTTACACTTTAAATTTATAATATCATTAGAATTAGTAAATAAAAAAATGAATGGTATCAGGGACAAAAAGGTGGGAAGAAAAAATGAAAAAGTTCTGATCTCCATAGGCTTTTCCATGTTAAATTAACATTGAGAAGTGACACTGGAAATAAATAAGTATTGCGCTGCTGCGCAATACTTAAGTAATATTTACTCACAAAAACCTTTCAACAATGTCGATTAAGTGTAATTATTACTGTTAACAATTTAATTGTAGTTATTATTAATAACAATCTATTCTACCTTTGTGCGCAATCTCTCCTACCCATGTGCGCGTTCTCTCCTACCCTGTAAGGAGAGATTGCGCAAAATAGTTTTCTTGGTTTTATTACTGCTGTTCTACTAAATTACAATATAACAACAAAATAACAATGGAAATTCATAAAAAACAAATGAAGTCAAAATTATTCATGCATAGTTTAGCAAAATATTAATATTTAGAATTTTTATTATTATTCTTTTGAAATGTGCGCAGACTCTCCTCGCTTTACGTTATAATGGGAAAATTTAGTTTAGCAAGAAAACGCATAACAGGTTGAAATTTCTCTTTCAGCAATTTATACTAATAGATCAAAACATACTTGTATACATGTGTACAGCACTGTAGTTAACCTAGTACCTTTATTACACGCCACTATTTAGCTAAAGTTAAATTCAAAGTAAAACACTCTTAAAACTACTGAAATCACATTTCCAGAAATTATCATTTATAGTCGGCCATGTATCCATTTCTTTGCGGGAACCTGTATATCGTTTTATCTATGTTCTACAAACATTTCTTAGTAAACTAAATGGAATTCCGCGTAAAAATGCATAACTCATTTGAAAACCACCTTTAAGCAATTTGCAATCATACCCAGTAACCATTACGAATTATTTTGTATAGCCCTGTATATGAATTACAACATTTATACACACCATATACTATACATAAATATAGTGAAACATAAAAGCACATAACATAATTAAAAATGCATTTCCAGCAATCATCGCTGCTGTACAGTACTTCGGATACCATATAGTATCTGAAATATTTTGTGTGTCCCTGTAAATACTGTGCACTTCGTATTATACATGAAATAAGTTATAGCAAACCTCAGCGACGTATATCAGTTTCATTATACATGAAATAATTTAACATAATTAAAATACGCCGCAAGCAATTCCATCCACTCCTATACCGTTCTGTAACGAGATTATTTTGTGTGGCCCTGTAAATGAATAATAACTATTCTTTGCAACGTATATTCTACAGAATGCATATTTTAGTGCACTTCATAAATGCATATCAATTTTGTTATGTTTGAAAGCATGTAACATCATTAAAAACCCTTTTAAACGATTTTTTCCCATAGGCCGAGTCAAAAGTTTTCCGGAGAAAACTTTTGACTGTCCCTGTAAATGAACTAAACATGCTAGAAACTTTATTTCAAATAGGGATCGTGCTATGGTAGAGGTCACTAACATCCAAAAATTTCAAAACGATCCGAGTATATTTACGAGAGTTAGAGCGTGGACAGACGGACAGACAAACCGAAGTCATAAACACTTTTCAACTTTGTTGGAAAGTGTTAAAAAGGTTTTTTTTTATTATTACTATTGAATACATCAATATTTGAAATTTTTATGTTTTTAGTTTCAAATTTTGGAAAGGAATTTGTCATGCATAAGTACCATTATCATTAGTACACACGTTGCGCATATCATTTTAGTTGAAAACTGGAGCAATATGTTTCAAGTTGCGAAATTTTCGAATTCTCTACCCCCCCCCCCCCCCCGAAAAAATATTTGTAGCTGCGCCCCTGGCCTCGCTTTGAATTTAGACTGACAAAGAAGGTCTCCATACAGGCATACTCAGAAAAATCTGAAAAAATTACAGAATGTTCTTCTCATATGGATATATATGTTTATAAAAAAATTTTTAGCGGAACCCGATACAGCATCCGTAAAAAAAATAACGAAATTTTCGTTTATTTGGCGATTTATCACCGGTTGGCGATGAAAAAAAAATACGCTTATGTAGGAAAAAACTTTTATGTTGAATTTGTTTTTATAAGTTTAATTTAAATAACTTTAGTTTTGTCATTTTTAATTTGTTTTAACTATAGTTTTCTCATTTTTAGTTTGTTTTCACTACAGTTTCTCTTATATATTGATATGAATTTATAATAAAATTTAAATATCCTATTTTACGATTTAAAGCAAAATTTAAATTGATTTAAATTATTTCAAGCTCAAAAATTAGGCAGATAGAACACTGTCGATTTGATTTTGTTGCTATGGAAACGACTTCGTCTTTGATATGGAAATATATTATGACAATCAAATGTCAGCTGACTATAACTTAAAATAGATATTTGCAACTTCCAAAGCGTAGAAAATATTTTTACGGTGATAAAATTAAATAACTATATAGCAACAAGCAACATATTTATGTAATTAAAAAAATATAATAACCTCTTTCATTGATTAAGTTTAGATTCATTAAAAACCGTGCATTGTAAAAAACAATTAATAAACAATTTTCAGATGCATTAAAATCGTTTGCTTTGGCGAGGAAAAATCCTGCTCGCCAAATCACATGTCACCTTCGTATTTTCGCGCCAAATATTCGAAAGTATATTATTTTTTTACAGACTTTCTACTGAAATTCCGCCGTTAAATTTGACTGATCCCTTATTACATACATGAATAGTTTCACTAGCATTTTTTTCAACATATTCTGAGTATGCCCTGTATAGAGACCTTCCTTGTGAGTAATGTTAAGTTCGTGGACTCTTTGTTCTTGACCGCAAGAATACCTTGTTCCCTCAGCCAATCCGGATTCTTATAATATGTTTGAATATTGGGAAATACTTTTTCAACCAGTTCTTCTTTTGACGGCACTAAATTGCAGAAGTTATGAGGCAATGAAAGGAGATCAGATCAACCGGCACCTTACCGTTCCCAAATTCTAGCAATTGATGAGAGAACACATGCTGATAGATCGTTTTGCAGCTGCACGCGATATTTGAAGTTAATTTTAACGTCTTTACGTGTAGCCACAATGTAGCGCATTTCAAGCAAGCATCTTTTTTGACCGCTGATGTCCATTGAGGAATTACAGTTAATGATTGCTTGAAATATCCTGCAAGCAAATTCATGAGTTCCCAAATGGTCTGATGTTTCCACGCAAATCTTGCAATGATCGATCAAGGGCTTCCAACAATGTTTTGTGCGCCATTATGAATTCATCCCAAACAATAAGTTTGCAATTCCGCAATACTTTTCCCATGCCGGATGATTTGGAAATTTTGCACGTAATAGTTTCAATGAATTGCAAGTTCAATGGCAATTTCAGAACAGAATGAACAGTTCTTCCACCTGGTACAAATGCCGTAGCTGTTCCGGACGGTGCACGAGCTAAGACTATGTCATTTTTGGATCAAATTGCTGCCAGGATCAATCTAATTAGGAACGTTTTACCAGTTCCTCCCGGTGCATCTAAGAAGATTTCTCCAACCCCATTATTTACAGATTGCATTATTTGATCCTAAATTATTTTTTGCCCAAGCGTTATATTAGGAATATTTGATTGCACACACGATAAAAGATCACTCGTATTGTAATTTTGTCCACGACGCAATTCTACATCGGACGAAGCAGCTGCAGATCGATTCGGTGATGGCATTCCCAATTGATTGAGAACTTTATTCGTGATTTCTAAGCACTGATCTCCAACCATTATCAACGCTTCGTTGTAGGTTTCTACAGTGAAATTCATTTTTATATTTGAATTTCAACGGAATTTAACTTCAGCCATGTGCGATTTATATTTCTCCCATAATTTTGTTAGAGATGAAGGATAGCAGGCAGTCAGTATCATTGCAAACAATGCATGAATTTGATTTGGATGTGATTTTTGCACGCGTGCTTAATTCATACATCCAGTGTCGGTCGTTCTCCAATATATTCAGAGCATGACATGAATGACATGCACTGCGGAAAGTGGCATGTGTAACGCCGTTGACAATTCTCAATTGCTGGAAAGATGTTGGACCGGGCACATTTACTAACAGCATGCGAAGAAAGAAGCATTCATCTTGATTGGGATGCACGGTTTACAGTCTGCCTATCGTAGTTTTTTTAATATGCCAGGTTGTGCCCTCCTCGCTTGCGTCGTTCAAATGATTTTCTACTCGCATTCCATGAGTAATACGTAGGCGCTTCTGAATACAACAGTGTTTTCTCGAACGCGTCGTTTTGATATAACGTGAAGAAAGCAGTTAAAGTTAAAGCTGGTGGATTCAGGGCTATTTTCTGCACATTTGTAGCTGTGAAATAAACGCGTTGTTGATATTCTAGATGTATTGCTAAGCGAACAACAGTTGAACTTCGTTCCTGTATCAGAAACGAAATTATTTGCTGTACAGTTTCTTTGTTACTTATGTATCTTCCAGCCGGATACTGCGCGATTTCATTCATATGTATGATCGCATTCCTATCACTTCCTTCTTGGCTGCACGCCAAAAACTGACGTGTCGCTGCCTTTATTCACGTTCTTACAAATATACTTGATCGATTTGTCGGAGTTACAGTATTCCACGTTTATGTGCGCTTTGTATATTTTTGATAGCAAAGGCGAATATGGAAGAACCCGCCGGTTATCTACTTCGATGTCAGCGTTTCGCATTTGTATGGTTGCTACTTTCCCGCCATCATCTGCTGATTTTCTTCTGTATAAAGTATATCCATCGTTTCTAGCGTGCATTTAATTCATCATTGCCTTCACCTATGAAATGCATTTGTAGGAATTCATGTTGGCCATCTGGGAGCGAAAGCAAGGAGCCAACTTTGTGATAAATTTGTCCTTTATCTTTAAAGGTTGGCATGATTTGAGCTGTTACGATTTCTGCAATGAACGACGTCATTTGGAAGCATGAGTTGTATTTCTTGATGTTAGATTGGAAAGTTTTTGATTCGGCGATATAATATCCCGCAAGCAAAGTTTTTAATGGCTCTGGAAGTTCTCCAAGTTGAGGCAGTTTAATTTTACGGCAAAACTTCAAAAACTAATTAAACTTCAACGAAATAATTTTGTTCACCTAAATCGTCAAAACGTCCCACTGTGCGGCGCAACACATTCCTATATCTTCTCCATTAAATTTAAGAGCTTGAAATAAGGACATACTTCAGCCATAGAGCCGATAAGAACATGACGGCTAAAACTATAATCATCAGCTGGGTTGTACTGGAATGCAAGACGATTATAATCACGTTATAGCTGAGCACGGAGTCGTGTTTGGCAAGGATCTGTTGTTTCTCGTTCGCGTCTCTCAGCCACTATCAGGCTGTCGCGTTCATTCAGTTGAGAACAAAGCAGAGATGAAGCTGCAAAACGCGCTCGCCATGCTCGCAACCGTGCATCCTCAAGTCTGACTGCACGTCGCTCTAATGCTTCCTCGGCACGTACTTGAACCATTCTTTATTTATTTCGCTCGTTCGCTTGATGCCCGTTCTTACCCAGTTTGATTTGCAATTACTTGTCGCACTGCTTCTGCTCCGCGAGTACGACAACCTAAGTTCGATCTTCTGTGGAAAGTTGGCATGATTTGAGCTGTTACGATTTCCGCAATGAACGACGTCATTTGGAAGCATGAGTTGTATTTCCTGATATTAGATTGGAAATTCTTTGATTCGGCGATAGATCCCACAAGCAAAGTTTTTAATGGCTCTGGCGGTTCCCCAAGTTGAGGCAGTTTAATGTTTCCAGCGGCGCAACACATTCCTATCGTTTCTCTCTTAAATTTCAGAGCTTACAATAAGGACACACTTCAGTCACAGTACCAATGAGAACATGCCTGCTAAAACTATAATCATCAGCTGGGTTGTACCGGAATGCAAGGCGATTGTAATCGCGTGAAAGCTGAGCACGGAGTCGAGTTTAGTGCTGATCTGCTGTTTCTCGTTCACATCTCTCAGTCACTCTCAGGCTGCCGTGTTCATTCTGTTGAGAACAAAGCAGAGATGAAACTGAAGAACGCGCTCGCCATGCTCTCAATCGTGCAAATTCAAGTCTGTCTGCACGTCGCTCTGATGTTTCTTTGGCACGTATTTGAGCCATTCTATGTCTATTTCGCTGTTCTTCCCCAGTTTGATTTGCAATTACTCGTCGCACTGCTTCCGCTCCGCGAGTACGACAACCTACGTTTGATCTTCTGCGAGGTATTATTTGGATGAACTAAAGCAGATCGATTGCACTGATAAAGTAAAAAGAATGTTATAACAAAACCATATAAAATTTCAAAAAATTAAAAAAGGAAAATACACGAACTAAAAAACAAAGAAAAAACAAAAAACATAAAAAATAAAAAATACTTGCGAAATATTTGAGTAATGTGCGCCGTGGTAAAGTGAAGGGAATGGGGACGGGAGGTGCATAAAATGAAAGAGCGGTTCAAGGGCTTTTTAACAATACTCCACATAATGGGTACCGGAAAAATTTTTTAAAAATGTATCCCCGAGGCGAGGGATTGGGGGAGATGGAAGCGAGGTTCATAATAAGCATATAAAAACGCGCGCGCATTCGAATGCAACGCAAACAGTGAATTTCAAAACAATCGGTGAAGAACTTTCGGAGATTTAAGATTTTGTACAAACGAACATTTGTATATTTATTTACACTGGTTTCCAAAAAGTAAGGAAAAATCACAAAAAGAGCGATAACTCGTTCAAAAATGAACCTATCCGTATAAAATTTGCATATGTTGTTAACTAAAAGATGCTGAATAAAATTATAAAATGCAAATTAGTGACGCTGCAATCGGATTGCGTCATCTGTGAGGAGCATAAAAATGCATGTTAAAGAGTACGGCTGCTGGTGTCGCTGTGATTATGAGATAAGAAAACTGAGATAGCCAATTCATTAGTATGACCTCGAAGTATCATTTGTCCGCATAGCTACGATATAGAGCTATTGGAAGATTGGATGTAGGTCAAAGTCAGACAAAGCTGGCCAGATGCCTAAATCTAAGTCCTTTTGTTGTTCATAGCCTTTGGAAACAACTTCAAACCACTGGTTTGGCCTCCAGAAGGTTTACTCAAGGACGGGAAAGAGCTACGACGAGAACCGATGACCGATATTTGCGGTTATGTTTACGAAGGAATAAAACAGAAACCCCTCTCATCTTAGAGCCACCCTTGTTGCAGTTACTGGAAGGTTAGTATCAACGTCTACTGTGCGCAGAATGCTTCCTGAAGGTGGTCTTTATACGAGATGACCAGCCATTTGTGTGCCGCTCACCTCATGTCACCTGAGAGAACGTTTAAAGTGGGCACGTCAACATTTCTACAGGACGGTTGATCAATGGAGGCGTGTTCTCTTCACAGATGAGTTCCAATTTAGCCTCCAAAGCGATAGTAGGCTTTGTTTGATTTGGAGAGAACAGAGAGCACGCTATCATCCATCAAACATTCGTAAAAGAGATTCGTATGGAGGAGGCAGTGTCTGTGTTTGGGATAGTATCTTTTGGGCGGACGTACAAGCCTCCATGTCTTTCCAAGTGGAACTGTTAATGCTCATGTCTATAGAGATGACATTCTTTATGTTTATATGCGCCCTCATGCTGGCACAATAGGTAATGAGTTCCTGTTACAGGAGGACAACGCTAGATCGCAGAGGGCTCGCATAGTGGAAGATTATCTTCAGCACCAAACAATTCAGCGCATGGAATGGCCAGCACGATCACTGGGCTTGAATTCCATCGAACATGTATGGGATACTGTAGGAAGATTGTGTCGCTGCTCTTAATCTCTCTCCTCAAACTCATGCCACGCTTAGAACTTCTTTACAAGAGCAATGGCTCGCATTTTTCAGCAAACTTATCGATCGCATAATTGATGGTATCACACATCGCTGTATGTGCTATATTCCTTCTAGGGGTGATCATACTCCATATTAAAGCTACTTTTCCTATACCAAACTGACTCATTTATTTTGCTAATTTTATAATTGTGTTAATTTCTGAAACACCACAATCGTCTGGTAATTCCTTTTAGTGTTATTTTATACCTTACTATGTGATATACATTGTGGCTCAGTTTTATTAAAATCTACTTGTAACATTTTGAGTAATCGCTACTTTTGTTGTTTTTCCTTAATTTTTGGAAATCAGTGTATATAGAATTGAACCCCCGGGGGTAAAGTGGGGTGGGGGGAAGGGGAGGTGCATAATATGAAAGAGTAGTCAAAGGGTTTTCTAACGACATATTACATGATGGGTGACGGGAAAAAAGTAGAAAAGCGCCCCCTGGTTGTGTGGTGAAAAATTATGGGAGGGGGGAGCGAGGTTCATAATAAATATGTAACAACACGCTCGTATTCGAATGCAACTCAATCCGTGAATTTCAAAGCAATCGGAGAAGAACTTTCCGAAATTAACGATTTTGTACAAACGAACATTTATATTTTTATTTATACTAGGGGATCGTACCCGGGCTTCCCGGGTTAAAGAATATAGGTGAAAACATTTTTTTTAAATTGAAAACTAATAATCTTTTTATATGCAATAAATTTTTATTGCCCACTTACATTAAAAAAGCATTTTTCATAAGGAAAATACGAATTATACAATCAAATAATTTTTTGAAATTTATCAAAAGTGATAGTTTCTTATTAGCCGCGTGCTAAGAGTTATTGGACCAAGATTTTGCTACTTATGGCATCATTTTATATTCTGATAATTTCAGAGTTTATACATGTCTGTTAAATTTGTGTTTTATTTATATTATTTTATTTATTTATTCATAGGGAAGTTTCATGTTAATGGATATTAGCCGTAAGAAAATGATGAACTCTTTATTTTGTTTTAAGGGCTAACGGATTAATCTTTTGTAATCGAGCTCCGCGCGATATAGATAAATTTTTTAAAAAAATCATGCTTTAAAATTGTTTTTAAAACCATAGACAATAAGTAAACTGAGATGAACTTTGTAAACAAATTCCATTTGAAAAAAAAAATCCTATTTGGTGATCTAAAATTTTAAATTGTACGATTGCAAATATGTTAGATTTGTATTTTTTCAATATTATTCTTTTATTTGTTTATAAAACAAGTATTAATTTCGTTAATTTGTCTTTCACAAATATGTTAGATTGGTGGGGTTTTTTTTATATTATTCCTTTATTTGTTTATAAAGGAAGTATTAATTTCGTTATGCAAAAATAGTCAGAAACAAATGCTGAAAAATGTTTGTTGCTTTATGGGCAAAATGTTTATTATTATTATGTATTGAAACGGGCACGTGATAAGATAAACTTAAAAAAAAAGTCATGCTTAAAAATTATTTTAGAAAATATAATACATCAGCCAACGATACAGTTTTTAAACAAATTGCATTTGAAAGTAAATTTTTTCCTTATGCGACAAAAATTCAAAATGTACGATGGTCAGAAGATTAAAAAATTGCAGTAGCGAAAATTTCAAGACCGAAATTTGATCATGAAGTGTTGCCATTTGCAAAATGACGTCAGCGTTACGCACAGATACGTTTGTTCTTTATAATATAGATAGAGTGTATAAAATTAGGAAAAATTAAATTAAGCAAATCATGTTATTTTGATAAAATTATAGTAGAATGCACTAAGGAATAGCATTAGAATTTTATTATTCGAGAGAATTTTGGACAAAAACTTCAGGAACATGATATTATTTTAAACCACGAATTATTTGTTTGCTTGTCTAATACGGCGAAGCAAATCTATCCAGGCGAGAATCATCAATTTCTGTAATATAAATCGCTATTGCTTGTCACTTCTCTTTTATAAAGACACTCTAAATTTTTGTAAAACATTGCGTTTAATCAGAGTGTGATTTCGATTACATTATTTTCAAAAGGGAAGCATTTTCACCTGTGAAGAATTTTAAAGCAGCTGGGCTGTGAAAATGACGCACTTCTACAAAACATAATTCAGGTTTAAGAATTAAAATACACGCTTTTTTTATAAAATGACGTCATTTGCATATGCTAAAGCAATCCACTTTTACAATACAGTCTTAAACTTCGTCTATAGAAAAATATGCGTATGACGTCATTATCACGGAATAACAGACAATATTCTTGACATAGCCCATATTTTAATTTCAACTTTTTTTTCAGGTTTTATGAGAAAATGGAAACAAAAGGATACAGTATCTCCTATTTTCGACTATTTTCCGTTTACTTTCAATCACTTTCAATTGAAATGTGGTACTTTTGTTGCCACGATAACAAAAATGGTATTAAAAGTACAAAAAAATTAATATCTCAAAAATAAATTGAGATACAGCTTTCAAACAAATTGCATTTAAAAGAGCATTTTTTTCCTTATACAACGGTGTAAAAATTCAAAATGTGCAATGTTTAGAAGTTTAAAAATTTGCAGTAGAGAAAATTGCAAAAACAAAATTTTATTTAAACTTTCAAAGTGTTGCCATTCGCAAAATGACGTATGCGTTACGCACAGATATGTTTGGCCTTTATAATATAGATAGATATATTGTCTGAACTTGTAGTTTATTCAACCACAAGTTTCATACAAAGTCTTTGGGGAGGGGGGATAATATTACAAAATTAAAATTTTTTCGCGAAGGTTAAAGGTACTCTATAGAAATTTCCCTTTTTAGTAATATTCCATTTATTATACCGGTTTATTAAGTTAAAACCCTAGTCTATTAATCTTCATAAGATCCTAATCCATCTAATAATATTTATTCCAAAGTGCGTAAATCTAAAAATGGCTCTAATTATTTATATTTTTTTATAAAACCCCTTTTATTATTTAAATTCCTATTAAAATTCACTACTATTCCCGATATATTAAACCCCTCTAAAATCTTTCTTTAATTGCTAAAATATTATAACTCATAATTTATCCCAACTAAAAAACCTATTTTTTTTTTTTTAATTCATTCTTTTATTGAAAATTATCTAAGTGTCAAATAGAATAGTTTAATGCTTTTAAAACTTATGCGGAAATAAATTCATTTTTCTTTTTGTTAAAAATCGTTTGGCGGGGAGAAAAACAATTTTTAGACGCAATCTCGACAACAGTGACTAAAGTTTGTTTATACCTAGTGCGTCTGGGTCCAGGGCTTTAGAATATTCTGGAACAATATTTGGCGCCAGGAAACTGGTTTACCTTAAAATTAATCCGACCAGAAGTATAAATAAACCGTCAAAAATTAAATATGACTGGAGAAGTATCAGCTGATCTGATTGTAACTTTGCGCCAATAAAGTATAATATTGATTACGGCAGCCAGATAAGGGGCTGAGGAGAGAAATGAAGTGTAGCTTGGCTGAGTAGCGAGAGCTGGGGAAATACGGCGAAGTGCAGCGAGAAAATGCATAAACGTGTGCCATGCAGAACAGTGGACATTGCAATGTGCGACGTGCAGACAGTGGACAGAATAGTGTACGGGTATCGACGTATGTAAAAGATGTGGTGTAGAGAGAATGAATGTGGGAAGTCAGAGTTCAGGTGGAATGTTTTGTAAGAGTTCAAGAGTAGACGTGAAGTTTCTTTTTTCTTCACAAATTTCAATTACTACCTGGAAGTAAATCATATGTTTAGCATCAAATGAAATGAGCATTTCCCTACAAAAGTTGTTCTTTAATATGCTAAATAAAAGTGGAATTTATCTCAGTTGGCTGTTCTCCATTACTTATTTTCATCTATTTTCATCATTATTACCCAATCGCTTGTGCGAATTAAATGAAACCCCAGGAAAACATGAGTGTCACCAGCATCTACTGCCGTTACATCATATGTATTACGTACGCCATGCTGCAATACCAATAGACATTTATAATTTCAGTCCTGCAGTTTAAATTCACTTTATTTTATTACTTTATTGTAAAATATTTATTTGTTCTTTTATTTTAAGTATTGATTTAAAAAAAATCCCTGCTGGCTCGGGCCTACAGGCGGAGGTAGATTTCAAAGTTAAGTACTAAATTCACCAACAAAACTTAAATCAAGATTAGAGATAAACCCAGTTCCTTCACTAAGAATGAGCTCTAGAGAGCTAAACATTTTGTGAAAATTCTAACATACAGGAATACATACACGCATGTATGTGGAATAGGTTTAAAAAAAAAATAGCTAAAGCAATTCAGAGAACCTCAAAGTGTTAAAATAAGTTAATATTTCCATTGTACGGTTTTCATCAGGTTTTAATACGTTTCTTTAAACTCTCATGACGTTGCATACTCACCTGCTGAGGTCCGTTTTATTTCCAATATGATGCAATATATATATATTTTTTAATTCGTCAAACTATTTATTTCATTTTGAGTATTCAGGCGGAAACCTTGCTCTAGAAAACTTATGACGTAATATTCAATTTGTTTCAATTATTCAAACTATTTATTTAATTTAATTTTTCACGTGAAACCTTGCAATAGAAAAGCAATTGTTGTGGTGAGAATTTTACTGTTTTTTTTTTTTAATTGTTGGCAACTGTTATAACGAAAAATATATATTTTTTCCTGTCATTGTTGTGTAAGAACTGGTTTTATCAGAATCATGTTAAGACGGTATTCAAAATTTTGAACCCTCCCCATTTCCATTCCCTTGGGCCGATTTTGCCCATTTTCAAACCCCCCGAGATATTAGCCATCTCAAAGTTCTTGGCGAGTTTGAAGACGATCCGTGTATAATTGCGACTTTTATCGTGCGGACAAAATTTAGTACATACATACATATATATATATAAACTTTTTAGGTGGGGGTGGTTTGGGGTTCTTGGGGTCCTATAATGAAAAGTTATGAAGGAATTTTTCAAAAGTCGCACCATGGTAACGACTGCAATAGGTAGTATTTCTTACGAAATCTACCTAAAAACAGTTGGAGAAACTCTGTAAATTTTCAAATGTTATATTTTTTAAATATTTATTTTTGTATCAACAAAATTAATTACTACTTGATTATCCCGTCGACCAAAAAACTATCGCCAATTGTAAATGTCACAATCTCTTGACATTAAACACGATACACTTGTTCGTTAAGTCACCAAGTGAATTTTAATTCGACTTTTAATTTGTACTTTTATTAATGTTTTACTAATTTATTTGTTCTTTCGGTAATTAAAATAAAAATTATGTCAATTTGTATAATTTGCAAATAGTTTGGCGATTTGTATAATTTGGCGAAATTGGTCGACGGGATAACCAAGTAGTACCCAAGAATTATTATTATTATTATTATTATTTTATGTTTCATTTCGTTTTGCGCCAATTATTATGCTTGGCGACAATGGTGTTGGCATAACGGAAAAATACCAAAACAGTTACTGATTTTATTTCATATACAAAGAAAAAAGGTTTTATGAGAAATAAATATTGTAAGACGAAAACATTTAATTTAAATATAAAACAATGCTTGTATACGGGTTAAAAAATGTTTTCATTTTCAAATGTTTAAATTTGAATTTGGTGATTTGTTGTTTGCTCCTGGATAAGAAGAAACAAGTTGGAAATTGCTCGTCAAACGTGGCAAATGAGGTGCGTTCGTACTATAACTAGTTTTATAAATATTTTTTGCATAGCATATTGTACTGAATGTATATTTTAGTGCACTTTATAAGTGCGTAATAGTACGTTATCAATTTCATTCTGTTCGAAAGTCTGTAACATCATTAAAATGCGCTTGATATAATTTTTCCCATTGGCCTTAATGTAACGAAAAACTTTACTTTTGACTGTCCCTGTAATTAAACTATACATGCATAATCCATAGATTAATATACAAGATGGGGCATTTTCATAGAGGGTAATTGTAATGCGGTTGTGATTGTAGCGCCTTTAGTGACAATGGGGAAGAAACCCACCATCCTTGCAAATTTTTTATCATTAAGCATCTACCTTATTGTGATCTTTCTTTTTTTAATGTTTTACGTTTACGTTTCCAATAGAATCTTACACCGATACATAACATAGAATATATATTCTATTTTATATATCTAACTAGGGGGCTCTGCCCCCTACGAGCTACGCTCGTCAACCTTCGTTCAGACACCGCAGACTCTTACAGAACGCTAATTTTATCGGCTTTAAAAAGATTTCGGAAGATTGAATTATAATTTGAATCTGACAATTATAATCTGACGTAATTTTCACCAAACTTTTCTTTCTCTTTTTAATATTCACGCAAAAATACTTTTGTTAGAAATGAAATATTATGATCATCTTAAAATATCAAATAAATGTCTCGCGCATTTTTTAAATTTAAACTGTTTTGCAATATTAATTTTTGTTAATTTTTCGTAATAAGTGTAATGTGACGTAAATTCTCCTATTTAAGACTTCTAACGCATGTTAATGAATTTATTATTTTACAATATTCTTTCTCTTTTAAAATTCACTGTAAATATAGTTTTTATGATGTAATTTTCATTGAGTCCCTGCTTTTTATATTTTCTGTTTATAATAGTGACGTGTAAAATAAATTTTTAATTTGAAGCAAACATTATTGTTTGCGCTTTTTATACAATTGGCAACAGTTTAAATTAATACAATTTTCTAAAATACTTTAAAAATGTCTCTCTAAATGCTGAAAATTTGAATTTAAAATAGAAGTAAAACCTCAAAAAATGAGTCAAACTAAAAACAAAATGCAGTCTCCACACCGGGAAATTCTGACGCATAAAATGATCTAAAAATGATTAAATTCCTATGTACGGTTTTTGCTCCTATAAAACTTTTTTAATGGAACGATTTTGTCCAACTTTGGCATTAAATATCTCTTAAAATAATTCTTCGATTTGAAAACTGTCTGCATCAGCGTGCTTATCAAACATTTCTCTATAATACTATCGATTTTCATATTTTTGTATGCAACAGTTTTTTTAATATTAACGAAAAAAAGCCATGCTTAAGCTTTCAAATTGGATGCCGATCTGCCCGGAATATCTACGCAGATTTTCATTGGTCCGTTTCCAAATCAAAACTTTTTTTTATATATAGAAGGATATCTATTCTATGCTCATGCACGGATATATGTTTTTTACATGATGAGTGAACGATATAAGTGCAACGAAATACAGGGTAAAAATTTCGTCTTGAATGCTATATATGAAGTAAATATGATATAATTGGATTTAAAGCTACATAAAGTAATGGTGTAATATAAAAATATACGAAGTATTGCACTCTACAAATCCCAGAAAATTTCATAAATATTCCCATTCGGTAGGAAAATTTTTATAGCCGAAGTTTTATTAATTTATGAAGTTTAACGTATTAAACAATCGTTACAGTAATTTACAGTAATCTCTCTATTCTAAAAAAAAGTAACTACCGCTGTCACCGCCGCCGCCGCCGCCGCCGGTTTTGAATTTTTTGTGACCGGAGGTCTTTCTTCGTTAATATTAAGAAAAATAATGCATACAAAAATATGAAAATCGGTAGTATTATACAGAAATGTTTGATAAACACGCTGATGCAGACAGTTTTCAGATCGAAGAATTATTTTAAGAGATATTTAATGCTAAAGTTGGACAAAATAGTTCCACTAAAAAAGTTTTATAGGAGCAAAAACTGTACATAGGAATTTAATCATTTTTAGATCATTTTATGCGTTAGAATTTGCCGGAGTGCAGATTGCATTAATTTTTTTATTTTGACTCATTTTTTGAGGTTTTATTTCTATTTTAAATTCAGATTTTCAGCATTTCTAGAGATATTTTTAACAGATTTTAGAAAGTGATATTAATTTAAACTGTTGCCAACTGTATAAACAGCGGAAGCAATAATGTTTGCTTCAAAAAAAATATATATATTTATACGTGTAAATAAATTAAAAATTTATTTACAGGTGACTATTATAAACAGAAAAAAACATTTGGAATTAGAATTAAATAATTATGTACAAAAAGCAGGAACTTATTAAAAATTATGTCTTAAAAACTATAATTACACGTGAATTTTAAGAGAGAAAGGAATTTGTAAAACAATAAATTTATTAACATGCGTTAGAAGTCTTAAATAGGAGAAATTACGTCATATTTACGTCACATTACAGTTATTACATAAAATGAACACAAAATAATATTGCAAAACGGTTTAAATTTAGAAATTGCGCTAGACATTTATTTGATATTTTAAGAGGATACTTTTCAACTATTTTTGTTAGGAAAGCGCAAATAATATTTAATTTCTAACACAAGTATTTTCACGTGAATATTTAAAAGAGAAAGAATAGCTTGGTCAAAATTACGTCAGATTAAAAACGATTAATTTAAAATGTCTCATTTAAAAGAACTTTCTTTTCACTTTGTTAAAAAATACCAGGAGACAAAGACTCTGTTTACTTAATTCCTTTTATATTAGCTTATTTTGAAATGTTGTTACACGTGTCTACGTCATCAAGTTATTTTTATTTCGACGTTTTATTTGTATTTTTATTAATGTTGTACTAATTTATTTGTTTTTTCGTTATTTAAAATAAAAATTATGTCAATTTGTATAACTTGGCGAGTGGTTTGGCGATTTATATAATTTGGCGAAATTGGTCGACGGGATAATCAAGTAGTACCGCAACGGATTTGGCGTTAAAATTCCCCAATCAAAGAGAAATGAATAGAAATCCGTTTATAGAGAGATCGCCACTGTTTTTTAAATTATAATTCAATCTTTCGAAATCTTTTTAAAGCCGATCAAATTAGCGTGCATTTAGAGTCTACGGTGTCTGGACGGGGGTTGGCGAGCGTAGCTCGTAGGGGGCCGAGCACCCTAGTCTTTTAAAATTTACGCATTTTCACTTTCTTACAGATAAAATAAAAATATTATTTTTGATGTAAAAACGTACAATTAATTCAATAATATTTATAATATTAACATATAAGAAATAATAATAAAATTACAGATGAGGAAAAATTCATTTCGACAAATTTTTAGAATTATATAAATCTAACAGTTAAAAATAAATAGAGGTACTGACATTACACGCAATAAAGTGTTATTCGATATGAATAAATTAACATAATACTTGAATTTGATTTTTTACAATTTAATCTCATAAACTTGACATATTTACGTTATTAACAGAATTTTCTAGGGTTTTACTTTTATATTATTACTCTAATTATCATTTTGCAAGTTAAAGGTGAAAAATACAAGAACGGTAAAATAAAAAAGCAGCTAAATAAATAAAGCAAGCATGAATAGCATATCGTCTGACACCTGCTTCGTTTTAGGAAAGAATAGATATTCAAAGCATAGAGGGTAAACATATTTCTTCAACATAGGTAAATTTCGGAGGCTTGTTAATTCTTCCCCCTTATCGGTAGTGACGCTAGTACTGTTGCCATTACACATTTTGCCGTAAATGTCTCATCTTGGTCCTTAATCTGTGGAAAAATCGAGCTCAGGATTAGCGGTTATTGCTCTTGCAGCGCAATCTATCGATGCTATATGTAACTAAAACTGAGAATCACAGCATAAAAACTCCTGACATCATTCATAACCCTCCTGCAAGAATTTTTTTAATATCTCTCACCGTTTGCAAGTTGTTGAATTTAAAATCCATCAGCCATTTTTGGGACACCCGGGTATAAGGCACATGTATTAAAAATTTGTATTAAAAAATACTTTAGGATAAATATTGAAATTTCAAACTATTTTAATAAAATTAAAATCATACTAAATGTCACTCCATGGTATGTACCTCCACGCATGTTTTTACTTTACAACATGAATATATCCCATAAGATAAAGTAAAAGAACCGTATAAAATATTAAACAAAAACATAATTTGAAGAACAAATTAAAAAAAAAAAAAAAAATTTATTTCCTACATTGTTTAAGCCCGAGAAAGGACAGATATTAAGATATTTCATTCAATTAGTTCTACATTTAATGTTAAATTTTTGTAACAAATTAGTTAAGCCAATTGAAGATTAAAAAATAAAAATAAAATTCATACAATATGATACTTAAAACACCCTAAAAAATTAGATTCCGTTCAAAGGAACTCGAAATAAATCTTAGACTTCTTCCATTTTTAAGTTGCAAATATTTGTATTGCAGATTTTGTATTATGTTTATGACAATTGTGCATAAAATGATAAGATGCATGCAAAATACAAAACTTAAAAAGGAATCTAATTTTTTAGGGTGTTTTAAGTATCATATTGTAAGAATTTTATTTTTATTTTTTAATCTTCAATTGGCTTAACTAATTGGTTACAAAAATGTAACATTAAATGTAGAACTAATTGAATAAAATATCTTAATATATGTCCCTTCTCGGGCTTAAACAATGTAGGAAATAAATTTTGTTTTTTTTTTAATTTGTTCTTCAAATTATGTTTTTGTTTAATATGTCAAGTTTTTTAATAACTAATGCACTCAGACGAACGCATTTCAAAATTAATAGAGAGTATCATCATCAGGCTTTGATGTATGCGGTATTGCATCACAATGTGGGATGCAGTTTACCAATGTGTAATTCAAAATGTTTCACCTCTGTAGTAATGCAGATTGCGGTAGTTTGCACAAAAATTTCTAATCTAATCGTAAAAAATCTATAATCAAAACATAAAAAATTAACTTCACTTAAATTTAGATACCCTATTTCCCACTCAGGAACGCTATGAATGTAAATGTAAATTGTGTTGAATCCTTACCACTAATATTTAACAATATTATAGCTGTGATACAGTAAAAAATAAAAAATAAAAGTTTTACTTAAATTTTTAAACCTTATTATCTCCCAAGGAGTGATGTAAATACATCAGAAAATGATTACCTAAGTTTCACTTGGGGTATAAATAGTTCTCGTCTCGGAAAAAAAATACATTTTAAAATTTAAGTTATGTGATTCCCCACTAAGTTCGCTACCTGCGTAAAAATACCTATCCCCTAGAAACTTTTTACTAAAATATAAACTTGACCAACTTATTCTGAAAATATCCTTTTTATTTCCACTATGACGCCATATTCACCTTTTTAATTTTTTTAAAAAAAAACTAGCTCAATTTAATATTTCACGTGAAAATCTTTCAACTAAAAAAAAATAAATTATTATTACGGCTTTTGAAATTTTTGCAACAATGAAGTAAAAATGTTACATTTTCTATGAAAAATGTCCGTTGATTTTCAATGAAAAAAGGGAAAATTGGAATTATTAAGAAAAATATTTGAATAATGTAAAAAAAAAAAAAAAAAAAAAAAAAAAAAAAAAAAATTGGCCCATGTTTCTCTCTGGGTTATAATTCACCCATAACCCATATGCAAAGGCATTCTACCATTCGTTTTGACCCTGACGTCAGGCAAACGTTTTTATACTTTAAATTTATAATATCATTCGAATTAGTAAAGAATAAAAAATGAGTGGCATCAGGGACAAAAAGGTGGGAAGAAAAAATGAAAAAGTTATGATCTCCATAGGCTTTTCCATGTTAAATTAGCATTGAGAAGTGACACTGGAAATAAATAAGCATTGCGCTGCCGCGCAATACTTAAATATTAAATTAAAAAATGGATATACTTTATTTGCATTTTAAAAGAAAATTTTGAAATTTTATATTTTTAGAAAAAATTATAGACCAAGACACTTCAGTCCCCAAAATTATAGCTACTTCTATGACATATCAGTTATAGTTATATAAAAATCTACTAGATGGAAGCATAATCTAGAACTTGGAATACAAATTAACTACAGGAAGCTACTTGTTGGATGGAATATGTCTGAAGCATGGTAAGTTGTTATTTCATCTAGTTTTAATTTAAAACTTTTAATTACCATAGTGTACTTTAATTGGATGTCAACTCCATGGCCTCATTGATTATCTCAGCTTTAAAAATAGCAGAATTCTGTTGATAAATAGCTTTAAATTGTATTAGATGTAAATTTCCAACTGGGCGAAAAATGTCCGGACCGGGATTCGAACCCGGGACCTCCTGGCAGAAGCCGCCAGTGCTCTGCCATCTGAGCTATCCCGGACGATTCTGGTCGAACTTTTCCACCCAGCTAACCTTGATGATTATAGCATCTGGTCTGAAACCTGGTTCAGCTCAACAGAATAAATCTCAGGTAATGGAACTCCAGAAATCGCTGGATACGAAATTACACTAGATTAATATTAACACAATTATTCTAATTGGTAAACAAATCATATTAGAAGTAAATTTCCAACTGGGCGAAAAATGTCCGGACCAGGATTCGAACCCTGGACCTCCTGGCTGAAGCCGCCAGTGCTCTGCCATCTGAGCTATCCCGGACGATTCTGGTCGAACTTTTTCACCCAGCTAACCTTGATGATTACAGCATCTGGTCTGAAACCTGGTTCAGCTCAACATAATAAATCTCAGGTAATGGAACTCCAGAAATCGCTGGATACGAAATTACACTAGATTAATATTAACACAATTATTCTAGTTGGTAAACAAATCATATTAGATGTAAATTTCCAACTGGGCGAAAAATGTCCGGACCAGGATTCGAACTGGAGTTCCGTTACCTGAGATTTATTCTGTTGAGCTGAACCAGGTTTCAGACCAGATGCTGTAATCATCAAGGTTAGCTGGGTGAAAAAGTTCGGCCAGAATCGTCCGGCATAGCTCAGATGGCAGAGCATTGGCGGCTTCAGCCAGGAGGTCCCGGGTTCGAATCCTGGTCCGGACATTTTTCGCCCAGTTGGAAATTTACATCTAATATGATTTGTTTACCAATTAGAATAATTGTGTTAATATTAATCTAGTGTAATTTCGTATCCAGCGATTTCTGGAGTTCCATTACCTGAGATTTATTCTGTTGAGCTGAACCAGGTTTGAGACCAGATGCTGTAATCATCAAGGTTAGCTGGGTGAAAAAGTTCGACCAGAATCGTCCGGGATAGCTCAGATGGCAGAGCACTGGCGGCTTCAGCCACGAGGTCCCGGGTTCGAATCCTGGTCCGGACATTTTTCGCCCAGTTGGAAATTTACATCTAATATGATTTGTTTACCAATTAGAATAATTGTGTTAATATTAATCTAGTGTAATTTCGTATCCAGCGATTTCTGGAGTTCCATTACCTGAGATTTATTCTGTTGAGCTGAACCAGATTTCAGACCAGATGCTGTAATCATCAAGGTTAGCTGAGTGAAAAAGTTCGACCAGAATCGTCCGGAATAGCTCAGATGGCAGAGCACTGGCGGCTTCAGCCAGGAGGTCCCGGGTTCGAATCCTGGTCCGGACATTTTTCGTCCAGTTGGAAATTTACATCTAATATGATTTGTTTACCAATTAGAATAATTGTGTTAATATTAATCTAGTGTAATTTCGTATCCAGCGATTTCTGGAGTTCCATTACCTGAGATTTATTCTGTTGAGCTGAACCAGGTTTCAGACCAGATGCTGTAATCATCAAGGTTAGCTGGGTGAAAAAGTTCGACCAGAATCGTCCGGGATAGCTCAGATGGCAGAGTACTGGCGGCTTCAGCCAGGAGGTCCCGGGTTCGAATCCTGGTCCGGACATATTTCGCCCAGTTGGAAATTTACTTCTAATATGATTTGTTTACCAATTTGAATAATTGTGTTAATATTAATCTAGCTTTAAATTGGTTTATTTAATTTTGTATCCAAGTAGTATTATGTTAATGTTGTGCATAGTTTATAAAATATTAGGCCTAATCTCAGATATGTCACTTCCATGTCATTGTTGTAGCATGGAGGTGACATTGGTTCATGGATGTGACATTTATTGATGTAAACACTATTTTAAGGGTGCTTAAAGTATATTTTTAATTATTTAGCCTACATTTTTATTTTAGGGATAATTTTATATTAATAAAAATATTTTGCGAAACTAAAAAACTTTAACTCTAAAATATTCAGTTTTGTACAATTTTGGTTTATTAATGCCTTTCAGTATTTCTTTCAATGCAAGTTAAATTTTAGATTTAATTAAACTTTATTTTAAAGCCTCTTATTGAACTTCCTGATCTCCTAAACTTAAAAAAAAAATAGAACTAAATATGAATTTGCTGTTTTTTATTGCTAGACAATTTCATAAATGAAAAGAAAAAAAAACGTAATTGTAATAAGTTTAATAATTTTAAATTTAATATATATTTTATATTAAAGGTTTTTTCATTTTAAATTGTATAATTTTTTAATAATTCTGAATAAATTATAAAGGTTAATATGCTTTTTAATGCTTTTTTGTTTAATAGATTTTTAATAATTTAATATATATATATATAACTCTTTAAGTTGCAAAGATTATTTACTGGGGGAGGAGAAAGCATAATTTTCAGGAGGGGGGAGGATATAACGTAGAAGATTGATTATTTATTTATTTGTTATTACAATATAATAACTAGAAAACAGGAATTCTGCTTTTTCAGAATTTAGTGTAGCCCCCGATGAAAAAAATAATATATATGTATATAAATATAGATAGTTAACCTTTAAGACTTAAAACACATGCTTTTATTGTATATAAAATGACGTCATCCGCATTCCTTTCGTCATTTAAGAAACTCGACAAAAACAAATCGGCTATATCATGATTCATATGCCTTCTTTTGTTTGTAATATTAATATAGATACTAAAAATTAAGTTCGGTTTATAAAAGTTCCATGTTTTATCTGAAATCATTCAATTAATATTTTTTTCAAAATAGCACATATTTTAATTACATTTTTTTCAGTAGTTATGAGAAAATAGCAACAAAAAATATAATTTCTATTTTCCATGGAGCTATAAATATTAGTCTTCTTTCCTCCATGCTATTTTCCAACTATTTTCTCATTACTTTCAACAGAAATGGAGTACTCGAGTTGCCAAAATTAAACAAATGGTGCTAAAAACTACAGAAAAATTATCTCAAAAATAAATGAAGAAGCAGTTTTCAAAAAAATGCATTTAAAAGTACTTTTTTTTTCAATACGACGCACAGCGAGACGTTTTGATGATCTAGGTGGACAAAATCCATTTTTCCGATTATCTCGGAATTTGACAAAACCGCGTGTACTGGTAGCTGAATGTCTGTATTTTCGAGATGCGTACTAGTTTTGGCGTAAAAAATCAGAGGTGTTGATTAATTGTGATCGTAAAGTAGCCATTTGCGCAGTTGGTTTGAGGGAGTTTCAAAAGTTGCACTAGCTTCCTCTAAGTTTGAAAGCACGTCGTGACTAGCTATTCTGTTTTATTTGAAAGCACGAGTTTGCTGATCTAATGTCACAGCTTTGTCAAGGTCAGATTTAACCTATTTTTGTTGAAAATAAGCGATATTAAACCCGCTTTACCGCTTTTTTCAAAGGCTGAAATTCTGGATGATCCTTGATGTTGTTTACAAATTTCATCTTGACTTTTAACAAATTATTCAGCATTATTCAGCAGTAAGCAGTTAAATCAAAGCTCCATTCCTAAAGTATTGAAAAATTAAACAAACTCCTGCAGATAGCTGCATATCAGTAAGTTTTTATTAATAAACAAGCATCATATTAACTTGCAGTACATGGATGTACGTTTAGTTCAAATCTTGCAAGTCAAATTTAAATCACTTTTAATTACCCTATTGAGCCTAAATAATGAATACATGTGTAATTTGAATGACAATACAATATCTTTATGATTTAAAGAACGTAGAAGTTTGTTTAGAATACTGTTTCTACAGGGCTTCACAAAAATTTAGATTAAAACTTGCAAGTTAATTTTAAACCAATTTCAATAATCTGATTGAGCTGAAACTTTGCTCAGGATATGTAATTCTGATTATAATGCAATCCATATATATAGAAGAAAGTCTGGATTTTGTATTAATCAACACGCAGCCAAAACTACTGAACCTAAAATCTTGAAAATCAGGGTAAAAATAATTCTTATGATATAGAGTGCCGCTAAGAAAGGATTTTCCAAAATTCCACCCCTAAGGGGAAGGGGGGGGGGGGTAAAAAAGAGAACGAACTTAAAAAAAATTCCTTAAAAATTTGATTTTACAGTTATTTTTCAACTAATAACATAATTTGGTGTATTTTTGTATGCTGAATCGAATGGTATTAACTAAATTCTTTTAAGCCCAATAGTTCGAGAGATATTTCATATTTTTCTAATTAGGCACTATCTTTGGCGCCAAAACCTGAATTTTTCAAGTGATAATTTTTAAAAACTCATTCTTTTCATTCTGTTACTATAGCAAGGAGAAATATTCAAATTGAATAATTTTTTAACCAATCCTTTAAGTTAAATAAGAACAACTTCGTCAATTAGAAAAAAAAATTCAAACGCCTCAGAAACTAAAACTAAATTTAAAAAAAAAAAAAAAAAAACTGTGATACTTTTCCGTTCTAATTTTCGTCGCGATACCATGCCAAAATGTATGGTATCGCGCCATTTATTTCAACCCTAATCGTGCAAACGATTTTTATTGCAAATCGTGCCACACATTAACATTTGCTAATTTTTGAACGTGAATATTTTTATGCAGGAATTTTTAATGGTGGAATTTATTTTAGTCCATCAAAATCTGGCAAAACTTTTTAATTTGTTATTTTTCGAATAGAAAATATTCATTACTGATACTGCTATAGATTTTACCATTTCACAGTTATCTGATTATGAGGAAGCTACAATAAAATTATTTCAGAAGTTAGGAATTATACATATAAAAATGTTTTGTTCAAAAAACCATGAATGTCTTCATTGAAAGAATAAAATGTTTACTGCAATGTGAGACATACGCTATGCTTCAGTAGTAAAAGACATTTACAATTTCAAGACTGCAGTTTAAATTGACTATATTTTATTACTTGCAAAATGTTTATTTATTCTTATATTTTAAGTATTTATTTTGGTACCCGTCGACCAATTTTGCCAAATGATACAAATTGACATAATTTATATTTTAAATAACGAAAGAACAAATAAATTAGTATAACATTAATAAAAATACATTTAAAACGTCGAAATAAAAATCACTTGATGACGTAAATACGTGTAACTTGCTTAAAGTCAAGTGAATGTGACATTTACGATCAACCATTATTGGCATTTAATCTTATAGTTTGGCAATAGATTTTTGGTCGACGGCATAACCAAGTAGTACCATTATTTTTATTGATTTAAAAAATGGTAGGTCAAAGTCTGTAATTTTCAAAAGTTATATTTTTTAAATGCTCATTTTTTTTATCAACAAAATTATTTTTTTTTTAATGTATCATTTCATTTTTGCGCCAACTACTACACTTGGCGACAATGGTGTTGGCATAACAGGGAAATACCAAAACAGTTACTGATTTTATTTCAAATGTAAAGAAAAAAGGTTTAATGAGCAATAAATATTGTAAATATGACTATAACTCAGATTCTACTGAACAGAATTTTGTAGAACTTACACTGTTAAATAGTAAATTTGGTTTATAAATGGTTTAATGTAAAAACCATCATTCTAAGTTGCTATGGGAGTTCCAAAATTAGGTGAACTCGATTATGAAAGATTTCAAGTCAACTAATTAAATGCACAGTAAGTTAGATAATATTTCAGGGATTTTTTCAATATTTATCATATCATTCTGTGTTGTTTAGTTACGGAGCTATGCGGAAAAAGTTCTCAGTGGTACAGTAAAGAAAATTGGAAGATATACGCTACAGAGATAGGATATACAAGAAAGTATATATGCTATAGTTATGGAAGTTGAGCTGAGTTCCTTAAAAATTTCAGAAGTGATGCGGTATATACCTACCCCTACCTCCCAGAGAGTTCTATAATCAGGTTAACGCGATTATGAAAATTATGTTTAACTATCTCAATATATATATAATGCAAAGAGAAATTTCATTCCGGCCGCTTATATCTTGAGTTCTGCTGAATAGATTTTGACGGGACTTACATTGTTAGTTAGATAATTTTTCAGAAAAGATGTTAGTATAAAACATAACGTTCTGCGTTTCTTAGTTAAATAATTATGGGGAAAGTTCTAAATCAGATGAACCCAATTTTGAAATATTTGCTTTTTTTAAAGGTTCCGCTGAATGAATTTTTATGGGATTTAAACTGTTAATTAGATCATTTTTAGGGAAGGTTTCGGTACATTTTCCAGTTTAAAAGATTCTGCTAAGTGGATTTCGATGGAACTTGATCGGTTAGTTAATTTTTCAGTGAATGTTTTAGTATAAATCACATATCATTTGCTTAGTGTTGCTTGGTTGTTAGGTTGCTTGATTGTAGAATTATAGATGAACGTTCTAGAATCAGGCGAACCCAATTATTCTGAACAATCAGCCTTTTCAATAAGTCCAATTAGCAGATTCTGACAAGACTTGCATTGATAATTTTTCATGAACGCTTTTAGTATATTACATATTGTTCTATTGTTCTTTACCGAATCCTACACTAACAGATCAACTAAAGAAATTGGTCCTTAACAGTCTAAATTTTGTATGACTCAATAAAAGATATAATAGCATAATGACATTCATACTGCTTTCAGCAATTCGGTTGGATACACCAGGTAAATGTCCATATTTCTCTAAAACGCATGATCAAATTCACAGATATATTTTGTTTCATTCAAGATTTCTTTAGAAAAACCGACCAGCGTAGCGGGCGAAGGCTGCTAGTATTATTATAATTTATGGAACGTAGCAGTTACGTTTTTTTTACAGGTCCACATAAAAGATTAGTTCAAATCTTGCAAGACAATTTTAAACCACTTCCAGTTATCTGATTTAGCTTAAACTTTGCCAACATGTATTTTTCCGATGACAATTCTATTAAATTGTAATTTGACGAAAGTAGAAATTGTGCATTTTTACAGGGTCACACAAAAAATCGCGGAAAGTTTGTTGCTAAAAAGCATAAATTTTAATTAAATTTCCATAAAATTACTATAGGCAATTGAGATACACAATAGTATTTTTTAAATTGAAAACAAAGTGCGTAGTAGTTGTATTTCTTTTACAGGGATACATAAAAAAATTCGAATACATTACCGTCTGTGCGCAGAAATTTTATTTCAAATTGAATGAAATTTATGCAGGTTTTTTATTCACACAACAGCATGTTTTCAACCGAAAATAATTTTGGTGGCATTTATATGTTTTACAGGGTACCACAAAACATTAATTTTTTTTTTTTTTTTTTAATATGATTTTATTTAAAAAAATTTATTTTTCAGGATGACTGCACAAATTTCTCGAGAAATTCTGAGCTGACAAAAATACAAAAAAGAAATTAATGTTAACTTACATGTGTGCATTAAATTGTTTTGCGTAATTGTAAAATAAGTATATTTAATGCATTATTTGTAATGCCGCTTCCAGCGTCACCTGGTGCAAAACAGCTGAGTTAGTATTCCTATCTCGAAAACGAGATTCATTTAGCCTTCATGTTCACAAGGTGTTCTTTCGAACTAAATCGATGATGTTCTGCAAATTCGTCATTCACTTTTATCCAATATTTCGAACCGTTTTCGCGATAGGAACGTTAATGCCGCCATTTTGCACCAGGTGGCGCTGTAAGCGATCTCATCTAGTAGCACATAGTCTTTTTACTATACCTAGACACCACGTTTATGAATATAAAACGGAACCCGTAGATTTTCGACGAAAGAAAATGTTTAAGAAGGAATTGTTTAATTATTATTATAATGAACCTATACAAAATTAGTTACCATAAAAAATGCATCTTATACTGGTAGTCTAACGTCAAACAAATACTATTTTAATCTGAAGTTTACAAATTACTCTTTCTATAAAACTCCGTTGCCCACATTATTAAAATTAAACTTTAATTGTATATGTAATGAGTAAGATATAATAAAGATAAGTTATTATGTTGAAGTTATCAATTGAGGCTCTTATACTTGGTATTCCGGAATAAAAAACATCAAAATGTATTCCACTATGACGCGATCATAGAATTTTTTTCCCGCGAAATCTACACCCAACATCATTTTCATCTTCTCAAAATTGACATTACATACCTCTCATATCCGTATTCACCATTAAAAAAAAAAAAAAAATGGTATTTTAATTTGATCATTTCAAAATCATTGTAACTCGAAACTTGAAGTCACGATTGAGAGTCGCACTCTTAACAGATCTCAAAACCGGAGTGTAAAAATCACCGTACCTTAATATGCTTTTTAGATGCATTTGTGTTAAAATGTTTAGTTTTATCTAAGAAAATGATCGTTTTCTTTTAAATTTGACATCATATTCACTTACTTAAGCGTTTCTTCTAGTGTCCCAAGCTTAGTATCAGTACACATGCAGAAGAAAAAAAATATGAAAACTTATGAAGAAAAATGCTTGTTTTCAAAAGCACTACGTCATTTTCCGATCAAAATATTTTATCGCATCATGTCATTACTGGGATTTTGCGCCACTAAAACCTATACAACAAAGTTTAAACCATACAATTTAAAAAAAAAAAAAATGTTTGAAAATGACGCACTTCAACAAAACATGTTTCAGTTTTAAGAATTAAAGTACACGCTTTTTAATATATAAAATGACGTCATTTGCACCCTCTAAAGCATTCCAGTTTTACGATCCAGTCTTAAACAACAGCTATAGAAAAGTATACATATGACGTCATTATCGTGAATAATACACAAACCCAACATAAAGCATAATGTCGTCATTCAAGAAGCAAATCGGGTATCTAATGATTCATATGCCTTCATTTGTTTGTTTATAATAGCACCATGTTTTATCGGAAATCATTCATTTAATATTTTTTCAAAATTTTGAAAATGTTATTACACACGGATTAATAAAATTTCATTCTTTCAGCTATTTGATACGAATTAAGTAAAATCGGAGAAAATAAGTCACATAAATAAATCTGGAACCTTGTGTAAAGTAAGTTTGCAATGAACTAAAAATCATTTAATTGATAAATAAAAACGAAATAAAACCAAAATTCACCAGATTTATAACAGACGATATTCTTGAAATAACATGTATTTTAATTAATTTTTTTTTTTCAATTTTTGTGAGAAAATAGCAACAAAAAGATACAGTAATCTACTTGACTATTTTCCCATGGAGGGAAGAGATAGATGGAGATGCGGTAAAGTGGCTTGGGTTGACGCCAAAAAAGTAACCCTTAAATCCTCTACAGCAGGCCCCACAAGCACGTTCTTTCACGAAAAAAGAAAAAAAATAACAATACAGTTTTTAATCCATAATATAATGGAATGCTACTTTAAAATGTTTAAAAATAAGCAGATCACTTTCATTTAGAGAAAAAAAATGCACGGGTGATGTCAAAGAATTCGGCCCCTGTTCCAGATACCTGTTTTGTTTGGGCCTTCTGTGGACGTTTAATTTTCAGCGATAAATGGTCTCATATTTCCATAGATTAAAATACAAAATAGGACATTTGCGGCAAAATCTGTAATGGCAACAGTACTATTGATTTATTTAACTGGATCGCTGTTTTTTTTTTTTTTTTTTTTTTTTTGTACTTGTTCGTTCAGCTTTAACTTACAAAATAATAATTATAATAATAACTATCAGAACTACCCGGCTTCGCCCGTGTCAATTATAAGAGACCTTCCATGTAAAATAATAAATTAAAATGAACTACTATAGTAATCACAATAACTGAGATTTGTGCATTCCCGCCCACAAATCATTAAAATGGCAATTAGAAAACATACGTTATTGTCTCGCCACCATAATAAAATGTCTGAGCTTTAATATCACAATGCCCGTTTTCTTCGGCTGGTGTAACAGAAAAATTTGTAATTTTCTGACAATAAGAAAAACAAATCCACCAAATGGCATATCATATAGTGAAATTCTCGTTTGTATGGCGTATATCTACATTATAAAGTAAAAATATATCAGTGAGTAACGCTGACATGATACTGTTGATGGCAACGACCTAACAGACAAATTGTTCCTTTACAGCAATTTTTCTTTACTTCTAAACAGCACATAATTTAATTTTTTAAGCTATCGAATAGAACAAAAATTCCTTTCAAATGAAATTTATTTGAAAACTGTATCTCAGTTTTTTTTATTTTAATGGGTTTGAAAGTAATTTTCAAACATGGATATTTTTTAATGTGCGTGCAGCCCAACGAAACCGTTACGAAAGATGAACCCGTTTGCTCTTAATGCAATATTATGAAGAAAAGACATGTCTATGTGTAACCTTGTCATCATATTATTGGTGGCAATAACCTAATCAATCCACAAATTTCGATTTTACTACAATTTAACTTCTAAACATCGCACATTCGATTGTTCCAACGTCTAATAGAAAGCAAACAAAAAAAAAACTTTCAATAATATTTGGTTGAAAAGTTTATGTCAATTTATAGATTTTTTATAGATTTTAAAGTAAATCTCAAGCATGAATATTTTTTAAATGCGCGTGCAATTACAAAAGATTAACTGAATTGCTCAAAAACGCTACAAATAATTCAGTACTTGTTTGTTTTCGTGTAATATTTCATAACTAAATTGGTAAACGAAATTAAAACGCCAAAATAAAATAAAACAAAATTAAACACGAATTTAACAGATATCAAATCGAACTACGCAAAATAATCTATTATGAATAGAAAATGCAAATGGGAATTTCGTTCCGGCTGCTTATAACTTGAGTTCTTCTGAATGAATTTCAATGCGACTATCAGTTTCTCAGGGAAGATTTTAGTGTATAACATATTGTTTTATGTTGATTAGTCATAGAATTAAAGGAAAAAGTTTTATAATCATGTGAATGCGATTATGAAAGGTTAGTATTTTAAAAAAGATTTTTATTAAGGGACTTCCTTGGAACTTGCATCGTTTCTTGGATAATTTTACACGGATCGTTTTAGAATATTACATTTACGTCGGGCAGTTATACATAAAATTATGGAAGAAAGTTCAATAATCAGATGAGGCCGATTATAAAAGATTAGCCTTTTTAAAAAGTTCTACTCGACAGATTTTGATGGAATTTGCGCTGTTACTATGCACGCATCTTTCTATAATGGTTTTAGTATATCCCATTTTGCTCTACACGTTTTGTTATAGAGTTAGCTGAAAAGTTACTAATCAGTTGAACCCCATTCTTATTGATTAGCCTTTTAAAATGTTAGATAATTTTTCAGGGATAGTTTTAGTATATTGCATATCGGTCTATCATTCTTAAACCCAGTTCTACTGTAAATCATCAGCTAAAAAATTTGGGACTTAACAATCGAAGTTTCGTCTTAAACACTAGGACTTCCCTCAGAGGGATTAGTCTGAGTGATATTGCTGAGAACATAGATTTAATAATAACATGTGGAAGCAAAGAAAATGAGATGTTATCTTTAATTGTCCATATACTGCGATAAATTGAAATGATGAAAATAAACGAATCGTAGAATTATAAAATCTTATATATAAATTCGAATACACTGTTTAAAAAAATGGGAAATCAAACCATGCAAGACAGCCATGCATGGATATAAATTGAAAGTACGCAATATATTAAAAGTAAAATAGAAAGTGAAACACTAAATTATCTTATATCGGAATTTTAACTGTATAAAATGACGTCAAGAGCATAATCAGATGCTCCGCACCAATTTGAGTAACTTTAAATTACAGATATATGATGTTTAAAAAGAATAGACTGTACTTTATATAGTGTGTGCTCCCCCGGAATAGTTAATATTGTACGATATCTGTTTTCCACGGATGCAATGAGGTTGTCGATAACATTTTAGGAATTCTCTCCTCAAAATCTAATATAGTATCAAAGTACCAAATACATCAACAGTGGCATGCAATGCTTCGTTAGAGTGTGTTTTAGATATGCTTGATCGGATTTAAATGATGAGTGTATGCTGGTCACTACCATGGAGGAAAGAGATAGATGGAGTTGCAGTATGCCGTTAAAAAGGTTTGCAATATGAAACCATTTGTCGCTCAAATTTAAACGTCCAAGAAAGCCCAAACAGCACAAGCACGTGGGAGGGATTTTGTATTAATAAGACGAATTCAAAGAGGTGAGTTACAGCTGAAGTATATTTTAGTAAAAAATGGTACATTTTTTAAAGGGTCTTTGATGTGTTGTTATATATTAAAATAAATGTTTGCTTTTAAAATAATTGGAATTGGTAAATTAACAATGTCAAAATAAGATTAAATAAAATATTGAAAACATTTGATAAGAACTAAAAATTGTATTATTGAAAGTTTTCTTTCTTTAACCCTTTCCAACTTAGATGAAAAATGTTTGTCTTCGGTTTATATGGCCGTCTGGCCGAGCTCTAACTCATGTAAATATACTGGGATCACCCTGCATTTTTTATATGTTATTGACGGTTACTATAGCGTGATCGCTATCGACAAAAAAATATATATATATATATATATGTGTGTGTGTGTGTGTGGCACTTTTAGTTCATTTGCATGGGCGGTAAAAAGTATTCTGTTACATTACGGTCAATGGGAAAAATTGTTTCAAGTGCATTTTAATGATGCTACACAATTTAAAACATAAAGAAATTTATATTCATTTATAAAGTGTAGTAAAACATGCATTTTGTGGAATATGGGGTTTGCGAAGCATTTATTATTCATTTTCAGGGCCACACAAAAGAATTCCGTTACATAATGATATAGGAGGGGGGGACTGTTTACAGCGATATTATGTTACTGAAATATAAACGAATAGGCATAAATTACTCAGATTTACTACAATGTACTTGCTGTGAAATATGATGTGCATAGTATTTATCGTTCATTTACAAGGACACACAAAAGATTCGGATACAGTACTGTATCTAAAGTACTTGTCAGTATGTGACACAAATTTTGTGGGCGCTCTATCACAAGAACTAATGCACGGAATTTAATAAAAATTTATATACATGTAGTCCCTAATATAAATTTGTGCTGATTAGTTTTTGTGGTAAATCGCCCAACAGGTGGCGCTGCTATGCTGCATTTTTCGCAATTTCAGCAATAGCTGTATCTCAAGAACTAAAACACGGATTTTCATCTAACTTCAGGTTCAGTTGATCCTTAATATGAGTTGGTGCTTATTACGTTTTGGTGTGAATCGCCCAACAGGTGGCGCTGCCATGCTGCATTTTGTAGGTTTTACACGATTTCCGCATAGCTCCATTTCAAGAACTGATGCACGGATTTTCATCAAACTTCAGATTCAGTTAGTCCTTGATATAACTTGGTGCTGATTGCGTGTTGGTGTAAATAGCCCATCAGGTAGCTTTGCTGTGCTGCATTTTTCACGATTTCCGCAATAGTTCTATCAAGAACTAATGCATGAATTTTCATCTAACTTCAGAGTTAGTTAGATGTTAACACAAGTTGTTGCTGATAGATTTTGGTGTTAATTGCCCAATAGGTGGCGCTGCTGCGCTAGAATTTTCATGATTTTCGCAATAGCTCTATCTCGAAAACTAATGCACGGATTCTCCCCAAACTTCAGATTCAGTTTGACGTTGACATATGTTGTTGTTTGGTGGTTTTGGTGCATCATAGGTTTTGGTGTAAAGCGCCAAATAGGTGGTCCTGCTAGGCTGCAGTTTGCTGGATTTACACGATTTTAGCGATAGCCATATCTCAAGAACTAATGCACGGAATTTCATATCTTTAGAATCCTCATAATGGGTATAGATTGCCATTTAATTTTGGCAGTGAGATAGCGAATTTTGAAGTATTAACATATATGAGATAGAAGAAAGTTTTGGGAATGGTATGGATGGAAGTTTTGTTTTTCTTTTGGTATCAATTTTCTGAAAAGAAATCTCATTCCTCCATGGGTCCCTACATACCATGGAGGAATGAGATAGATGGAGTTCCAGTAAGATGGTTGGGGGTGACGCCAAAACAGTAACCCTAAAATCCGCTACAGAAAGCCCAAATAAAACCACGTGCTTTGACACGCCTATCAGTTCAAACCGGTTTAAACCTGTATTTCTTTGCTTTCATTTTTTATCGTCGGAAATTGTTATTCAAGATATGATTAAATTTCAATAAAAGATGACTTATGCGCTGTTAAAGGATGTAGTACTAGATCAGAATGTATCAAAGATACTAATGTATCACTTCACAGAATTATTTGATTATTTTATCATATGTATTTTAAATATAAATATCAAAATAATTTTTTAAGATTTTACTTGAAAGGGTAACATTCTTTCGTTATTGTCCGAAAATCGTTTGCACTTGAAAATCTAGATTTTCGATTAATATTTGTAATTTAAGTTTTCATACATAATTTTAAAAGAATGCTTTCATCATTATATTTTATCTGTTTACATGCGATTATTAATATGCTGTTAAAAATCAATAAAGACGTTTATCTAAATTAGTAGCGATTGATACAGTCAAAAATGGGGGCCTATTTGAAGCGCAATCACAAAATTTCTTTCCATCAAAGAAACTCCATTAATCAGTTTGAATTACTTGAGTTTTGAAACATATTATTATTTGCAAAAAAAATAAGTTCCCTGACAGAAAAATTTTAGCTGTAAGAATGAAATTATTATCAATAAATGCTTGGCTCGCATTTGAGTAATTGGACTTGACCTTTCGATACAAAGTTTTATTTTTCACAAAATTGTTATGCATTCTCAAGGATAACTTTTTCTTTTCAGAAAATTGAGACCAAAAGAAAAACAAAACTTCCATCTATACCATTCCCAAAACTTTCTTCTATCTCATACATGTTAATACTTCAAAATTCGCTATCACACTGCAAAAATTAAATAGCAATCTATACCCATCATGAGGATTCTAAAGATATGAAATTCCGTGCATTAGTTCTAGAGATATGGCTATCGCTGAAATCGTGTAAATCCAGCAAACTGCAGCCTAGCAGAACCACCTATTTGGTACTTTACACCAAAACCTTTGATGCACCAAAACCACCAAACAACAACATATGTAAACGTCAAACTGAATCTGAAGTTTGGGGAGAATCCGTGCATTAGTTTTTGAGATAGAGCTATTGCGAAAATCATGAAAATTCTAGCGTAGCAGCGCCACCTATTGGGCGATTAACACCAAAATCTTTCAGCAACAACTTGTGTTAACATCTAACTAACTCTGAAATTAGATAAAAATTCGTGCATTAGTTCTTGATAAAACTATTGCGGAAATCGTGAAAAATGCAGCACAGCAACGCCACCTGATGGACGATTTACGCCAACACGCAATCAGCACCAAGTCATATCAAGGACTAACTGAATCTGAAGTTTGATGAAAATCCGTGCATCAGTTCTTGAAATAGAGCTATGCGGAAATCGTGTAAAACCTACAAAATGCAGCATGGCAGCGCCACCTGTTGGGCGATTTACACCAAAACGTAATAAGCACCAACTCATATTAAGGACCAACTGAACCTAAAGTTTGATGAAAATCCGTGTATTAGTTCTTGAGATACAGCTATTGCTGAAATCGCGAAAAATTCAGCATAGCAGCACCACCTGTTGGGCGATTTACACCAAAGACTAATCAGCACAAATTTATATTAGGGACTACATGAATATAAATTTTTATTAAATTCCGTGCATTAGTTCTTGTGATAGAGCGCCCACAAAATTTGTGTCACATACTGACAAGTACTTTAGATACAGTACTGTATCCGAATCTTTTGTGTGTCCTTGTAAATGAACGATAAATACTATGCACATCATATTTCACAGCAAGTACATTGCAGTAAATCTGAGTAATTTATGCCTATTCCATTATATTTCAGTAACATAATATCGCTGTAAACAGCCCCCCCCCCCCATATCATTATGTAACGGAATTCTTCTGTGTGGCCCTGTAAATGAATAATAAATGCTTTGCAAACCCCATATTCTACAAAGTGCATGTTTTACTGCACTTTATAAATGAATATCAATTTCTTTATGTTTTAAATTGTCTAGCATCATTAAAATGCACTTGAAACGATTTTTCCCATTGACCGTAATGTAACAGAATACTTTTTACTGCCCATGCAAATAAACTATAAGTGCCACACATTTTATTTTCAATAGCGATCACGCTATAGTAAACGCCAATAACATATAAAAAATGCAGGGTAATCCCAGTATATTTACAAGAGTTAGAGCTCGGCCAGAAGGCCGTACAAACCGAAGACAAACATTTTTCATCTATGTTGGAAAGGGTTAAAGAAAGAAAACTTTCAATAATACAATTTTTAGTTCTTATCAAATGTTTTCAATATTTTATTTAATCTTATTTTGACATCTTATTATTGTTAATTTTCCAATTTCAATTATTTTAAAAGCAAACATTTATTTTAATAAATAACAACACAACAAAGACCCTTTAAAAAATGTACCATTTTTTCCTAAAATATATTTCAGCTGTAATTTACCTCTTTGAATTCGTCTTATTAATGCAAAATCCCTCCCACGTACTTGTGTTGTTTGGGCTTTCTTGGACGTTTAAATTTGAGCGATAAATGGTTTCATATTGCAAACCTTTTTAACGGCATACTGCAACTCCATCTATCTCTTTCCTCCATGCTACATTAGAGGTCTGCACGGGCCCGGGCCGGGCCGGCGGAATGAAGGCGAATTTTCCAACGGGCCGGCAGAATTAGGACAATTTTTTCAACGTGCCGGGCCGGGCCGGCAAAAAAATTGAACGGGCCTGCAGGGCCGGGCCAGACCGATAAAAAAAAATTAATCGGGCCTGTCGGCCCGATATAAGAATTCAAGCAAAGCAGATAAAATACGAGCCATTTTCAATGAATATGATTTTCTCGAGAAGTATAAATGTGCGTCACGAGCCAATGCGAGTTTAACAACATCAATACAGATATGTAACATGTCCATCGTAGAGATCGGCATCGTACAGTTACAAGATGTCTGGTTACGGGTTTAATTTTTTTTGAGCAGACTCGTGCCAAGATGGAACTAAATCAATCTCAGGTTTTAATCGATCTCAGGATGTGTAGGACAGGCATTATGTTTTGTAAAAGCATTAATAGTGATAATGAACTTCTGTTAACAGTATCTCTGGAAATATACCTTAAGGGGTTCTCATATTCACTGCTCAACAATGCGAAACTTTCAAACACCTTTTTTGACTCATTTTTAACTATAAAGGCATAAAATTCACGGGCCTGACTATTGAATGCATTTGGAAACGAATAGCTTTCTCCATATTTGATAAATTACTTACAGAGACAACAGAGATTCTTGTCATGTGACTGTACGTTTTTCTCCTTTCCTGTGCTATCGCTTCCGGAAATTCGATTCATAACGCTAACTTTGGCAGTATTTTCAGAGAAAGATATATTGCTTTTATCTATGAAAAAGACGGCATTTACATAGTTTCTGAATAAGAATACCTGCCAATCTTATGCGCTTCCGAAAAGAAATGAATTCTCAAACGTGTCGAAATGTAACTTCTTTCGATTTGAGAAAAGCCTTAAAAATGAAAGAAATATTTTCGCAAATCTACTTTTTATCATACAGCTTCAAAAGGTATCATGTTTTTAATCCTTTATTCTGAACTACATTAACTTTTTAATGAATTCTTATTGGAATTTCGAAATGTCTCTAGAGACGATGACTAAAACACTGTGTATTCGTTAATGTTTACTATTGTGTGTTTTCTGCTTTGCGAACACATGGTAATCTAAAATATACTGTAAAATTTTCCCATAAAATATGTACGTAGTATTCATGAAAAGAATCTTAATCGTATGTCGAGAAAAAACGAATTTTTTTTTTTTTGTAGAAATTGAATTGGGCCGGGCCGAGAACTGTAAAAATACAAACGGGACGGGCCGAGCCGGGCCGGGCTCGGGCCGAACTTTCAATTTTTACACCGGGCCGGGCCGGGCCAAGATAGCTTTCTTTCGGGCCGGGCCCGGGCCCGGAAATTCCGGCCCGTGCAGACCTCTATGCTACATACGCTGTATTGTTTTGTTTTCAAACATGTTCTGCACAAGTTGAGCTGTATTTAGCATGTATTAAAAAAAAGAGATCGGCAATGATTGCAACATTAAGTATGACACAAGATCTGAATATATCGTCTGCATAACTTTTGAGCTGTCAAAGTGTCATTTGAAGTAATTTACAAATCCATACTTATTTATTCAGCAAATCATGCAAGCTGACATACGCCAATATGAAGCCGATTATGAAATTTCACCAGAATAAGTTAACATATAAAAAATCTACTAATGATAATTGAGAATATGACCTTATGATAAAATGTCTAGAAAAATGAATCAGAAAAAATTCATATCACATTTAAAACGGCACTTCCCTCTGTTAGTGGCCTTGGCGAGAGAGAGTAAAGCCTAGAGAAGGAACACTTTAACAAGTACTTTCGGGCAACCTACTCAATGTTTCATACAGGTAGTGCTCAAGCCAATTGGTAGGCCTCCCCACCCGGCCGAATCTGTTTCATACAGGTCTTTATTCAATATTTACACAATTTATTTAACGCTAGGTGGGTATCTATCGGTTTTGTTGCATTTAAATTGCATGTTTTGCGGAGGAAATGCAGCATTATTAAATATTTAAAGTTGCTATACCTAATAATTCCAAAGTAATGGTAATTGAGATTGCTTTCCGTTAATTTCATCTTTTTAAATTTTAATTTTTTTAGAAACCATTCATAGAGACAATTGTATATTTTAAAACTAACCCGAAAAAAAATTTCTAGATTTTGGGCTCAGCAGTAACACAGAAACAGAAAATTTTCGGAAGTTTTTTGTTTCTGCACTGTTTTATACAGAGACATTTTTAGAAATTGTTCTATTGCCAGAACTTACGTCATGATAAATACAGCCATGTCAATTTTCATGTTTATATTCCTAACAATTCCATGTACTTCGTTACTTAGATCATCTTTAGATCTTTTTCCGCTTTGTTTAGTCTTTCGATTTTTTAGAATTCGTTCTACAACGAGCATTTACATCTGATAATTACTACCATGAAAAATTTCTAGTTTCTACCCCCAACAGTATCCCAAAAATTTCAGTATTCCAAATAAATTATAGTTTAGAACCTTTCTAGAAATTTTTACGTTTATCCGTCAATTTGAACCTTTTAGAGAGCGTTCATTACGAGTATTACATCTTAAATGTAACTACCGTACCAAATTTAAAGTTTCTACCCCAATCAATATCGCAGAAATCGCAATTTTAGAATTTTTTTGCTCCTGCAGTGATGTAGGTTGTTCCACTGACATAAAATATAGTCTTTTCTTCGGAACAGAAATGGCCACGAACATTTTTTTTTTTAAGTTGGCTATGTAGTTTCAGACTTAACACCTCACAAACGTACAAGCATTAATAATATTATACACTTTATAATATTATAAAGCTTTATAATATTAGCATTAGATGTACAGATACAAAAGCCATTTATCTGTTACAAGCTAAAAAGGCCAGCCTTGCCCAGAATTTGAAGGATGTTTGTTCTGAAAAATCAATTTCAAAATTTAACATACAACACAAAACAAACATTAAAAAAAGCAGTCGCAATGTTGTATGAATGAATCAATGAAAACGCTATATAAAAAAGTATAAATGTATATAACAGATCGCAAAAGAATACAGCTATAAATGAACTTATTTCAATTTATAATTGGAGCAATAATGCTAAAATACGCCAATATTTCCCTAATCGGGTTTTTATCATGCTTCAATAAATTTTTCACACTCATATGACGTTATACTATATCCACCAGGTCCTTTATATTTCCAATATGACGTAATATTTTCCTCTTTTACGTGGAAACCTTGAAATAGAAAAGTTATGAAGTTATATTCACTTTCATTTGAATTCGTTAAACTATTTATTTCATTTCCATTTTTCACGTGAATATCTTGCAATAGAAAAGTTATGATGTAATATTCACCTTTTTTTAAATTCGGCTAACTATTTATTTCATTTTTCACGTGGGAATCTTGCAGTAGAAAA
The DNA here is from genome assembly GCA_963932465.1 of Maratus speciosus. NCBI lineage: Eukaryota > Metazoa > Arthropoda > Arachnida > Araneae > Salticidae > Maratus > Maratus speciosus. The sequence continues at coordinate 317,787,179 of OZ010795.1, read as the reverse complement.
TTAATTGTTGTACTAATAATTTTATTGTGTATTTAAATTGTTGGCAACTGCTATAATGAAAAATATTTAAATTTGATAAGAAATTGCTGTTAAATTGGTGGTTTTTTATTAATTAAAAATTAACTATAAATTATTTCGATACCGGATTACTTTAGTTGCCTTTGACATGTTATAATACACATGTACGATGTACGTATCTTTTCACAATTTTGGCTTCCAAATTGTGGATTTTTATAGAATTACAAACAGACAGATGGACAAGTTTTTAATTTTATATCTCTCTCTATTCTAAAAAAAGTAACTAACGCTGTCACCGCCGCCGCCGCCGGTTTTGAATTTTTTGTGACCGGAGGTCTTTCTTTGTTAATATTAAGAAAACTATTGAATACAAAAGTATGAAAATAGGTGGTATTATAGAGAAATGTTTGATCAACACTCTGATACATACGGTTTTCAAATCGAAGAATTATTTTAAGAGATATTTAATGCTAAAGTTGGGCAAAGTCGTTCCATTAAAAAAGTTTTATATGAGCAAAAACTATATACATGGGAATTTAATCATATTTAGATCATTTTATTCAATAGAAGATCCCGGAGCGCAGATTCCATTAATTTTTTTAATTTGACTCATTTTTTGAGGTTTTATTTCTATTTTAAATTCAAATATTCAGCATTTCAACAGATATTTTTTACATATTTCAGAAAATGGTATTAATTTAAACTGTTGCCAACTGTATAAACACCGCAAACAATAAGGTTTGCTTCAAATAAAAAAAATATTTACACGTTACTATTATAAACAGAAAAAACCTTCAAATTAGAATTAAATAATCAGGTATAAAAAGCAGGCACTTATTGGAAATTACGCCATAAAAACTATATTTACATGTGAATTTTAAAAGAGAAAGGATGTTGTAAAATAAATTCATTAACATGCGTTAGAATTCTTAAATAAAAGAAATTACGCCACATTACACTTATTATGCAAAAGAAACAAAAAATAGTTTTGCAAAACAGTTTAACTTTAAAAATTGCGCGAGACAAAATATTAGAGGTTAAATATTAGACTTTTCCAAAATTTTATTATTTGTCGTTTGATGTGAGGTGTTCAGCTATGCAACATTTCATGTCTCCAACTTAATTAGGTGCTGAGTTAGAAAAATTGTTTAAGATACACAAGTTAGAGCCCAGAGGGTTAAATATTAGACCTTTTTCAAAATTTTATTATTTGTCATTTGATGTGAGGTGTTCAGCTATAAGTATGTAAAATTTCATGTCTCCAACTTAATTAGGGACTGAGTTAGAAAAATTGCTTAAAATACAGAAGTTAGAGACTGGAGGGTTAAATATGACTTTTTCAAAATTTTATGATTTATCGTGTTATCGCAAGTGTTCAGCTATAAGTATGCAAACTTTCATGTCTCTAACTTAATTAGGGGCTGAGTTAGAAAAATTGCTTAAAATACACAATTTAGAGCCCAGAGGATTAAATATTAGACCTTTTTCAAAATTTTATTATTTGTCGTTTGATGTGAGGTGTTCAGCTATAAGTATGAAAAATTTCATGTCTCCAACTTAATTAGGAGATTTAGAAAAATTGCTTAAAATACAGAAGAGAGATTTTAGAGAAAAATTACAGAATTTAGAGACTGGGGGGTTAAATATGACTTTTTTCAAAACTTTATGATTTATCGTGTTATCGCAGGTGTTCAGCTATAAGTATGCAAACTTTCAAGTCTCCAACTTAATTAGGGGATGAGTTAGAAAAATTACTTAAAATACATAAGTTAGAGCCCATAGGGTTAAATATTAGACCTTTTTCAAAATTTTATTATTTGTCTTTTGATGTGAGGTGTTCAGCTATAAGTATGCAACATTCCATGTCTCCAACTTAATTAGGGGTTGAGTTAGAAAAATTGTTTAAAATACACAAGTTAGAGGCCAGAGGGTTAAATATTAGACCTTTTTCAAAATTTTCTTATTTGTCGTTTGATGTGAGGTGTTCAGCTGTAAGTATGCAAAATTTCATGTCTCCAACTTAATTAGGGGCTGAGTTAGAAAAATTGCTTAAAATACACAAGTGAGAGCACAGAGGGTTAAATATCAGACTTTTTCAAAATTTTATTATTTGCCGTTTGATGGTGTTTGGGGTGTTCAGCTATAAGTATGCAAATTTTCAAATCTCCGACATCTATAGTTTCTGAGGACGGGCTCTGTGACAGAGGAGTGAGACAGGTAGGGTTTCGTTAGATGAACGAAACTCTAAAAACATGCTGCGGATGACTGTAACAACATCCTAAAATTACATTACCATCAGCGATCTACCAATCCCGAATTTAGTTTATATTCGTTTCATATTTTCTTATTCTTTTTTGCGGCACTGTAAAATAACAACCAATAATATATACAGTAAAACCTCTGAATAGCGGACACCTCGAGAATGTAGAATTTCTCCTCTATTTGGAGATATCCACCACTGAGAGTAAAACATTTACAGTTATTTAAAAGTGTTGGTAATCGAAAAATGTCCGCTAAATAGAGGTATCCGCTAATCGAGTGTGTCCGTTATGAAGGTTTTACCAGTAAAACTTCTGAATAGCGAACAACTCGGGAGGGCAGAATTTATCCTCTATTTGGAGGTGTCCGCTATCGAGAGTAAAAAATGTACAGTTATTTAAGGGTTGGTAATCGAAAAAATGCCCGCTAAATGGAGGTGTCCACTAATCGGGTGTGTTGGAGGTGTGTTATGGAGGTTTTACTGCATAATAATATCATTCTTTACAAGAAAATTGCATGCTGTATGATAGACAGACAGACATCCAGAGAAAGTTAACCCCCCGGAGCAATAAACACTCTTGTCTTTTGTTTTAATCATCCACAATCGTTTCTAAATTTCGTTATACGAGTATTAAAAAAATCTGTTAATTTCCAGTCGATAGACTGACAACTATCTTTTAGCCTGAGTTTTTAGTTGTATGTCATACAACAGGCCAGATTTTATACAACAGGTTAAAAACGGTCACCGTGGACGGGGAACTGTATTATTATTTGTTTGCCCATCAAAACTGGTTGCCACGGGTTGTTGCAAGGTTTGTGATCACATGGTTGAAACTGATCTATTCATTATTAGTGCGTGGGTATTTTTTTTTATTTTCTAAATGTGTTCAAACCAGTTGTCTACGAAAACATCCACCGGTGAAAGTGACGCACACCAAATTTCTGTGACGTATGCAGATAAATTGTGCTTTTTTTATCAGTTTTTTTTTTAATATAATTTTTAAACGGTTTGGAACTTATCTTTCATAGTAGGTGCATTCAGTAGGTGGCCCTCATAGGTACCTTCTGGTGCAATCAGAAGCAAAATCCGTCAAATATTTTTTTGAGTTATGCTTGACGAAAGGTTTTTATTAGGCTTTATTTTTAGTAGGACATGGCGTTAATATCCATCGTAGCTGTAATGTGTCCGGACAGTAATATTTCGCTGAGTATTAGCCTTCGCTTCGCTCAGACAATTAGAAAGTATAATAGCGCAGTAACGTTAGTAATGTTCTCATCTAAGCGGAAGGACGTTTCAGATAAAGACCCATATTGCTAAAATGACGGATCAAATTCACCGATATATTTCATTTACTTCAAGATTCGCTTAGAGAAACCGACCAGCACAGCGAGCGAAATGTGCTACTCAGATCATAAGGGAATTATAGTGAAAATATTCACGATTAACTGCTCGCTTTAATACGAAAGTACCAAAATCTTTTTCATGTAGTTTTTGAGAAATCTAAAAAATACACTAAATATATTAGTGTTTCAAATTAAAAACTATTTTTATTTATGTTCTGTTAATACGTAGTATATCAGGTACCTTTAAACACGGGTATCCTAAGATTCATTGCCTACAAATTTTAAACGGAAACTCACACTAATCATAAAATCCAAATCCACAGCGATTAACAGGAAAATGACGTCAATCTATGAAGCTTTGTTTAAAATGAAAACGCTAACTCTAAAAAAATAGTTGTTATGTTTTAATTTCAATTTAATATAAATCGTATAAAAGTAGATTTTACATTATGGTATTTGATGAAGATAAATCGTAGAATGTTATCTCTGCATTTAAAATATTAAAACATTTACCTAAATGGCATAATTAAAGAAACAACATTATAACGAAATAGGAAATAAACATAGCAACCGGTTTTTAGAGCCAGTTTGAGGCCATATTTATCGAAATTGACGTCATAATTTGTTGAAAGTAGCACCATATTTAGTGATTTGTGTCTCTGATCCTTTTTCTTGGAATAGAAAAGCCTATATTTTAGTAAAATTGTAATTTCAAATATATTAAATGGAGGTTTTAAGTTTTCTCAAAGCCTTGAAGTTTTTATTTAAAATATGAGAAATGCGCATTTTCTGCTTAGAGAGACATCAATTTAAAAAATGTAACACTATATCGAGAGAGACTGAATTTGTATTGGTTTATGAAAAGAAACTACACGTGTTTGCCTTTTTTTTTTTTTTTTTTTAATTATTCGTGCCGTTTTTTAGTGTGTGGCAACAGAATAAAATAATTTAGATTATCTCGCTGTATTTTTGCCTTTTTGAAATCGACGTCATTCTAAACAGAAAATACACATTTTTCATATATATATGTAAAAACTTCAGAATAAAACATCATTAGAAAGCAGTGTCAGTTAATCAGAAATTGACGTCATATCTAGCAAACTATTTTTATTATTATTATCTTTTCTCTAAATTATTTTCTTGATATTGAAACGCCTGTATTAAAATAGATTTTTTAGCTTCAAAAACATTCAAATGAAAATATACTACGTCATTTGAACACACATTTAGTTAAAGTTTTTATTTTATGTGATAAAAATGTGCAATTCCTGATTAAAATGACAACAATTTCGAAAATGCAAAAATATAGCGTTTGAGTATGAATTTTTATTAGCTTATAAAAAGAAAGTACGCGTGTTATCAATTTTTTTATTTTACTTTCTTCTATCTTTAATAGAAGAAAGTATTGTAATCTAAATTTTTTTCGACTTCCGATTTTCGACGGATTTACACGTTTTAGGGGTCAGAGATCCCAAAAAACATGTTTATAGAAAATGTCTGTCTGTCCGTGTGTCCGTCTCTCTGTCGCCATTGTACCATCAAAAAGTGTATGAAGTTATGCATAGAATTGAACCGAACTTTTATTTTAAGTTTTTGGCTATGGCAAGCAGATCCTCCCTGAATTTGGAAAAATATCGCCGGTAGGGGGTGCTGTAATAGCGATTTTTGTTCGATTTTGAATATTGTACCATCCATAAGTGTATGAAGTTATGCATAGAATTGAACCAAATTTTTATTTTAAGGTTTTGGCTATGGCAAGCAGATCCTCCCTGAATTTGGAAAAAAATCGCCGCTAGAGGCGCTGTTATAGCGATTTTTGTGAGATTTTGAATATTGTACCATCGAAAAGTGTATGAAGTTATACATAGAATTGAGCCACATATTTTGTGTTTGTTTTTCGTCATGGCACGAAGGTCCTCCCTGAATTTGGAAAAATTCCGCCGGAAGGGGGCGCTATAATTGCGATGTCTGTACCATTTTCATTATTGTACCATCGAAAATTTTATGAAGTTATGCATAGAATCGAACCAAATTTTTTGTGTACGTTTCTGGCTATGGCAAACAAGTCCTCCCTGAATTTGAAAAAAATCTGTCGGAAGGGGGTCGTTGTAATAGCAATATTTGTGCCATTTTCTTTATTGTACCATCGAAAAGTGTATAAAATTATGCATACAACTGAACCAAATTTTTTCGTGCATGTTTTTGGCTATGGCAAACAGGTCCTCCTAGAATTTGGAAATATTGCGCGGTAAAGGGGCTCTGTGATAGCGATTTTTGTATGCTTTTCTTGATTTTTTGTAGTTCTGTTGTCATCGGCGGCTCGTGCAGAGGCGGAAACTCGCTTTTTGCTTAGCCGGCTATTCGCAAATATCTGATAACAACAGAATAAGAAAAAACTATTAATTTTAACAAATATCATGATATTGATTAACTCGTTTTTAGTCCGTTTAATTGACTGAAGCAGAAATTTAAGGTGAAAATCAAAGTTGGAATAGTATTGAACTAAAAATATTGAAGTATTAACTTGTGTAACTAGTTTTTGAAATATTATGTGTAAGATAGAAGAAAGTTTTGGGATTGGCATATCCCACTAGTTAGATTATTGCACCGTTTTTTAAGTTGTGGTAACAGGAAAGAAATGATTGAATTATAAAATTAAATAAAAGAGATATTTCTATAATGTTAAATTATGGAAGGTGGTACAAAAAAGGGATAAATGGTGGTCTGGGGGTTTTTTTAAGTATACAGCGATCTTTTCCACATTGTAAAAGGTATGTACATGAAGTTTCGTGCAAATCGGTCAAAAAACTGAAGATTTGTATAAAGGACATACGCACAGAGAACGGCTTTTATATATATAGATAGATATAAAAGAAAAACCCCAGGAAATACCGTTGAAAACGTAAATATGTAAGTTAATCAGATAAAACTGTAAGAAATTAAATTCGGGTATTGTGTTAATTTGTTCACATCGAATACAATTTTATCAGTATCTCTATGTTTTGTTTTATTTTAACGTTTAGATTTATATAATTCTAAAAATTTGTAAAAAGAAATTGTTTGCTATCTATAATTTTATTGTTATTTTCTATATGTTAATATCATAAATATTATTGAACTGATTGTATGTTATTTACATTAATAAGCTCACGCCGTCGCGGTGGGTCACACTCGTCTGTTTCAGAACTGCCTAGTCTCCGGCTTTTTGGATACCAGTATTTTAATACAGAAAATGTTGCTTTATTTTATTACAACAATTGAGCGATTTAAAGGAACAACATTTTCTCTAAAATAATAGTGGTGTGCAAAAAGCCAGAGACTTGACAACTCTGAGACAGTCGAATGTGACCCACCGCGCCGGCGTGAGCGTGTTAAAAACAATCATTTTATTTTATCTGTGAGAAAGTGAAAATGCGTAAATTTGAAAAAATTATTGTAACGATTGTTTAATACATTAAAATTCCTAAATTAATAAAACATCATCTGTAAAATTTTTTCTACCAAATGGGAATATTTATGAAAGTTACTGGGGCTTATAGAGTGGAATATTTCGTATATTTTCACATTACACCATCGCTTTATGTAGCTTTAAATCCAATTATATCATGTTTACTTGACGTATAATATTCAAGATGAAATTTTTAGCTTGTTTTTCGTTGCACTTAAATCGTTCACCCATCATGTACGAAATATATATATATATATATATATATATATATATATACAGGGTGTTTCACTACCAGACCGACAAACTTTGGGGGTTAATAATAGACATGAGGACAATCATTATTAAATAGGAGACCATGAGGCGCAAACGTCTAGGAGCTAGGGGCCGTTAAAGTTTAGGGTCCAAAACTTCAAGCGATGATAAAAAACGGAAAAAAGGGTCGATTCGTTTGTGGTTTTCGCTAAAATCATTCTTTATATCGAAATTTTCTTATTTTTTTAAAGGTTACGTTCAAAAATTGTCGATAGAGGGCGCTTTAGACTTTAGAGTAACGAACAACTACTTTTTACCTTTATTTTTTGTATGGGGTTAAAATTATTCTAAAGTTTAGACTTTAACTTAAATTTTAAGCCCAAAATCGAAAATATTGGGATCGAGTAACTAGCGAAAATTGAACTGTGAACAGAGGGGGGGGGGGGGATTTTAAACGCTCATAAACATTGAACAAACTATTCGATTTTGTTGCGGTTTGAGTGTAGGTCATTCTCTTGGTAATTATTTTATTCAAAATGACGTACAGCTTTGGTATGCTCATTTTTTTTATAGAGGGCGCTTCCGACACATCTCTGACATTTCAATGACATTACTCCTGGGTGTTTTACTACCAGACCAGCATACTTCCAGTAAGTGTTAGGGATGCAAAGACGGCTCGGAATCACATAGGAATGTAACGTTGGAAATGTTTTTTTGCGAGTTATGGTTAAAAGAAGCGGAGAAAAAAGCAACAGAAAGAAGCAGAGAAACAGCAACACGTTAATGTGACAGAAAACAGTTTATTTAAAGGTTTTACTACAAAATGTGTTCGAAATTACGACCAGAAGTAGTCCAGTAAGCTTGACAGCGGCGTCGCATGGAATTCCTCACACTCTGGAATCTGTAAGATTCCTGGCATCTATGATAACTTTCTGGCAGCTACAGAAATACGAACCGCGAGGTCTTCGCAGCGCCATCTACCGTCGCTGTCAAGCTTGCCGGAGTACTTCTGGTCGTAATTTCGAACACATTTTGTAGTAAATCTTAAATAAACTGTTTTCTGTCACATTAACGTGTTGCTGTTTCTCTGCTTCTTTCTGTTGCTTTTTTCTCTGCTTCTTTTAACCATAACTCTCAAAAAAAGCATTTCCAACGTTACATTCCTATGTGATTCCCAGTCGTCTTTGCATCCCTAACACTTCCTGGAAGTGTGTTGGTCTGGTAGCAAAACATCCAGAAGTAATGTCATTGAAATGTCGGAGATGTGTCGGAAGCGCCCTCTATCAAAAAATGAGGACATCAAAACTGTATGTCATTTTGAATAAAATAATTACCAAGGGAATGACTTACACGCAAACTGCAACAAAATCGATTAGTTTCTTCAATGTTTATGAGCGTTTGAAATTCCCCTCCTCTGTTCACAGTTCAATTTTCGCTAGTTACCCGATCCCAAGGTTTTCAATTTTGGGCTTAAAATTTAAGTTAAAATCTAAACTTTATAATAATTTTAACCCCATACAAAAAATAGCGGTAAAAAGTAGTTGTTCGTTACTCTAAAGTCTAAAGCGCCCTCTATCGACAATTTTTAAACGTAACGTTTACAAAAAAAATTTTAAAGAAAATCGTGATATAAAGAATGATTTTAGCGAAAGCCGCAAACGAATCGACACTTTTCTGTTTTTTATTATCGTTTGAAGTTTTGGACCTTAAACTTTAATGGCCCCCAACTCCTACAGAAGACGTTTGCGACGCATGTTTTCCCATTTAATATGATTGATTGATTACTTGTATTTGAAATCTTGATTGGTTGATTGATTGATTGATATGATTGAATACTTTTATTTTAAATCTAATTGAACTTTTTAAAAACATTTTTGAAATTTTTTTTAATTTTTTTTAAAACTAAATTTTTATTTTTTAAATTTTGGAAAACTTCTTTATTTATTTTTTAATTTTAATTATTATAACTTATTTTTTTCTTTTTACTTAAAAATATTTTTATTAAGTATATATATGTATATGTGTGTGTGTGTATATATATATATATATATATATATATATATATATTAATCTATTGCTTGTCTATATATATATATATATATATATGTATTAATCTAATGCTTCTATACGATAAAAAAGAAGATATATATTAAACTATAACATGTTGAAAGTCATGTACATGTACAGGCAGGTAAACTCGCTTTTGCAAATTTAATTTATGAAGTTTTTAAATATTATTTAAATTTTGATAACTTAATTTTTTTAACTTTTTCAAAGTTTTAATTTTTTTAATTTTGTAAACTCTATAATTTTTTCAAAGTTTTAATTTTTTAAATTTTATAAAGTTTTAATTTTAAATTTTATAAAGTTTTTTTTCTCAAAGTTTTAATTTTTTTAATTTTATAAAGTTTTTTTTCAAAGTTTTAATTTTTAAATTTTATAAAAGTTTTTTTTTTCAAAGTTTTAATTTTTAAATTTTATAAAGTTTTTTTTAACTTTTTAATTTTAAAAGTATAAATTATAATATTAAGATTATTAGTTTAATGTTTTAAACTTATGTTATATTTTTTATTTATTAAAGAATTGTTGTTTTCTTAAGTTATGCGTATGCAAATTATACTCTAACACTCTATTAAAAGTTCTAAAAGGTATAGCAAAATAAACATACATATTAGTAATGATATGATTGATTGATTGATTGATATGACTGATTGATTAATTGATTGATATGATATGTATTATGTTAACGGTTTTATTCTTTTTCGAAGAATAGTATTAACATTTTTAATTCTTGAAAGATATGAATCATAGTATTAAGGTTTTTAATAGGATATTTTATAGATATGTTATACATTTTTAAATGTTATGAGATTGTTTATTTCTTTAGTTATACATGTACAAATTATAACATTCCTTTAAAAGTTGTAATAGGAGTACCATACTCGAACACTTTGATAAAATAAACACACAGATTAAAGAGGATAGGAATACGTTTTGTTTTAAACAATTCATTTTGGATGGTGGTTTTATCCTTTTTGAAGAATTGTGTGGTAACAGTTTTTATATACAGGGTGAATGATATATATTATGTGAATGGTTTTATCCTTTTTTGAAGAATAGTATGGTAACACAAGGTAATAGTTTTTATATACAGGGTGAATGATATATATTACGTTAATGGTTTTATCCTTTTTGAAGAATTGTATGGTAACATATGATAATATTCATTATTAATAAGGGAATGACAGTTGTTTATACAAACGGTGGGTGATATATTAAACGTTCTAATATATTAAAAGTATTGAAAATTAACTTATTTAATGGATAACTTCAGGAATTTAATATGAAATTAATAAAATAAAGTTAACTCCGGATTCATTTGATAAGAAATTGAAAAAAAAATTAAATTTAAGTGAAGTTGATTCAAGAGTAATTTAATTAAACTACGTGCTTAAACACTTTGACTGATGTCTTCACTATTGTATGATTTCTTTTAGTAAAATATGAATACTTAGTAAATATTATTTAATTGAACACCATTACTTAGATAAAATTTAAAATATTATATATATATTTTCCCTTTTAGTACAATATTAGTTGAATGCTTAGACAATATTTGTTGAATACTTAGTAACTATTATTTAATTGCATATTTAAGTATTGCGCGGCAGCGCAATACTTATTTATTTCTAATGTCACTTCTCAATGTTAATTTAACATGGAAAAGCCTATGGAGATCATAACTTTTTCATTTTTTCTTCCCACCCATTTTTTATTCTTTACTAATTCTAATGATATTATAAATTTGAAGTGTAAAAACGTTTGATTGACGTCAGGGTTAAAACGAATGGTAAAATGCCTTTGCATAATGTTGAATTATAACCAGGAGAGAAGCATGGGCCAATATTTTTTTGTATTACTCAAATATTTTTCTTAATAATTCCAATTTTCGCTTTTTTCATTGAAAATCAACAGACATTTTTCATAGAAAATGTAACATTTTTACTTCATTGTTGCAAAAATTTCAAAAGCCGTAATAATAATTTATTTCTTTTTAGTTGAAAGATTTTCACGTGAAATATTATTAAATTGAGCTAGTTTTTTTTTTTTTTTTTTTTTTTTTTTTTTTTTTTTTTTTTTTCAAAAATTAAAAAGGTGAATATGGCGTCATAGTGGAAATAAAAAGGATATTTTCAGAATAAGTTTTTGCTTTGATCAAGTTTATATTTTAGTAAAAGTTTCTAATGGATAGCTATTTTTACGCAAGTAGCGAACTTAGTGGGGAATTACATAACTTAAATTTTAAAATGTATTTTTTTTTTTCGAGATGAGAACTATTTATACCCCAAGTTAAACTTAGGTAATAATTTTCTGATGTGTTTACATCACCTCTTGGGAGAGAATAAGGTTTAAAAATTTAAGTAAAACATTTATTTTTTATTTTTTACTGTATCACAGCTATAATATTGTTAAATATTAGCAGTAAGGATTCGACACAATTTACATTTACATTCATAGCGTTCCTGAGTGGGAAATAGGTTATCTAAATTTAAGTGAAGTTAATTTTTTATGTTTTGATTATAGATTTTTTACGTTCAGATTGGAAGTTTTTGTCCAAACTACCGCAACCTGCATTACTACAGAGGTGAAACATTTTGAATTACACATTGGTAAACTGCATCCCACATTGTGATGCAATACCGCATACATCAAAGCCTCATTATGATGCTCTGTATTAATTTTGAAATGCGTTCGTCTGAGTACTGTAGTTATTAAAAAACTTGACATATTAAACAAAAACATAATTTGAAGAACAAATTAAAAAAACAAAATTTATTTCCTACATTGTTTAAGCCCGAAAAGGGACAGATATTAAGATGTTTCATTCAATTAGTTCTACATTTAATGTTAAATTTTTGTAACAAATTAGTTAAGCCAATTGAAGATTAAAAAATAAAAATAAAATTCATACAATATATTACTTAAAATACCCTAAAAAATTAGATTCCGTTCAAATAAAATCGAAATAAATCTTAGACTTTTTTTTAAAAGTTTTGTATTTTTCCTGCATCTTATCATTTTATGCACAATTGTCATAAACATAATACAAAATCTGCAATACAAATATTTTCAATTAAAAATGGAAGAAGTCTAAGATTTATTTCGATTCGATATGAACGGAATCTAATTTTTTAGGGTGTTTTAAATACTATATTGTATGAATTTTATTTTTATTTTTTAATCTTCAATTGGCTTAACTAATTTGTTACAAAAATTTAACATTAAATGTAGAACTAATTGAATGAAACATCTTAATATCTGTCCCTTCTCGGGCTTAAACAATGTAGGAAATAAATTTTGTTTTTTTTAATTTGTTCTTCAAATTAAGTTTTTGTTTAATAATTACTTAGACAAAATTTGAAATATGATATTTATTTTTATTTTTAGTAAAATATTTTATGAATACTTAGTAGATATTATATAGTAATATTATTAAATATTTTTTAAATATTTTGCAATTACTTAAACAAAATTTGAAATATTATATATTTTTTTCTTTTTAGTATAATATTAGCTGAATACTTAGTAATTATTTACTTAATTGAATGCAATTACTTAAGCAAAATTTTTAAATATTATATTTATTTTTTCTTTTTAGTGTAATATTAGTTGAATATTTAGTAATTATTATTTAATTGAACATAATTACTTACACAAAATTTGAAATATGATATTTATTTTTTCTTTTTAGTATAATATTATATGAATACTTAGTAACTATTTACTCAATTGAATACAATTTCTTAGACGAAATTTGAAATGTTGTATTTATTTTTTTCTTTTTAGTATAATATTATATAAATACTTAGTAACTATTTATTTAATTGAATACAATTTTTAGTAAAATGTTATATGAATACTTAGTAAATATTATTTAATTGGGTACAATTACTTAAACAAAATTTGAAATATGATATTTATTTTTTCTTTTTAGTATAATATAATATGAATACTTAGTAACTATTTACTTAATTGAATACAATTTCTTAGACAAAATGTGAAATATTGTATTTATTTTTTTCTTTTTAGTATAATATTATATGAATACTTAGTAACAATTTATTTAATTGAATACAATTTTTAGTAAAATGTTATGTGAATACTTAGTAAATATTATTTAATTGAACACAATTACTTAGACAAAATTTGAAATATTATATATTTTTTTTCTTTTTAGTATAATATTATATGAATACTTAATAAATATTTATTTAATTGAATACAATTACTTAAACAAAATTTTGAAATATTATATTTATTTTTTCTTTTTAGTATAATATTAGTTGAATATTTTTTAGTGAAATATTAGTTGAATATTTAGTAAATATTATGTAGAAATATTATTAAATGTTTTGCAATTACTTAAGCAAAATTTGAAATATGATAATTTTTTTTCTTTTTAGTATAATATTATATGAATACTTAGTAAATATTTACCTAGTAAGCAAGCAATCCCTATTGGTTCACAATGAATGTCTACAGGAATTTGGCGAAATGTTAGAGATATCGCCAAGCGTCACTTTCGCTGACTAATTTTAGTTGCAACCCTCTTTTTACTATGGATATGCATAAAATGCTGTTTAATAACCAATGAGTATTTTCTATTTAGTAAAATATTTAAGTATTGCGCGGCAGCGCAATACTTATTTATTTCCAGTGTCTCTTCTCAATGTTAATTTAACATAGAAAAGCCTATGGAGATGGTAACTTTTTCATTTTTTCTTCCCACCTTTTTGTCCCTGATGCCACTCATTTTTAATTCTTTGCTAATTCTAATAATATTATAAATTCAAAGTGTAAAAACATTTGAAAGACGTCAGGGTCAAAACGGATCATAAAATGCCTTTGCATATAGATGGATTATAATCTAGAGAGTAACATGGGCTAATTTTTATATACATTATTCAAATATTTTTCTTAATAATTCCAAATTTCGCTTTTTTCATTGAGATTCAACGGACATTTTGTAAAAAATTAAAAATTTTTTTTTCATTGTTGTAAATAATTCAAAAGCCGTAATAATAATTTGCCTATTTTTAGTTGAATGATTTTCACGTGAAACATGAAACTGAAGAAACTGAAAGAGTTTTTTTAAGAATTAAAAAGAAGATGAATATGACGTCATAGTGGAAATAAAGATGACATTTTCAAGCAGATTTTTCAATTCCTACTATTAGCTCACACTCTCCCTATATTTATTTATTTATTTATTTATTTATCTTGTTCCAATTTTCAATCGTTAATAAAATACTCATTATTCATCCTATCAAGTTGAAATAAATTTTTTTAAACTTGTACTGGATGACAATTGATGTTAATACAGTTTTTTCAAATATTAATTAATTAATTAAATTTTAATTAATTAATTTTAGTTTTGCATGGGAAACAAAATGGCTTCCATTGGTTATTGAAGTTCAATGAAAGTATTTTCAATAAGGGGTTACCATAGGGGGACCCTGTTCTGTCGCAAAATACCGCCAAGTTTGTCACCAACTTGGCGATATATCGCCAAATTTGGCGGCCAAAATGAGTCGCCAAAAGGGACGCCAACTTGGCGATATCTCTAATATTTCGCCAAATTCCCATAGAGTTCCATTGTAAACCTACTTGCTTATAGAAAATCAACAAATTGAGATATTTTAATGCAACAAAAACTAATATTAGCTTAAGGGATTTTATTAAATTTTTCTTTGATGTCCTAAGTGGGAATTGACTTTAAAAACAAAATTTTCATATTACTTGTTTATGTTCAGAATGGAATTTTTCGTGCAAACTACAGCAATATTCATTACTGCACTGGTGATAAATTTTGAATCATACACAGGTAAATTACATCTCAAATTGTGATGCGATATCGCACAAATCAAAGCCTGATGATGATACCCTCCATTAATTTTGAAATGTGTTCATTTGAATGCAGTAGTTATTAAAAAACTCGACATATTAAACAAAAACCTAATTTGCAGAACAAATTAAAAAAACAAAATTTATTTCCTACATTGTTTAAGCCCGAGAAGGGACAGATATTAAGATATTTCATTCAATTCGTTCTACATTTAATGTTAAATTTTTGTAACCAATAAGTTAAACCAATTGAACATTAAAAAATAAAAATGAAATTCATACAATATAATACTTAAAACACCTATATACTTAGATTCCGTTCAAATGAAATCGAAATAAATCTTAGAATTTTTCTATTTTTAAGTTGTAAATATTTGTACTGCAGATTTTGCATTATATTTATGACGATTGTACATAATATGATAAGGATACGATAAGGTACATGCAAAATACAAAACTTAAAAAAAGTCTAAGATTTATTTTGATTTCATTTGAACGGAATCTAAGTATATAGGTGTTTTAAGTATTATATTGTATGAATTTCATTTTTATTTTTTAATGTTCAATTGGTTTAACTTATTGGTTACAAAAATTTAACATTAAATGTAGAACGAATTGAATGAAATATCTTAATATCTGTCCCTTCTCGGGCTTAAACAATGTAGGAAATAAATTTTGTTTTTTTAATTTGTTCTGCAAATTAGGTTTTTGTTTAATTATATGAATATATAGTAACTAATTTCTTAATTGAATACAATTTCTCAGATAAAATTTGAAATGGTTTTAGAACAAAAATATAAAAAGACAAAATATGTTTAACTTATATAATATTTATTAATCATTTTCAATAGTTATAGAAAGACAAATAATTTTAGAAAGGTGTAGATATTCAAATCAATTTATATATTTAGACAAAGTTTTCATTTATGCATTTTGATAAGATGATGTATAAACTCAAATTCGAGATAAAAGATAATGTTACAGTGATTACATTTATATTTCTTAGAATGAATTTTTTTATGTTTAGTTAAAATAGACTTTGATGAAAATGAATTGGAACATTTATCACAATTGTATGAGTTGAGAGTCTTCTCGTGAGACTTCATATGAATATTTAGCAAAAACCTGCTTAAATAGTCTTTTCCACACTGTTCACATTTATATGAAATGGTTGTCTTAGAATGAGTTATACTATGCTGTTTAAAATAAGTTTTTTGTATGAATGTTTTATGACAAATTTCACATTCAAAGGACTTTTTCTTCAAATGGGGTGTTTGATGTGCGATTAACGTATGACTTTTTAACAAAAACTTGCTGAAATAGTCTTTTCCACATTGATCACATTTATATGCAGTGGCTGTCTTGGAATGAGTTATACTATGACGTTTTAAATCAGGTCTTTGCATGAATGTTTTATGACAAATTCCACATTCAAAGGACTTTATCTTTAAAGGAGGTATTTCAATATCCGAAACATGTGTCTCTTGGTCGTATGAAGCTGGTTTCATATCGCTACATTTATCCTACTTGGAGGACTTGTGGATATTCTTGTGTTTTAATAAGTCAGACTTTCTTGAGAAGGCTTCATTACATGAATCACATTTATGTTGCGAAGGTATCTTTAAATATAAAAAAGGTGACTTCAGTTTTGATACAGAGGGTTCCACTTCATTATCTGAAACGGATTCTACTTTAGGTTGTACTGTTAATATCATGTCTTGATCATTTAATCTTGATACATCATCGTTTAACATAGTAGAATATCCATCTTGAGAACCAACCATATTATCTTAAGTGTAAAAACGTCTTCACACATTCAAAGAAAAGCAAACACTAATGAAAAAAGTCTCGTTCCATTCAATTTCATATAATCATAGGGGGCGCATGTTAAAAAAATTTAATGATTGGTGCATAAATGTGAGAATAACATGTGACATAAAGTATAAAGTTCACGGGAAGTGGATCAATCAGATATTGAAAGATACTTTTGTAAGGTCTGGAAAGTATATGATTATTCGAATTACGAGTTTGAATTCATCGTTCTAACGTTTTACAAGTTAATTTTATTATTTTAGTGAAATATATGTTAAACCAATGCTTAAACTGGCACTAAATTTTATTAAACTCTACAAAAAAATGAGTTGAAGTGTGGCATTAGTTTTAAAATTCATTAGAACTAATGTAGAATCATTAAATAATTATCTATTGCAATAACGAACTAGGAGCTGATTTAATTTATAATAATTGTTTATTGTATAACTTTCTCTCAAAATGGGTCCTTGAAATCTCTAAACTTATTAAGAAAAAATAATAGTTCGCCCTTGACCGGACTCGAACCGGTAACCCCATGGTTAACAACCATATGCGCTATCCAATTGCGCTACAAGGACATTAAAATAGAAAATTAAAAAACTGTCAGAATGTTAAATGTTGTGATGCAATTATAACTCCTGTTAAGTTAAATTAATATTAAACGAGAGCATAATAAAGGGTTAAGTATTTAGAAAAGATAGTGTTCAAAAGTATGGTAGTAAACGTTGGGGCGCGGTTTGTACAGTGGATAGCGTATCACCCACAAAAAATGAGATTTGACTCATAGTTCATAGGTTCGAAACCAGGGTTTGGTAAAATGAACCTACTCTCACGCGCAGAACCGATAAAATAAGTTAAACTAAAAATGAAAATCGTATACATTAAAGTAATTCTCAAATAGTGCATAGCATATCAGTTACAAAAAATGAAGTTCGAAACTAAGGTGTGGTAGAATGACCCTACTCTCGCATGCAAAATCGATAAAATCGTATACATTAAAGTAATTCTCAAAGTGTAGTAGTAGTTAAAGTAGGTACTGTTGTCTTATCTTAAGTAACCGACAAACCAACGCACATAAATGAGAGGGTCACAATTTTTGCCTTGAAACATCTAAAATCTCGACTTACAGGTATAGTTTCTTGGCTTGATCAGTTAAACCTACTTAAAGTTATCAACTCAAGACACTATTTTGTTACAGGTTCGATTCCAAATGAAATTTTTATGAAAAAAACCTAATTACAATACTTTCCATTTCCTGCCGATAGAGGGCGCCACCTAACATTTTTCAGTTCCGTTTCATGTTCAAACTCTAAGTAGATTAAAAAAATAAGTTTCCTCTTAAAAAGGCCTAACCTCTTATGTTATAGTGTAACATTACCTTATATGGTTATTCATTCAAACCTTAAGATGCTACGAGAAGTTAAGCCCCGTCTAAAAATTTACCCCCTACCTACTCTATCATAGTATAGTATGATCTAGATCGACTCCTCACGTTCGAAAACTTTCTATAATTTTCTTCCTAAAACTAATACTCTCCTACACTAGCATGATCTTTCCACACTTTACTCTTATCTCACTATCAGATTATCTTATCAGATTATCATTTCTTATCTTATTTCCACCTGATAAGAACCTAACACACATATCTCTCAAATCCTATCCTACTATAGTATGATATTCAGTTCCACCCACCACACACCACCCACCCTTCGAATCGAACTCTCTTTTCCCTACTACTTTTATGCTAAATTGATAAAAATTCACTGCCTTGCACACCATTTGCAGTTGGCTGTTTTGGATACATGTGGTGAAGTTGAATATCTGAAAACATTTGATTCAGTTATTAGTAGTATTTTTTAATTTTACCTTGTCTCTGCTAGCAGAAATTATAGGAAAAATAATTCTTAAACTGAGTGATATTCACACTATTAGATGATTACCCATCACAGAAAGGGCTGTGAAAGATCTTTTGCAAGCCATAGCAAACAGGGGGCCCATGGAAAAGAGAATGATAGTACTAAAACTAAGGTTTTGGTGAAAAGATTTAAGGATTATAAATTTCTTTAAGTTCTCTACTTCGTCTTGGATTTCTACAGGAACCCTTTAAGTGTGGCATTGAAAAACAAGGAACTTGTCATTTCTACTGGAAATAGAAATTTAACATTGCATCTCAGTTCTGACGGATCTCGAATCTAGTGTTGGATCAAACGAACAGGAGTTTTTGGACCAACTATCCATCTCAGGGATAATCAAGGTTGTACAGCTGGCAAATATTAAAAATGGGGAGCAAAAGTTTCTGACTTTAAGATGGCGATTAATTAAACATGCAAAGATATACATCACAGAAAGACTGTAATCTATGTCAACAGATGTGTTAACATCTCTGCATGTTTTTGACACTTTGGGTTGGTCTCCCAAAGATAAAATTCTTTAATTTGGGTTAGAAGAAATAAAAAGATCTTCATGTATTTGAACCGAAGTTTCTTTAATGAAAAGTGGATATTGTATTGGCAGAGTGGGCAGAATTCAAGTTTATGTTCCCTTCTCTAACACTGAAAGATATGCTGGAGAAGGTTTTACAGTGAAAAGTACTCAGCAAGATTCCCCAATTCGCTTCAGATTCTAACAATTTGGGCTGTTCTACCAGTGAGCATAGCTTCGTGCGAGAGGCTTCAGTTGTCACAACAGGCTCTACAGGAACTCCCTGAAGACTGAGATACTTGATGATTTGCTCAGGATTTCTATTAATGGATCCACCTGACAGATTTTGATCCTACAGCTGCGATTGACAAGTGGTATATCTGTGCACAAAGGCAACGATACACAAACATTAAGTTCTAAAAGTACAGGAACTTTTTTCCCATGACTTTTTAGTAGTATGTGGCAATTTCTGTAACCATGGAAACCTTATGGCAACCTTATTTTGAGTTAATATTATATTTTTTCTTTTGCTGTAAATATGTTTCGATTTTTCAATTTCTGCATTAGTTTTTGGTCACCAGAAAGTTCCTCATACTACATCTGTTCATATTTCTCATGAATGTAAAATATTCCTAATTTAACAGACATCTCCTTCTAACAAGGGTCAATTTAAATTCAGTTTTTCATAAATAGTTGATTTTCTGGGCAAGTGTGTTGACAGACGTTGATGTTTGAATGAATATAAAATAATGGCGAGCAAAAGTTTTAGTCTGGCGAGCACCTTTTGAACTGAAATTTCTTGCCCTGGTATAGACCAATCAGAAAGCGAATAAAATGCGGATTAAACCAATAAAAAGCTTCAGATATGCTTTTGATTTCCTACCCTGACGAGGACAATAACCATTTTTCCAAATGGTTAATAAAATGCGGATTAAACCAATAAAAAGCTTCAGATATGCTTTTGATTTCCTACCCTGACGAGGACAATAACCATTTTTCCAAATGGTTAAAAAATTACAGCAAGTTCTTTTAAATTCTACTACACCAGAAACATATGATTACAACCAGGAATTACAAACAATTCTATTGCGAATGCTAAAGATGTGATAGGAAGAGCAGGTATACCAGTCGAGTAAAATGTAGTTTAAAAATTGTTAATGGAAATAAAACAATGGCATACAGAAAAATAAAATTGTTTGAAAAAGAGCTTAAAAATGAAAGTTGTGAAAAGTTGAAGTATAAAAGAGAAAAAGAAAAACATAAGAATAGATATCAAAGCATTATAAGTAAAAGAAAAAATTAAACAGTCCAAATGAGAAAGTACAATAACTATTGAAAGGTGAAAATGTTTCTCCTAAAGTCAGAAAATGTCTTGAATTCGGTTTAGCATTGACCACTCAGATCGAGAAAAATTTTGCAAAAAAAATTAGAAGTATCGAAAGTCAAAGAAAGCCTTTGAACTTGTCCTTTCTGGAAAAATAATAAAGAAGTACCACAGTATGCACAAGATCCCAGTTAGGTCCTGTTCAGCTGTATTTAACAAATATGACCTCAGTTGCAGCTTACGTAGAAGTTAAATTTATGCAAAGATGCCCGGGATCCAAGAACAAATTTGTTTTCAGTAAAAAGCCAAAAGCAATCATCGGATATGAAGAGTTAATTTGTGTGGTTGAACAGCCGAAAGTGAACAATCGGTTACAATATATCTTTGATTTAATCCCTCGAAACTGCTATATTATTAGCCCCCGGTACGGTATGCTATTTCTTTCTCCCAGCTTATTTTGTGTTGTCTTCAAAAAACGTTACCTTGCAGAAGCCAGCCGTAAAACAAAGCAGTACGATTAAACACTCTATAGCAATTATTTAATTTCTAAGCATCGTACATTTTCGATTCTTATACCGTCGTATTGGGGGGAAAAAAGTTCTTTTAAATGCATTTTGTTTGAAAACTGTATCTCCATTTATTTTTGAAATATTAATTTTTTGTAGTTTTTAGAGCCATTTGCTTAATTTTGGCAACGGAAGTGCTCCATTTCTATAGAAAGTAAAAGAAAAATAGTTCTAAAGTAGTAATTATATATTTTTATTGCCATTTTCTCATAACAACCGAAAGAAAAGGTATTAAAATACGTGCTATTTTGAAAAAAAAAATAAACGAATGATTTCTGTTAAAGCAAAGGAGCATTATAAACTATATTTAATTTTAAGTATTTATGAATCCTTACATAGCCGTTTTTTTTGTTTTTTTGTCAATTTTCTTGAATGACGGCATATTTTTGCTGCATTTGTGCATTATTTCGCGATAGCGATGTGCTATGCATGCTTTACTGTAGAAGTGTAAGAGTAGATCGTAAATGTGGAATTCTTAAGCGGATGCGAATGACGTCATTTTACATAAAATAAAAACCTGTGCTTTAAGTCTTAAAATTGAAATATGTTTTGTATTGCAGTAGAGTCCCGCTTAACCGAGTTATTTTCTTCTGATGGACTGGTGACTTCTATTATTTCATCTTCACCTAAACGCTTCATTTATAATGGCTGTTTCATAATAACAGAAACCACCAGTCCATCAGAAGAAAATGAAGTAATGAAAATGTCGGGGACGACACTAAATTCTGAAAAAGCAGAATTCCTGTTCTCTAGTTTAATAAAGTTTGAGTTTTGTTCTTTTTTGTTAGCATGTTACTCAAGAGTATGTGTTCTTTACCTGTATTGTAATTCAGTTTTTGTTTTGATGTGTTAGTTGACTTTCTGTATTTCATTGAAATAACATATTATGCCTCTTAAACAACAAAACAACCTAATATCACAACCATAAATGTTTTTCAATCTAGTAATGGACAGTAAAACTTATATTCATCATTACTATTAAAGGTTGCCACCTCCATGTTTATATGAAAAATAAAATTCATTTTAAATTAAAAAAAATTAAATCTTGACCTCTAATCATGATTTATTTATCTTTAAAACTTTAATAAAATGTTGGAAACACAACTTAAACACGACAATTTGAATATTTATTTTTTACAAATTACCAAAGTGAAGTTTCCACTTAATTTCAGAACTACCCATATGTGCTATATTATTGAAGTTATGCAGAGTTTCTTTAAAAATCCAAAAGTAATGCGACGTATACCTACACCTACATACCTGAGAGTTCTATAATCAGGTTAACGCAATTATGAAAGCCATGTTTAACTATCTCAATATATTAGGAGCGTTCAAAAAGTAACGAGCGGAGGCCGAAGAACAGAAACTAGTACATGTATTTCAGAAATATTGACCCTGGCTGTTGAGGCACTTGTCTCACTCAAGATACAAGGCGGTGAATGACTGTCTCGTAAAATTCTTGGAGCTGCGATGTGAACCAGTTCCGCACGTACTGCTTGACGTCGTCGTCCGAGGTTAATCCTTTGCCCCTCAGAGCCTTTTTTAGGGGACCAAAAATGGCGTAATCGCAGGGAGAGAGGTGTGGACTGTATGGAGGGTGTCCGAGAACCTCCCACTTGAATTTCTGCACGAGTGCCGTAAACGTGTTGGCAGTATGAGTCCTTGCATTGTTGTGGAGCAGAATGATCTCAGGGGTGAGTTTGCCTGGTCGTTTTGATTTGACCGCTTGGCGAAGTGTGGTCAAGGTTTGCGAGTAATGCTGGTCATTAACTGTTGTCCCGTGCTGTAGGAAGTCTATCAGAAGGTGACCGTCTTGTGTGGATGGCCTTGGATTTTCTTGGTGGTGGTGACCCTCGATGTTTCCACTGGAGACTTTGTCGTTTCGATTCTGGTTCGAAGTGATGACACGAAGATTCATCTCCAGTCGCTTACAACTCGAATGAGCGTTGGACGACTGATACATGCTTCTGCTAGCTTTGTAGTCACGTGACTTGCACTCATGATCCTCTAGCGGCGGGCATGTGGGCTTCCATGCTCTTGTCGGAAACCCTCGTTGTTACTGAGGCAAAAATATTACCATTCTGTCACCGGTTTACACATTCCAGACTCCGGCTCGTTCCTTTTTGAACGTCCCTTATATATAAAATGCAAAGAGAAAATTCATTCCGGCCGCTTATAACTTGAATCTGCTGAGTAGATTTTGATAGACTTACATTGTTGGTTAGATAATTTTTCAGAAAAGATGTTAGTATAAAACATTACGTTCTACGTTTTGCTTAGTTAAATAATTATGAGGAAAGTTCTAAATCAGATGGATCCAATTTCGAAAGATTGGCTTTTTTTAAGGTTCCGCTGAATGAATTTTTATGGGATTTAAACAATTAATTAGATCACTTTTAGGGAAGGTTTCGGTACATTTTTCCGTTTAAAAGATTCTGCTAAGTGGATTTCGATGGAGCTTGATCGGTTAATTATTTTTCAGTGAATGTTTTAGCTTAAAATACATATCATTTGCTTGGTGTTGCTTGATCGTCAGGTTACCTGATTATGAAATTATGGCTGAAAGTTTCGAACACAGTTATTAAAGATTAGCCTTTTCAATAAGTCCAATTAACGGATTCTGATGAGACTTGCTTTGATAATTTTTCATGAACGCTTTTAGTATATTACATATCGTTCTAGCGTTCTTTACCGAATCCTACACTAAATGATCAACTAAAGAAGTTGGTCCTTAACAGCCTAAACTTTGTATGACTCAATAAAAGATATAATCGCGTAATGACGTTCATATAGTTTCCAGCATTTCGGTTGGACATTCCAGGTAAACGTCCATATTGCTTTAAAACGCATGATCAAATTCGCAGATATATTTCGTTTGATTCAAGGTTTCTTCAGAAAAACCGAGCAGCAGCGTAGCAGGAAAAGGCTGCTAGTATCTTTATATTTATGAGACAGCAAATTCATTTACATTTACCAATTTTCGAGTTGAAATTATTTAATTCCAATTTAATTTACTGTAAAATGTTTTATTGGTACATGCTTTTTGTTATATGTATAAATATAATTTTGAATACTGAATTATTAAAATATTATTTCGAAAATATCAGTGTCTTTATATTTATGAGAAGCACTGTACTTGATTAAGGAACTCGTCTAATATAATGACAGATCAATTTTCTGTCCCAATTTGATTCGAATCGAAATAAGCCAAAAATCTTAAGATAAGGTACTTTCTAGCAATTACTTCATATTTTAAATAAAAAATAAAAATAACATTCCATTCAGGCCCGTAACCAGATGGGACAGGATGGGCTGAGCCCCCCTAGCTTCCTCTTGAGCCCCTTCTAGACATTTCACCTTTTTTTAATAAAATGTATATTTTAACTAATACTGATCAGAAGGAAAAAACTATATTTGCAAGAAAACCATTCAGATCTTTCAGCCGCCTTAAATGCAACGGACGGTACAATTCTCAATATACAAGCGAAATACTATAGTAGGAACATTTCTTTTTTTTTTTTTTTTAAGATTAACCCCAGATGTACAAAACAGTCATCATATGTTTTGGTATATAGTAAATGGTCTTTTGAATCTTGTTTAGGACAATTTATAATGAATAATTTCCGCAGGGTGAAACGGAAATAGACATGTGATATCTATCTTGATAGGTAATTAGTGAATTAATGGCTAAACGTCTTCAACCTAATTAATAAAGCCCCACCAGTGGCCGAGAGGTTCTGCTCTCGAAGCTGGTAGACGGGAGGTGCTGGGTTCGATCCCAATCGCGCCCGTCGGTCTAATCATTGGGAGTTTTCGTGGTTTTCTTCTAACCTTGATTTTCCAAGCGTAAATACGGGTTAGGCTCCCTTAAAAAGACCCCCACGGAGGGCACCCCCCCCCTCTTAGGGCCTATATCCCTCGTGCTGATAATTGGCCGTCATAAACACAACCAACCAACCTAATTAATAAAAGCATATTTTTTAAATTTCAACGTGAGCCTGCTGATAACATATATTTAGCTAAGAATGAAAAAAGTTAAAAAAGATTGTCAATTTATACAAATCAAATAAGAAAAACCTTTGTTTGAAAGACATTAATTGTTTCATGCCAAGGTTGTCGGAGAGGTATATATGAAAGCGAGGTCGGAGCATGTTTTATGAACTTTTATCTGTTTTTTCTCCTTGTGTTTCATGCCTTTGAAAAATAACTTTTTTCAGTTTGTCTTATAACTATAAACCATTAAGCGAAAAAGTATGATTAAGGTTAAGTTTATTATTTCGCTACTTTTTTTACATGTTTGCCCCCCCCCTCCCCCCACCTTTTTTTCTTGACAATGGAATAAAATTTGCAGCTGTGGTTATTCAGAGTCTAAGAATTTAACTGCATTTTACATTTTACCAGGCTGTTTGCATATCTAAAGCAACTACTTTCTGACATATTTGCGAAAAATGTTTATTGATAAAAGTATAAAATTTACAGGTAATCGGGATGTAAGAAATCGAACAGCTTTTTACGTTTTCGTATAGTAATAAACAATCTGTCTGAAAATGACGGTAAATTCGAAGCTTTAGACTGATTTTCATGGCATGACAACGACGGAATGGTATTCAACCTGATTGCAATTGGCTATAATTCTTGCAAATACAGGGTGACAATTATTGAACTATATGAAATTAAACCGTCATAATTTCTGAACGGTTTGCATGATTAAGTTCAAATTTCGTAGTTGGTCGCAGGGCATGGTGGCAATTAGTATGCGCATACACACGCAACTTTGTCAATAAGCAAAATTGGCGCATTTGGGGGACTTAGAATGTGCATTTCGAGATCGAGAAGTCTCTCCCCCCTCAACGGGTGACTATTTGGAGTGCAAGGTCCAGTCATGGAATAAGTGGTCCGATATTCATTGACGGCACAGAGACTACTGAACGATACGTGAAGGTTATGGAAAATGGTTTCATCCCCATTATCCAAAGTGACCTTGATCTCGACAAGATGTGGTTCATGTAACACGGAGCTCGACCCCATGGAACCAAGAAAATGTTTGATGTCCTAGAGGAACACTTTGGGGATCGCATTCTGCTTCTGGGGTACCCAGAGGCCACTGGAATTGGACTCGCTTGGCCGCCATATTCTCCGGATCTGAACACATTTGACTCATTTTTGTGATGCTACATTAAAGACAATGTGTACAAAAATAACCCCAAAACCCTATCTGAGCTGAAAACTGCCATTCAGGAGATCATCGACGTTCCGACCCTTCAGCGGGTCTTGCAGAATTTTGATTTTCGTCTGCGCCACATCATAGCCAATGATTGCAGCCATTTCGGACATGTCATAGCCTAAATCCGAATATTTGTGGTGACGTTTACATGTTGAAAAAAGTTTGTGTATTCAGTAGTTTTTAAATAATTTACGTTTTATTTCATATAGTTCAATATTTGTCACCCTGTATCTTTATGAATTCGTTAATTTAAGTATGTAGATGTTATAGTTTGTTTGCAGAAACACACAAAGACAAACATGCAAAACTTGGCAACACGATAATGTCCGAAATATCGTACCAAATTCAAACCTAATTGGGCCAGTGTATTGATCTTGCTAGTATCTTGGATGAATTCGTTAATCAAGCATTATTTTGCCACCCCTAAGTGGTCATCTAATGAAAAAAACTGGCCGTGAACAAAACGAGGAGTAGGCTGTTCTCAAATCCAAAAGAGCTATTTTCTAACACATTTCTGGATTTATTTTTGTTCGTGAACGCATGAAATTAGCAGGTATTTTTATTCATAAACTATGTCATCGAACGAAGTTTTCCATTTTTTGGTAAAGACAGAAGATCTTTCAGAAAATCCTGTCAAAATGAGAATTTTGAACTGAATTCCCGAAGCGACAGCGCGAAAAGGAGAAAACTTGCCTCGTGACAAGAATAACTTATTTAACTTGATATTTATTTATCAAAAAATGGAAAACGCTATTCCATTCCATTCCTCTTGAGCCTGCCAATTTTATGTCTTTACGTTTCAAAATTAATCAGAAAATGTGTCAGAAAGCTTCGCGTTGTTGAGTAGGAATTTGAGAACTGCCTAAATGAATATATCTTTACTTTCGGTTGTCCGATTCCATGACATTTTAAACTTAATTTCGTTATTTGTTTTTAGAACTGGCAGACGACTCAATTTTTTTTGGCTCCCTCTTTTACTTGGGCATTCAGGGTATATGCTCCTTGGCTTCCCTCTAGTTTCAGCCCTCAGGTCACGTAAAGTTAGTCAAACAGTATTATAAAATCAAATCGTATATACATATTGTCATCACTTAAAACAATCTAATTGTTCCACAGGAAAGAAAATATTAATATAATTAAATAAATTATAAATAGCTATTAATTTTAATGTTAAAACATATGGAATTAATATATTAAGACATTTAAAAAAATATTAATTGTTGTGATGATTGCCTGTGAATTGTTCAAATTATTAATTTAAAGACACACTAAACCAAAACATGTTCAAAATTTCAATTCTTCGTTTCTTTTTTATATATTATACAACTGAACGGGATATGATAAACATATGAACTTTGCTTTTTGAAAAGTTCTTGATTTAAACGAAAAATAAGAAAAAGTTCTGTGTCAAAAATATGAGTGTCCGATAGGTTTCGTACGGATTCCGAAATCTTTTTCTCAATTTATTAAAATTTATCTCAATCTTTAGTGTATAGGGGGTGGGGAGATGTCCCGCTAGGGGATTGAAAGTTTCTTGTGTTTGTTGAATGTGTCGGCGTCTAAATAAATAAGGAGCGAAATTCCTGTCGGAGTAGTAGCATAAAATATTACATGATTTTACCTGACAACATTCGATTATAACTCAAAATTTAATTTATGTGAAGAAAATGAAAAAAGGTGTTCGATTCCGAACCATTTAAGTAGTAACTTCTTTAAATTTCAACATTTTGGATCGATTAAAATGAATTTTGTTAGAGTGTCAAAAATATTCACTATGTGGAGGTGGGAGAAGAATAGTTTGAGAACAGCCTTAACCCTCTCACTGCGTAAGTAATTCTTCGCGATGAGCGTCTTTTACAGAATTTTTAATCTTTTATCATCGGTTCTTTAAAGCAGAAATTTTTGACTATCATAATCGGTGAAAATGTCCTGATTAAATCAGACAAAGTTTTCACTAAAAAATAACTACTGAGAATAACCAAATAGTATTAATTAGACGGGAAAATGCATGCCCGAGTATTTCTCGGGATGCGCAGCGAGAGGGTTAAATATCTAAGATGCTTAATAACAATTTTTAAAAAATCGTCCGTGTCCGATTGAACAAATTTGCATAAGTACACAGACCCTTCAGAGATTTTTTTGCTATCAGTACTAACAACTTACGATTGTCATTAGCCATCTGACTTTGCATTTTAGTTACCTGTGCCACATGACACCACCAATGACTGGTTTGTTAATGACCGCTTGCGAGAAACAAGTAGGGTAAGGATAAGAATGAAAAAAAAGGGTTTCCTAATGACAAATAATAAAGAGGATGTTTTTTGCAATGAAAAAATAACCTTATCAGTCAAAAGGAAAGTATTTTGAACTTGGATTCTGTGAAAAGCCTTTCAGTGATGTAAAATAGAAGCCTCAATTTATATATAATAACAAATGTAAACAGAATTTTTAAGCATTGTTGTACATATCCCTACATTTTCGTCTTTTATTATTATTATTATTATTTCTATCAGTGAAACAAAATAACAGGAAATAAGTAAATTTAATTTTTTAATTTATAAATTTATCCTGGAGTATTTTGCATTCCTATTTTTTATTATTTGAATTAATAATATTTTCATTGATCTTGCTGCACTCCTAAAATATCAACTATAGCATATATTTATAGTTCAACATATTTAACTTATTCTCGAGATTATTTTATTAAATTATTTATTTTGAAAATTAGCAAATCTATATTTTCCACTATTTTACTCCTAAAAGCATTTTTAATATTTCGTAACATAGCTGCAAAAAGTGTAATTAACTTCAATTTATCTATCTGACAGTATGTATTTTAACTTAAGTAAAAATAGCTTTATGATAATCCAATGAGATGCACGCTATATCTTTTATTTTCAAAGTTTATTCCAAATGAATGTACATTTTAATGGACTTTACCCACGAATGGCAACAGCCACGCCTCTGCGGGAAAAACCCTCCAAAAAAGACTGTTTGTTGGACGAAGGTGGAGCAGTGTTAAAATGTTCTTCACGCCTATTGGTGTTTTTCTTCTGTTTACCCGCGACTGACGTCAAATGGGTAAAGTCCATTGTACAAGGTGCTAAAGTATATTATTCTATTCAGGCTTTTCATATTGTTTACTTTCATAAGATGTTGTAGGATCCGGGAATCGATCCGACAAAATCCACCTTCACCTGTTTCCATTGTTGAGCTTCTCCTTTCTTTTGTTGACCGCAAAACAGTTGTAAAAGAAACGCCAATTGACATTTTTATGGCTTTCGTAGGAGGGGTTTGAAAAAAAAAAACACTGCTTATAGAGAGATCCGTTTTAACAGGTTTGGTTGTATTTAGTTGCATAAGACATATGGATTGTTAAAAGATGTTAGGAGAGCCCAACTAAAATATTTCAGAGCCCCCTCTGACATTACTAGCTGGTTACGGCCCTGATTCCATTGCACTTATGGATTGGATCAAGATATATTATTTGTACTCTACTCTACTATGTATGAGGAACTTCCAGAATGAAACAGTAAAACTGTCATTCCATTCTTCAGAAACTGAAATACTTATAGAGTAGTTTTCATTGAAGATTGAGTTTTATATTTGCTATTTTCATGCAAATATAATTATTTTTATCATATCAAAAAACATAAATTTGATTACACTATTGTACTTCTTTATTATCATTCTACATTTCCTTTACAGGTATTTGAAAAAAAAAATCAAAGAGAGAGTTAATTTGATTAGCCTTCTCATCATCTCAAACATCAGGTAAATTGGTGCCACAAGATAACTAAATTAAAAGTAAAATGAAGCATAAGTGTACCCCCTCCAAAAAAGGTGCGGAAAATCGGGAAATAGTTGAAAATATCATAAAAGTGTGCTAAATATCGAGTCCACCCTTCTTTTTTCTTAAAAATATTAGGAAAATTGGGGATTAATTGAAAGTAACGCCATAGGATGCAAAACATTGGGTCTCTCCTACCCCAATAAAAATTTCAAGATATGCCCCTGTCTTCAACCTGTGCCCGGCAGGCACACCAAAGGTATCACTTTTTTTAAAATAGAAAGTTTTCTTTATTAAACACGTTCATGCCAGCGCGGTGGGTCACACTCGACTGTCTCAAGAGTTGTCAAGTCTCCGGCTTTCTGCACACCACTACTTTTAGAGAAAATATTATTCCTTTAAATCGCCCAATTGTTCTAATTAAATAAAGCAACATTTTCTGTATTAAAATACTGGTATCCAAAAGGCCGGAGACTTGTCAGCTTTGAGACAGTCGAGTGTGACCCACCGCGCCGGCGTGAACGTGTTAATGACAGGAACTTTGAGATTAAATAAATCGAAGATTACTGTAATGTACTGTAAGCTGGCAAGAGCCAACTCCCTTTAATTTTTGTCTATGTCGATCGGCAACAACAGTCTGTATCACCCTGAGCAGCATGACGCTGTCCTACGTTGAATTATATTAAACAAATTATGTTTTTCTTAATTAGTATTTACTGAAACTATTAAGTATTTTCCACCACCACAAATATTACAATTACTTTTCTGAATTTGTGGTGGAAAACGACTTTCAGGCAAAAAGGTTGAAGACACCTATTGTAAACCATGAAAGTCTTTCATGCTTTTGCAATTAAAAGGAGAGGGAAATACATATACTAACTGATGATTAAAAACATATATTTTTAAGGAATTTTATTAAGCTGCATGCAAATAATGTCTACCTAATTGTTTTATGCTTAGATACCACGTCACAACTTATAAACCCGTCTCATTCCCCTGTCAGACTAACTATTATATCACATTTTGTAGACTCACATTTAGTCACAACTTAAAGTGTGGCGTAATTAATGGATGGCCCCTTATGTATAGTTTTAAAAAATAAATTTGTTGAATAATTACCTTTGAAACGAAATACACATTTTCTTAAAATTTAAACATCGCTATATTAACAAAATAAATAAGAAAAATTATTCTCAGAGTTATGAATGTGCTTGATTGCTGTGATGATCTCTGAAGCTGAAGGTGGAGTGCAGGAGGCGGCGCCGCGGCATCTATGGGGGGAGGGAATGAGGGAAATCTAACGACTTTTCTTTAGTGCTTTGTAAAAACAATAAATAAAATGTACATCTTATGCGACTCGTGTTCTGACTTTTAAATTAATTTGTCTTTGCGTTATTTCAATTTAAAATATACGTTATAAAAGGTTCCTCGAAACTACCTTTTCCTATTTTATTTTAAAAAGAGGCGCACCACAGGCCTTTTAAAAGAGGTGTAGGTCAAGGTAATTTTTAATCGCTCTAACCCCTACTCTCTGTGGCACTCCCCGTAATTCCTGTCCCTGTCAGCGAAATTTCATCCTTAAATCGCAATATCTTCTAAATTACAGAGATCGAGACAGGGGCGTAGCTACCATGGAGCAGTTGGAGCAAACTGCTCCAGGCGCATGAATCCTAAGGGCGCAAAATTAGAAAAAGCGAAATAAAGATTTCTTAATTAAGAAATTTTTATTTAAAAATATTTACATATTTTTTTCGTTATTAATCATATTATTAATCATTATAGATACATCTTGTTACAATCAGCGTACTCCTAAAATATATTGCCTTGTGTTTAACCTCAAATATTTCGATTTAAAGCATGTTTTCATACACAGTTGAAACAAATGACTTTTATTAAGGAAATTTTAATTCATACCCTATTGCAGCCTCAAGTAACTTCTCCAACACCGTTTCACCATGCCTGATTTTTTTCTGTAACTTTTCTGTAGACGAGAGTTGAAGATTTTCAGATCTTAAAGTAATCAAAACTTATTTAAAAGGGCTCTCATCGGTCACTTTACTGGCTACCACTTTTCCCAAAATATAATTTTTCTGGTTCATTTCTATTAAAAGGTTTTAGAAATTTATCATGATGATTACTGTACAGAAATAATGGTAGCCAAAGAATTCACCGCTGAGAAACCTATATGTACCATGCAACACTAGTAATTTTATGATGATAATTATTTTACGATTTGTAAAAAAAATAGCCTGACAAATTGAAGAAAATTATTGACCATTTTACAGACGAAAACCAAGAAAACGAAAATTTTGAAGGGTTTTGTTTGTTTGTTTCGTGGAAACTAAATATGCATCAATACAGAGCAATAATAAAAGCTCGATTTAAACATATTCCACATCAGCCCATGGCGACAAAATTTAGACGGGATGGGGGTGATGGGAAGCATTAAATTTTGTGAGTATTGTTTTTGAGATTTTGAAAATATTGCAAATGTCGATAAGATTTAACAAGTTGGAAATTGCTCGTCAAACGTGGCAAATGAGGTGCGTTCGTACTATAACTAGTTTTATAATTATTTTTTGCACCCCATATTGTACTGAATGTGTATTTATTTGCAATTCATAAGTGCATAGTCTGTAACATCATTAAAATGCACTTGCAATAATTTTTTCCCATTCCCCTTAATGTAACGGAAAACTTTTGACTGTCCCTGTAATTAAGCTATACATCCGATTTTCATGAAATTTGAAATGGCTCGACAAAATTTTGCAGCAATTATATATGTAAAATTTCAGCCCATTCGGAAAGCTGTAACATCATTAAAATGCACTTGCAATAATTTTTCTTATTGGCTTTAATGTAAAGAAAAATTTTGACTGTCCCTGTAATTAAACTATACATCCGATTTTCATAAAATTTGAAATGGCTCGACAAAATGTCGCAATAATTATATGTTTAAAATTTGAGACCATTCGGAAAGCTTTAACATCATTAAAATGCACGTGCAATAATTTTTCCCATTGCCCGTAATGTAAAGAAAAACTTTTGACTGTCCCTGTAATTTAACTGTACATCCGATTTTCATAAAATTTGAAATGGCTCGACAAAATTTTACAACAATCATATATTTAAAATTTCAGACCATTCGGTTGGGTAGTTTTTGCTCTATTATATGCGGACGGACGGACGGACAGACAGACGGACTGAACGACGACTATAGGTGCTTCGTATTTATATAATTACGAACGCACCTAAAAAGAGGGGAAAAGTTAAGTACCAAATTCAGTGTTCCTTAGGAATTGATTATAGCGTATGCAAAATTATACCACTTTTTTGTAGCAGTATTTTTCCGCATTAAACCTTATTTAATCGCTGAATTTTAGGATTAAATGAGGCAGACTGGCCCGCCGGGCAACCCACCTGTGGGTCGATGCGCCCTAAACCAGGTAAAGCTGCTCCCTCCATCAGGTGAAGCTAATAGTTTTAAAATTTGCTATAAACATTAGATAGGAGAAGTCTTAAATCATTTAATAATTTTTTAAAAGATCACTTTTTTGAAGCATTTTTAACACTTTCCAACAAAGTTGAAAAGTGTTTATGACTTCGGTTTGTCTGTCCGTCTGTCCACGCTCTAACTCTCGTAAATATGCTCGGATCGTCCTGAAATTTTTGGATGTTAGTGACCTCTACCATAGCACGTTCCCTATTTCAAATGAAGTTTGTAGAATGTTTAGTTCATTTACAGGGGCAGTCAAAAGTTTTTCGTTACATTACGGCCGATGGGAAAAATTCGTTTCAAATGATTTTTAATGGTGTTACACTCATTCAAACATAGTAAAATTGATATTGATTCATTAAGTCCACTAAAATATGCATTCTGTTGAATATGCGGTGCAAAGAATACTTATTGTTCATTTACAGGGCCACACAAAAGAATTCCGTTCATATGGTATAGGAGGAATTGTTTGCGGTGTATTTGAAAAGATTTCAGATACTATATAGTATCCGCATTACTGTATATTAGTAATGGTTGCTCGAAATGCATTTTTAATTATGATATGCGCTTTTTTAGGGTTTCGTTCATCTGACGAAACCCTATTCGTCTCGCTCCTCTGTCTGTCTGTCTGTCACAAAGCCCATTCAAAGAAACTATACATATTGGAGACTTGAAATTTTGCATAGCTGAACACCAAACATCATACGAAAAATCATAAAATTTTGAAAAAGTTGTACATTTAACCCTTTGGGCTCCCACATGTGTATTTTAAACAATTCTTTCTAAGTGAGCCCTAATTAGGTTGGAGGCGTGAAATTTTGCATACTTATAGCTGAATGCCTCACGTCAAATGACAAACCATAGAAGTTAGAAAAAGTCGTACATTTAACCCTTTGGGCTCCCACATGTATATTTTAAACAATTCCTTCTAAGTGAGTCCCTAATTAGGTTGGAGGCGTGAAATTTTGCATACTTACAGCTGAACACCTCACGTCAAATGACAAATCATAAAATTTTGAAAAAGTCGTACATTTAATCCTTTGGGCTCCCACATGTGTATTTTAAACAATTCCTTCTAAGTGAGCCCTATTTAGGTTGGAGGCGTGAAATTTTGCATATTTATAGCTGAATACCTCACGTCAAATGACAAACCATAGAAGTTAGAAAAAGTCGTACATTTAACCCTTTGGGCTCCCACATGTATATTTTAAACAATTCCTTCTAAGTGAGCCCTAATTAGGTTGGAGGCATGAAATTTTGCATACTTATAGCTGAACACCTCACGTAAAATGACAAACCATAAAAGTTTGAAAAAGTCGTACATTTAACCCTTTGGGCTCCCACATGTGTATTTTAAACAATTCTTTCTAAGTGAGTCCCTAATTAGGTTGGAGGCGTGAAATGTTGCATACTTATAGCTGAACACCTCACGTCAAATGACAAATCATAAAATTTTGAAAAAGTCGTACATTTAACCCTTTGGGCTCCCACATGTGTATTTTAAACAATTCCTTCTAAGTGAGCCCTATTTAGGTTGGAGGCGTGAAATTTTGCATACTTATAGCTGAACACCTCGCATCAAATGACAAACCATAAAATTTTGAAAAAGTCGTACATTTAACCCTTTGAGCTCCCACATGTGTATTTTAAACGATTCTTTCTAAGTGAGCCCCTATTTAGTTTGGAGGCGTGAAATTTTACATACTTATAGCTGAACACCACATATCATACGACAAATCGTAAAAATTTGAAAAAATCGTACATTTAACTCTTTGGGCTCCCACATGCGTATTTTAAGCAATTCTTTCTAACTGAGCCCTTTAATAAATTGGAGATTTGAAATTTTGCATACTTATAGCAGAACACCTGAAGCCAGGCGACAAATTGTAAAATATTGAAAAAGTCTTACGTTTAACCGTTTGAGCTAGAACATATGTATTTTAAGCAATTCTTTCTAAGAGAGGCCCTAATTAAGTTGGAGACATGAATTTTTGCATACGTATAACTGATTACCTCAGACCACACGGCAAATTATAAAATTTTCAAAAAGTCTTATATTCTTTACTCCTCCGGGCTCTAACTTGTGTATTTTAAGCAATTTTTCTAACCTCCGCCCTTTTCATCCAGGGAATACTTTTCCAACTTTTGCGACACCCCTTTGACCATTCTTTCATATTATGTACCATAGCCTTACATATTTTAGTTCCACTTTTTACCGACAGGGGCACCTAATTATCTCGCGTGCCAAATCTCCTTGACTAATATGTCTACGGACAGTATATAAAACGGAGTTTCGTTCGGATAGATGTTTGTTTAGAATATAGTGCGCCCCTGTTTGCGAAATGTGGAACTAACAGATTTTTCAAAAGGATAAAAGTGTTTTAAAAGGAATATTAAACGAAACCCTCTGTGCGATCTGTGATCACACTTACCTACTTGTTCACTGCCTATATCCCTGGTGTAGATAATCGGCCGTCAAAAAATCAACGAATTTAGTGTACTAAGAAATATTTGTAGAATATAGATAAAATGATATACAGGGCCACGCAAAGAGTTGGATACATGGCCGTCTATGGGTGATAATTTCTGGAAATGTAATTTCAGTAGTTTTAAGCGTGTTTTAGTTAGAATTAAATTTTAGCTAAATAGTGGCATGTAATAAAGGTACTAGGTAAACTACAGGGCTGTACAAAAGTATTCAAGTATGTTTCCATCTATTAGTATAAATTGCTGAAAGACGAATTTCAGCCTGTTATGTATTTTTTTGCTAAACTAAATTTTCCCATTATATAGTATATATATCAACATACAGATCGAATACAGGGCTGTTCAAGAGAATTAGAATACATATTTGGCTATGGGCGGTAACTACTGAAATCAGATTTTTAAATGTTTACTTAGTTATCTTATTTAGCTTATTTCCCTAAGTAACGAAGTTTCGTTAAAGTTTTCAGGGAGTGTTGGAAAGTGTTTCATAATCTATGCTATACGCATGATTTTTCTTACTTGTTTATTAATGATTTTTTTTACTTCTTTTAGCAAGGCAGAAGAATTGATTGTTTTTTTCTTGAAAATTTCTTTGCTTCAGAGGACCATTTAAATCTTTTAAAATCTAACGTATATATTCTGTAATTTTCTCTGTGACCAATAGCGACATGGTCTACCCCAAGAATTTTTATCCTGTCTGAGAGAGTGGCCTCTCTTTAAAAAAAAATATATATATATATACGTGTTTTATTATAATTTATTAAGTATTTGTTTGAAATGTGTAGGCTTCGTGTTTTCGTACAATGCGTTGTTTGTAATTTCCCCTATATAAATGTGTATTACATTGATTTTTGCGCTTGATGTGCGAAAGTATTTACAAAGAATATTTTCGACAAAAAAAAATGTAACTCAAACATTCTTTTTTTGTTAAAAATTGCATTTTAATATGAAAATGGGACTGTTTCAATATTGTCTATAAATGTGATAATCCGAACGGCGGTTACCTTGTTTTATATATATGTTAGAACAGGACTGTTTTTATTTTTACTTTCTTCTATCTTCAATAGAAGAAAGTATTGTAATCGAAATTTTTTTCGACTTCCGGTTTTCGACGGATTTGCATGTTTTAGGGGTCAGAGATTCCAAAAAACATGTTTATAGAAAATGCCTGTCTGTCTGTGTGTCCGTCTGTCCGTCCGTCCGTCTGTCCGTCTGTCCGTCCGTCCGTCTGTCCGTCTGTCTGTCGCCATTGTACCATCAAAAAGTGTATGAAGTTATGTATAGAATTAAACCAAAATTTTATTATAAGTTTTTGGCTATGGCAAGCAGGTCCTCCCGGAATTTGGAAAAAATTCGCCGGTAGGGGGCGCTGATATAACAATTTTTGTGCGATTTTGAATATTGTACCATCCAAAAGTGTTTGGAGTTATTCATAGAATGGAACCAAATTTTTAGTTTAGGTTTTTGGATATGACAAGCAGGTCCTCCCTGAATTTGGAAAAAATTCGCCGGTAGGGGACGCTGTAAATGCGTTTTTTGTGCGATTTTGAATATTGTACCATCGAAAAGTGTGTGAAGTTATGCATAGAATTGAACCAAATTTTTAGTTTAAGTTTTTGGCTATGGCAAGCAGGTCCTCCCGGAATTTGGAAAAAATTCGCCGGTAGGGGGCGCTGATATAACAATTTTTGTGCGATTTTGAATATTGTACCATCCAAAAGTTTATGGAGTTATGCATAGAATTGAACCAAATTTTTAGTTTAGGTTTTTGGATATGACAAGCAGGTCCTCCCTAATTTGGAAAAAATTCGCCGGTAGGGGGCGCTGTAAATGCGTTTTTTGTGCGATTTTGAATATTGTACCATCGAAAAGTGTATGAAGTTATGCATAGAATTGAACCAAATTTTTAGTTTAAGTTTTTGGCTATGGCAAGCAGGTCCTCCCTGAATTTGGAAAAAATTCGCCGGTAGGGGGCGCTGTAATAGCGATTTGTGTGCGATTTTGAATATTGTACCGTCCAAAAGTGTATGAAGTTAAGCATAGAATTAAACCAAATTTTTATTTTAAGTTTTTGGCTATGGCAAGCAGGTCCTCCCTGAATTTAGAAAAAATCGCCGGTAGGGGGCGCTGTAATAGCGATTTTTGTGCGATTTTGAATATTGTACCGTCCAAAAGTGTATGAAGTTATGCATAGAATTAAACCAAATTTTTATTTTATGTTTTTGGATATGGCAAGCAGGTCCTCCATGAATTTGCAAAAAATTTTCCGTTAGGGGGCGCTGTAATAGCGATTTTTGTGCGATTTTGAATATTGCACCATCGAAAAGTGTATGAAGTTATGCATAGAATTGAACCAAAAAAAATTTTTAAGTTCTTGGCTATGGTAAGGAGCTCCTCCCTTAATTTGTAAAAAAATCGCTCGTAGAGGGCGCTGTAATAGCGATTTTTGTACAATTTTTGTGCCATTTTGAATATTGTACCGCCGAAAAGTGTATGAAATTATGCATAGAATTGAACCAAATTTTATGTGTTTATTTTTGGTCATGTCACGAAGGTCCTCCCTGAATTTGGAAAAATTCTGCCGGAAGGGGGCACTATAATTGCGATGTCTGTACCATTTTCATTATTGTACCATCGAAAAGTGTATGAAGTTATCCATATAATTGAACCAAATTTTTTGTGCATGTTTTTGGCTATGGCAAACAAGTCCTCCCTGAACTTGAAAAAATTCCGAAAGAAGAGGGCGCTATAATTCCGATCTCTGTGCCATTTTCATTATTGTACCATCGAACAGCGTATAAAATTATGCATACACTTGAACCAAAATGTTTGTGCTTGTTTTTGGCTTTGGCCAACAGGTTCTCCTTGAATTTGGAAATATTGCGCGGTAAAGGGGCTCCGTGCTAGCGATTTTTGTATACTTTTCTTGATTTTTCGTAGTTCTATTGTACATCGGCGGCTCATGCAGCGGCGGGAACTCGCTTCCTGTTATGCCGGCTATTCGCAAACAGCTGATAACGACAGAATAAGGAAAAATTAATAATTTTAACAAATATCATGATATAGATTAACTCGTTTTTAGTCCGTTTAATTGACTTGAGCAGAAATTTAAGATGAAAATCAAAGTTGGTATAGTATTGAACTAATAATATTGAAGTATTAACATGTGTAACTAGGTTTTGAAATATTAAGATGTATAAGATAGAAGAAAGTTTTGGGATTGGCACATCCAACTAGTTTTATTTTTTAAACCGATTTTTCACGCGGTCATCGAGCACGTATTTCAAACAAAATCGTGTTAAAGTTATATGACAAGACTTTTTTTTTTTTCTTTTGTTGGCTGGTTTTTCTGCTTTCGTCGGGAAATTTCGTTGAAAACGCCAACTTTGACAGTGTTTTCTGTAACATCTATTGTGTTTACGAAAAATACGGAAAACGTCTTTCGATTACAAAGTTCTGAATAAGGCGCATCCCACACTAAAGCGACACATAAGACATGTCGCTTGAATTCGCTGGAAAAACTGGTTTAAAACAGGTTTGAAACAACTTCGTTCTTTGTTTCGGCCGGTTTTTGCGCTACATGTCGCTCGTCGTCTCAGTGTGCGATGCGCCTAACAACACCTGCCAGTTTCATGCGTTCTCGAGCAAAAATTAATTAAAACGTATGCCGTAAAATTGTCCCTTTGGATTTAAGAACAGCCTTAAGAAATAAAATCATACAAATTTTAGGTTCATTTATGAATATTATCATGGGACCGTTCAACACCGGGCGGGTCAGCTAGTCTATACTAATAAAAGAAAGTTTCGCTCTGTGTGTGGTGGCTAGCGAAAATTACTGGACGTAAAAGTCTGAAAAGACAGGCCCTGATACACAAGCTCAGATTTTTAATTTTTTATGACCGCCCCCCCCCCCCCCCCCCCCCCCCACAGAGCACCTTTCAGTTTGTATGCCCTGAATTGCTCAGAACTTGCCCCCCCCCCCACCCTTTTTTTTATCAGATCTTCTTCGTTTTGGGGGCCCTTTTCCCATTTAGTTATTCTCCGTTTCTACATTCCTGTTAAGACTCTGGGCCATTTGAAAATTTTGAGTGCCATGCGTTTTTCACACCCTAATATTGTCAGCCTCTCAAGGCATAACTTTAAAATTGAGACTTGGACTCCTCTCCCTGGGCCAGCACCCTCATATTTTTATTGGGCACCTAGTGCCCTTCTTTAAGAATTTCGCCCACTTTTTTTTGCGCTTCTTTAAAATTTTATTCGAATGATTAATACATACCCTATGCTTAATTGCGACTTATTGAGATCTAA
This sequence comes from Maratus speciosus, assembly GCA_963932465.1. Lineage (NCBI taxonomy): Eukaryota > Metazoa > Arthropoda > Arachnida > Araneae > Salticidae > Maratus > Maratus speciosus. Next base: position 317,746,525 of record OZ010795.1, on the reverse strand, counting down.
AGCGCTAAGTACTAGAACCTTTTAACATGTTTTCATCTTAGGGCCCTGCTCTCAACTATCAGTTGGCCCCTTTTTGACCTCCTATTATATCTCCCTTAAAAATGGTCTGATTAACTAACTTTTTTTTGTGACAACATCTTAGGAAATCTAGCTACTACATGAACAATATAAATTTTTTTTAGACTTCAGCTACCACCAAATTTGAATATTAATCGCCTTCTTGATGCCCTTGCCCAGATACATTCCAGTTGAGACCCTGAACCCCTGGGGCTTGATACGAGCCCACTTGAAGTTTCTGTGCCCTAAATTGTTCATAAATTGCCCCCTTTTAATCCGACATCCGTTTTTGGGGCTCTTTTTCCATTTATTTATTTTTTTCTTCGTTTCTACATTTCAGTTAAGACACTCATAGGCGTAGCGTGACCAGAAATTTTGGGGGGGCAACAAGGCCGTGAAACTGCGCCCCTAGCGAATTTTCAATTTTGCGCCCCCCCCCCCCCCCAAAAAAAAAAAAAACTTTTTCTTTGTGATGGGTGTTATAAAATTGATAAAGTGCAGAAACATAAATAAATTCTATTGAATAAATATTTCGCGTTTATTTTGGAACTTTAAGAGGTTTAATTTTAATTTAAAAATTTAGAACAACTAAATAACATAAGGGAAAATTGCATTCATTTCTTAGAGAATTCATGATATTTTGCGACAGGAAAAAAATGATCAAGAGAGAAAAAGAAATTCCCCGGAAAATGATCGGCGGCCAAAAAATGAATAAAACCGTGGTTCGCAGCATAAATTTTGCGCCCGGGGCGACCGACTTCTCCTTTAACAACCTCTTTGCAAGGCCCTGGGGAGGCACACTAGAGGTCTGTACGGACCGCAATTTCAAGGCTTGGACCCTGCTCGGCGTAAAAATTAAAACTTCCACCCGAGCCCGGCCCGTTTATATTTTCACAGTTTATGGCCAAGCCCGGCTTGTACAAAAATCAGTAAAAACATGCACGGCCCGTGGAAAAATCAATTAAATCAGGCCCGGTCCGGCCCGACTCAATTTCTCATAAAATTCCAATTTTTCTTAACATACAACTGCAGGGCTGCACTTGCTACTAAACTGCTACTGAAATCGACTATTTTAAGCATCCGGCGGCTATGCCGACTATTTTAGGCCAAAAAGTGACCATTTCAAGAAAACAGGTGACTTTTTTCGGATCTAAGCGACTATTTTTACTGAATATATTCGATCTTTTTCTTCAAAGCGCTTGTAAAGTCATCTTCCCAAACTCACTTTTTCAACGGTTGTTTGAGGAGATTCGCTTTTCCGCGACGAATTCCAAAATTCGCGGTTTTCCCCATAATCGATTGACGAAAATACCTCTTTCTTTCTGAGATCTTTTTATACTATCGTTGAAGGAACTTTTTGTCCATTTTTTGACGAAATTTGCAATAATATTTCCGCGACCGACTGACGATAATCGCCATTTGTTTCCGCGACCTTTGTTAAATTTCAAGATATTTTTTACTGTTGTTTGAGGAGATTTGCAATTCTTTCCGTGCTCGAGATTGACAAAAATAGTTATTTCTTTTCGCCGTCTTTTTCTACGATCGTTGAAGGAGATTTCGCAATTTGTCTTTTCTTTTGTCGACCGACTGAGGAAGTTCTTGATTTTTCGCTCAATTTTTGATTAAATTCGCGGGTATTTTTTTTCCTGTCCACGACATTTTGACAAAATTTTCGATTTTTTCCCATAATCCTTAGGCGAAATTTACAATTTTTTTTTGCGACCGATGGAAAACTTTTTTTTCTACGACCAATTGTTGATATCTGCGATGTTTTTCGTTACCGATTGGCAAAATTCGCGGCTGTTTGAGAATTGATTTTGCGGAATTCCCGAAGAAAAAAAATCGTGGCTTTCACGAAAAAAAGAAAAAAATCGCTTACCAATCATATGCCTGTGAAAGAAGTAAATTTAAAGATTCCATCCAAACGAATTTTCTTATTATGCGGGATTTTCCATCTTTGTGTGGTATTTACGATATCCCACACGTTATTTCTAACCCTGCCCCTCAAATAAAACTTTTCTTCCTTCTGTTCAAGAAACTCTTGAATTTGAAAGGCCTGATGGAAAATAGTATCGGGGGTAATCTGCAAGAAGTTTTTACTACTATGTTTCCTGGTGCTGTACATAATTTTTGTTGAAGAACCAAGCTTACTTACTTCACACCTGAAACATTAGGGCCTTATTTTCTGGATAACTTGCTTTCTCATTTCAAGAAATCACTCTATTCTTTATTCAGTGATTTGAGTGATTTCAGTGATTGATTGATAAACTGTGAAATAAGATCTGAACATTCATAAAGTCCCTTCAGTTGTTATAGATACATTTTTTCTTCCTTTTTTTTAAAGTGATGGGTATAGGACTATTTTGGCTACTATTTTTTTCGTTGGCGGCTACTAAATCTACTATTTTCAGTGTCATTAGGCAGTGGCAGCCCTGCAATTGAGATGCTTTTATGAAATAGAATAAAGTTTTTTTTTTTCTAAAAAACTCCGATTTTTTTTATAAAATAACATCAAAGTTAGACTTTTGATTTCCAAATTCGAAGACTGACAATTACAAGACGGATCCATTTAGTAATCCGCTTTAAATCAAGCTGCTTCGAATTAGGAAAAATGTTAGGAAAAGAAAGGACGCTACTCGATTCTTAAGCACCTGTCACTTAAACATCTGTAATTTTCAGGAAAATAGGAATAGAAATGAGTTTATGATGTGCCAAAAATAATCACATTTTTGAGTGGGGATTTTTGTTTTTTCTGAAAACGTATTAATTTACTAAAACAAACAATTCTGTATATTCTTACCTTCTGTTCCATTTTCGTCCTTCTGAAGCCAGACATGCATGAATTTAAAACCAGCATGTCGTACTCCGTGACATCTATTTTTATTGAGTTTTCTATAAAAAAAATTCCTACTTTTTTATCGCGCTTGTTTTTGCGTGGGTCATTCATTCCTGACCATTTAAAAAAATAATAACAACATTTAACTACAAGCACATTCCCACACAAATGACCAGATTAGACCAAACCAAGTGTGTGTATGAGTGTGTGTGTGTGTGGGTGGGGGGGGGGGGGTAGGTAAAGACGCTCCTACTATCTCACTTTGCACAAGAGGGAAACACGAGTTCAGAGGTCAAAGAAGTTCTTTGCGTGACCATGTTACTCACTGCAATTAAACTACGTGGGTGACTGGACACTATAAAAAATAGTATATAGCTTTGCAGGAAAAAATTTTCTTCTACCGATCAACTTACAACTACTGACCAAATATCAATGATTGGCTAGCACCGTATTGATGGTTGAGAACTAAAGCGTTTTTGTTTTTTGTGGAAGAGAGAGTGGGTGAAGTGCTACACACTAAAGAGGTTTAAATTTAATTGCATCTTAAAAAAAATTAAAAATTGAAAATCACTGCCATTTATCGTTTTTGTAAAAGTCTCAATAAGTCACAATCCTAAAATATGTGAATATAAATTTCACATTAATTTATCTGAAAATCCCATGTATAATACACTATCGCATATTCTTTTGAAACAGTGATTAATGAATGTTTTTAATAATTTGCACAATAAGTACTCCCATAGGATTAACATTAGCCTGAGCGTTAAGAGCCTACACTAGTTACGCGAAGAAACTGGATCACTAATGCTATGGGAGCGTTCTTTTTAAATTGTCCCGCTTGCATATTAATAGTTTTAATTTTTTTTCCTTCGAAAAGCTGAGGTTGAATTCTAACCAGGTTAGTGTTTACTTTTTCAATTTTGGTCGCAAATTATTTTTATAAAGTTACTTTCCCTTTCAGTACCGGTTTCGAAACCTAAAAGTATAGCAATGCTAAAGATCAATCTAAACTATCCTAAGAAAAAAAAAAAAAAACTCTTAAAATATTAAAATGCAAGCGAGAAATTTGAAAAGAACACTCCCATAGGTTTAACATTAGCTTGCGAGTTTCCTTGTATTTCATATATATTTATACATTTTTGTATGAAACGACAACCAAAATCTTCATTTGGCGCCCCTTCGCCTTTGTTCTGGCACCTGGGGCACATCCTCTTTCTGCACACCCCCTAGTTTCGACCCGGGCTATAATAGTCTTAAAAAAACATTAAAAAAGGGAGTTACTATTCTATCTTGCATATATTTCAACCCTTAGTCTTTAGCCGTTGACAGTTGTCCGACCTCGCGCCCTTTGAGGCCGGATCTGGATGTAAAAAAAGTAATTTTAGTAAAAGTCATGGGCGACATTTTTCAGTTGTCACCTACCTAGAAGTTTCAAAAGGACGAGAAATGTAATTTGGTAAGGTAAAAGCAGGAGCGGCTGCGGCTTTACTATTCATGGCGCCCTGGGTGCCAAAAAAAAAGGCGCCATGGCGCACTTTTTTGTTTATCACGGGCAGTCACCCAAGCTCCCCTCGTCTCTCTAAGACTGGATCTAGTTGGTAGCAAAAAACATTGCCCCAAAATTAATGCAAAAAATAATGCACCAAAAGTAATGTAAAAAATAATTGCACCAAAAGGGACAGAGCGGTATTTTTCAATTTCCGCCTAGGGTGGCAAAACGCCTAGAAATGACAAAAAGAAGAGAAAAAATCATTTTGAGGGATAAAGGCAGGGACGACTTTATTAGCCATGGCGCCCTGTGCGAGATTTTACTGTACCACTGCAAATGCTATACTCTTTTTTTTTCTTTTAAGTGGTTTTACTAAAGCATTTAACTTTTTGCACTCCTTCCAGGGCCGAAACTAGCTATCTTTTCACTCGAGGCAAACATGGTTTTTGGCGCCCCCCTCTTCCTCCGCAAAGTAAATTTACAAAGAGAAATTTGCGAAAGTTTCAATTAGCGGACTTATTTTTAAATTTTAAATGCGTAACAGTAAAATACATAATATTGAAATATATAACCAGCTTTATCAAATATTTATTCAATAAAACCTGGGAAAAAATCGAAAGGAATCGGAAATAATTACGCTTTATACAGGTTTCCGTCTTAGCAGGCATAACTGTTGGTATTTTTTCTGTTGGGAACCATGTAGTTTTTTTCATTTAAGACAAGATTCCATTGTATACACATTTTATTTTTCCTGATTTTACATGTTGTTGTAGCATTACAAATTATTACAATTGAGGCACTTTAATGACATAGTGATATGAGTCACATCGTTTTAGGAACTAAAAAACCACGATTTACTATAGGCATAAAAATGAATTCCAGTATTGTAAAATATTTTCCTGTACTATCTACACCAGTTTTGTGTAATTATCACTTATACCACTCATCTTATTTATAGATTGATATGTCTAGATACTTTCCTGAACCTAATACTAATTTCCAAATTTATGTGTGACTCAAAACAACAACAACAAAATTATTAAGTTTTTACTTTGTGAATTTTCGACCGCTTAGTTTTTATTGTCCCAGCCAGTCACCTGATCTCACCATCTCTAAGTTCAGATATGGTGATATGCCTGTAAAAAAGTAATTATATATTAAAAAAAGAATGGGATTATTCATTTGCTGTCTTGTATATTGCAGGCGAATCTTTTTATCTATTTGACAATTTTAATGCAGATTACTCAGCTTTTCTTTTTGATTTTTCGACTAGAAAATATTTTTTACACAAATTTCACACGCACATATATATATTGCATAAAACGGCAAACCAAATTTTCATCTGGCGCCCCCTTCGCGTGGCGCCCAGGGCACATGCCCCCTCTCCCCCCTTAGTTTCGGCCCTGACTCCTTCTCTTGTTTGTTTTTATTGTCCCGGACAGTCGCTCGACCTCGCCCATAGCAAGGCGGGAAAAAAGAAAGTTCAATGCTGCTCAGGGAGAGAGATTTAAAAAAAAATAATAGAACTACCTTCTTGGAATCTGTTTATCAGAAAATTCAGAGTCAATCAAAATCTTCATTTGGCGCCCCCTTCGCCTTTCGTTCTGGCGTCCGGGGCATATGGCCCCTCTGCACTCCCCCTCCCAGGGAAATCGGTTGGCGTTTGGCAATTATCGGTGAGGGGCAGTTTCACACAGAAGATAGGGGTGGAGACTGACCTTGGAAAATGTTATTGATTCTCCTGACACAGGAAGGGATTTAAATGATAGAAGGCGTAAAACATGGTACATTTGGAATTGTAGAACAGCTCTTTTTTCTAATTCATTTTCAGTCTTCTGTTATAGATGAATGTTTTTATATATTTGTAAATTTTAATACCTTTGGTTCAGTTTTCTTTTTGGATTTTCCGGCTGTGAGACATTTTTATGTGAATTCGATATATATACATACACATTATACATTTTTGTATGTAAAGACAAAAAAAATCTTCATTTGGCGCCCCCTAAGCTTTCTGTTCTGGCGCCCGGGGTACAGAAGGTTGGGGGGGCACGTGCCCCCCCGTGCCCCCCCGACGCTACGCCTATGAAGACACTGGCCCCCTAGGGTAACTTTTTATGCACCATGCATTTTTCACCCACTAATTGTGTCACATTCTCAACTTCAAAATAAAGTCTTGGACTTCTCTCCTCGAGCCAGCACCTTCATATATTATTTATTGGGACCCTAGGGCTCTTTTTTAAGCACTTCTTTAAAAAAAAGTCTAATGATTAATACTTATACCCTATACTTAATTTCGACTAATTGAAAATCTAAAGCGCTAAGTACTAGGGTCTTTTAACATGTTTTCATCTTAGGCCTTGCTCTCAATTATCAGTAGGCTCCTTATATCAGTTGAAGTTATATCAGTTATATCCTTATCAGTAGGCTGTTATAGCTCCCTTAAAAATGGCCTGATTCACTAAGATTTTTTCCTAACAACTTCTTAGGTCCTCCAGCTACTGTAGGAATAACAAAATAATTACTTACACTTCAGCTACCACCAATTTTGAATATTAATCGCCTTCTTAGGGTCCTTGGTGCAGTTTTTTTAAGAATTATCCGATAGTCTTGCTATTTTCTTTAGCATAGTTCTAGGGTCCTCCGGCTACTTTATAAACCACTAAAATGTTCTTTATACTCCAGCTACCACCTTTTTCGAATATTAATCTTCTTTTTCGGCATCAACTTACGTTTACTCATTACAGCCGTGAATTAAAATTCGCGCTACCGTTAAAGGTAAGTGGTTAACATTAGAGGGGATGGGATTTTATCCGTAAATTAAATGTCACGTTAATGTTAAAGATAATTCGTTAAATTTACAGGGGATGGGGGCGAAAAGCACCTACCACTGATTCGGGGTGCATTCTTTCTTCGGGATCTAGGGGCCCGATTTCAACGGAAATTGGTTCATTCAACCTAGACTACGATTCAGCTACTTTCTGTATTATGAAAGTTTGTCTTAGACTTCAGTTACCAACATTTTCGAACATTAAGGTGGTTCTTAACTGCTCTGCTCAACAAGCGAAAAACATTTTGGCATATTTACAAATTCATTTTTTAACGGAAAGATATAAAATTGGAAAGCCTGGCCATGGAAGCGATTTGGAATCGAACTGTTTTTTCCATTTTTTGATCAACCAATTACCTATTGAGTTATAAGCGAATTAGACCACGTGACAAACCCGTTTTTCGTCCGCTCTTGAGTGCTCTTTCTCCCTTCGCGCGGAAATTCGGTTCATAACGCCTACTTTGACATTATTTTCTGAAAGATCTATTGCGTTTGCAAAAAAATGGTAAAAACAGCTCAATTACATAGTTTCTGAACAATAACACCAGCTAGTTTCATGCATTTTCGAACAAAAATAAATTAAAACTTATGTCAGAAAGTTGCCCTTTTTGATTTGAGAACACCCTTAATGGTACATTCTTTTTCGGGTTCAATGTGCCCTATTTCAACGCTAATTGGATAATTAAGCTTAGTTTACTATTCAGCTACTTTCTGCATTATAAAAGTTTATCTTAAACTTCTGTTACCACCATTTTCGAACATTAATGGCGCATTCTTTTCTCGGTTGTTGTGGGCTCTATTTCAACGGAAATAGGTTCATTCAACTTAGCTTACGATTCTTTTAAAGATTATAGTTCCACCGCCAGGATTTGCATTCTTATCTCGGGTTCTATGGGCTCGATTACTACGATGTTTACTCATTCATCTTGGTTTTCGATTGCCTCCAGCGCGTACGGAACACTCCTGGCATACACTGCTTTTGGTAGCGAGGACCCAGGCCACAGGTTCGTTCAGAAAGTGGTTTCTCTGGAATATACTAGACGCTGCCGAAGGCAGTGGGCCATCCTTAAAAACAAGTTCATTTGAACTACTTTATGAATATATAAATAATACAAACTTGAGTTTTGTTTACGTTATTATAACGATCCCGGACAACGCCGGGCGGGTCAGGTAGTTACTATATATATATATATGTGTGTGTGTGTGTGTATATATGTAACTTCAAAACAAAATTACGCAGAACTTCTTTGAGTGACAAAAGGGCGCACAAACTTTACTTGCTCCAGGCATAGGCGTAGCGTGACCAGAAATTTTGGGGGGGCACCAAGGCCGTGAAACTGCGCCCCGAGCGAATTTTCAATTTTGCGCCCCCCCCCCCCCCCCCAAAAAAAAAAAAAAAAAAAACTTTGTGATGGGTGTAATAAAATTGATAAAGTGCAGAAACATAAATAAATTCTATTGAATAAATATTTCGCGTTTATTTTGGAACTTTAAAAGGTTTAATTTTAATTTAGAAATTCAAAACAACTAAACAACATAAGGGAAAATTGCAATTATTTGTTAGAGAGTTCATGATGTTTTGCGACAGGAAAAAAAATGATCAAGAGAGAAAAAGAAATTCCCCGGAAAATGATCGGCGGCCAAAAAATGAATAAAACCGTGGTTCGCAGTATAAATTTTGCGCCCAGGGCGACCGACCGCTCCTTTAGCATCTTCTTTGCAAGGACCTGGGAAGGCACACTAGAGGTCTGCGCGGACCGCAATTTCAAAGCTCAGACGACCAGCTCGGAGTAAAAATTAAAACTTCCACCCGAGCCCGGCCCGTTTATATTTTCACAGCTTATGGTCAGGCCCGGCTCGTACAAAAATCAGTAAAAACAAGCCCGGCCCGTGGAAAATCAATTAAATCAGGCCCGGTCCGGCCCGACTCAATTTCTCATAAAATTCCGATTTTTCTTAACATACAATTGCAGGGCTGCACTTGCTACTAAAATCCTACTGAAAGCGACTATTTTAAGCATCCGCCGGCTATGCAGACTATTTTAGGCCGGAAACCATTAAAAAGCGACTATTTCAAGAAAACAGGTGATTTTTTTTTTCGGATTTAAACGACTATTTTTACTGAAAATATTCGATCTTTTCCTTCAAAGCGCTTGTAAAGTCATCGTCCCAAACGCACTTTTCCAACGGTTATTTGAGGAGTTTCACGATTTTTTCCGCGACGAATTCCAAAATTCACGATTTTTCCCGCAATCGATTGACGAAAATACCTCTTTCTTTCTGAGATCTTTTTATACTATGGTTGAAGGAGATTTCGCGATTTTTTCTGCGATCCTTTGCCAAATTTCGCAATTTTTTCTACGACAGATTGACGAAATTTATTTATTTATTTCCACCACTTGTCCAAATTTGCAATATATATTTTCCGCGACCGATTGATGGTAGTTACTATTTGTTTCAGAGATCTTTCGACGAAATTCTCGATTCTTTTCCAGATCGTTTGTCAAAATTCGTGATTTTCTTTTCACGACCGACTTACAAAATTCGTGATTTTTTACGCGATCATTTGGTTAAATTCTCAATTTAAAAAAAAAAAAAAAAAAAAAAAAAAAAAAAAACAAATTTGCGTTTTTTTTGTCCGCTACCATTAGACAAAATTTGCGATTTTTTTCTTGTGATCGTTAGACGAAATTCACAACTTTTTGTTCATTCTTTTGACGAAATTTGCGATGATTTTTCTGCGACCGACTGACGAAAATCGCCATTTGTTTCCGCGACCTTTGGTAAATTTCAAGATATTTTTTACGGTTGTTTGAGGAGATTTGCAATTTTTTCCGCGACAAATTGCAAAATTCGCGATTTTTTCTCCAATTAGGGGGCGATTTTCCCCGCGATTGATGAAAATAGTTATTTCTTTTAGCCATCTTTTGCTACGATCTTTGAAGGAGATTTCGCAATTTTTCCTATGAGCTATTGCAAATTTCCCGATTTTTGGGGGGCGATTGTTTCATGGAACTCGCATTTTTTTCCCGTGATCCTTTGCCAAATTTTGCGTTTTTGTTTCCGCGACCGTTTCACGGAACTCACGATTTTTTTTCCGCGATCCTTTGGCAAAATCATCGAATTTTTCTGCCATTTTGTTTTTCCGCCACCATTTGTCAAAATTCGCGATATATATTTTTTCCACGACAGGTTGATGGCCAATTTCTTCAAAAGATCGCAGAAGAAACGAATTTCGCAAAAGAATCGCGGAAAAAACGCTAATTTCTTCAAGGAATAGCAAAAAAACGCAAACTTCGTCTAGGGATCGCAAAAAACGCAAATTTCATCAAAGGATTGCGGAAAAACGCGAATTCCGTTAATCTCGGAAAAACGCGAATTTCACCAAAGGATCGCGAAAAAAAACGCGAATTTTGCCAAAGGACCTCGGAAAGAACGCATAATTGGTGCCGGGAGGAAAATTTCCTTCTTACCCTCCTCTTCCGTAACCTTTCAGAAAATTTACTGCGAATTTGATTTTTTTTTTTTTTTTTTTTACTTAGAATTACCCCTGCCGTCTTTTTGTCCGCGACCATTTGGCGAAATTTGCAATTTTTTTTTCTTGATCGTTAGACGAAATTCGTAATATTTTGTGCATTCTTTTGAGAAAATTTGCGATGATTTTTCCGTGACCTAATGACGAAAATCGCCATTTGTTTTCGCAACCTTTGATAAAATTCAAGATATTTTTCCATGGTCCTTTGAGGAGATTTGCGATTTTTTCCCCGATGAATTACCAAAATTCATTTTTTTTTCCCGCCAATCGTTTCATGGAATTCACGAATTCCTTTACATACTATGCTTTGTAAAATTTCGTGGAATTTTCTACGACCGATTGACGAAATTGATATTCAGTATTTGTTTCAGAGATTTTTTGACTAAATTCGCGATTCTTTTCCACGATTGTTTGTCGAAATTCGTCTTTTCTTTTGTCGACCGAGTGAGGAAGTTCTTGATTTTTTGCTCAATTTTTGATGAAATTCACGGGTATTTTTTTTCTGTCCACGACAGTTTGACAAAATTTTCGATTTTCTTCCCTAATCCTTAAGCGAAATTTACAAGTTTTTATGCGACCGATGGAAAACTTTTTTTGTTGATATCTGCGATGTTTTTCGCTACCGATTGGAAAAATTCGCAACTGTTTGATGAACTGATTTTTCGGAATTCCCGAAGAAACGAAAATCGTGGCTTTCACGGAAAAAAAAAAAAAATCGCTTCTGAATCATATGCCTGTGCAAGAAGTAAATTTAGAAGATTTCATCCAAACGAATTTTTTTATTATGCAGGATTTTTCTTTTTTGTATGGGATTTGCGATATCCCACACGTTATTTCTAACCCTGCCCCTCAAATAAAACTTTTCTTCCTTCTCTCCAAGAAACTCTTGAAATGAAAGGCCTGATGGAAAATAGTATCGGGGATAATCTGCAAGAAGTTTTTACTGCTATGTTTCCTGGTGCTGTACATAATTTTTATTGTTGAAGAACCAAGCTTACTTACTTCATAACTGAAACATTAGGGCCTTATTTTCAGGATAACTTGCTTTCTCATTTGAAGAAATCACTCCATTCTTTATTCAGTGATTTGAGTAATTTCAGTGATTGATTGATAAACTGTGAAATAAGATGTGAACATTCATAAAGTAATTTCATTTGTTATGGATGCATTTTTTCTTCCCTCTTTTTAAAGTGATGGGTATAAGACTATTTTGGCTACTATTTTCGAACAAATGCTACTATTTTTTCCGTTGGAGGCTACTAAAGCTACTATTTTCAGTGTCATTCGGCAGTGGCAGCCCTGCAATTGAGATGTTTTTATGAAATAGAATAAACTCTTTTTTTCTTAAAACCCCCGATTTTTTTAATAAAATAACATCAAAGTTGGACTTTTGATTTCCGAATTCGAAGGCTGACAATTACAAGACGGATCCATTTAGTAATCCACTTTAAATCAAGCTGCTTCGAAATAGGAAAAATGTTAGGAAAAGGGAGAATGCTGTAATTTTCAGGCAAATAGGAATAGAAATGAGTTTATGAATGTGTCAAAAATAATCACATTTTTCAGTGGGGATTTTTGTTTTTTTCTGAAAACGTATTAATTTACTAAAACAAACAATTCTGTATATTCTTACCTTCTGTTCCATTTTCGTCCTTCTGAAGCCAGACTTGCATGAATTTAAAACCAGCATGGCGTACTCCGTGACATCTCTTTTTATTGAGTTTTCTATAAAAATTTCCTACTTTTTTATGGCGCTTGTTTTTGCGCGGGTCATTCATTCCTGATCAGTTAAAAAAATAATAACAACATTTATCTACAAGCAGATTCTCACAAATGACCAGAATAGACCAAACCAAGTGTGTATAGGAGCGTGTGTGTGTGTGGGGGGGGGGGGGGTAGGTAGAGACGCTCCTACTATCTACTTTGCACAAGAGGGAAACACGAGTTCAGAGGTCAAAGAAGTTCTTTGTGTGACCATGTTACTCACTGCAATTAAACTACGAGGGTGACTGGAAATATAAGAAATAGTATATAGCTTTGCAGTTAGGAAAAATTTTTCTACTACCGATCAATTTACAACTACTGACCAAATATCAATGACTGGCCAGCACCGAATTGATGGTTGAGAACTAAAGCGTTTTTATTTTGGGGGGAAGAGAGAGTGGGTGAAATGCTACATACTAAAGAGGTTTAAATTTGATTGCATCTTTTAAAAAAAAAGAAAAAAATTGAAAATCATTGCCATTTATCGTCTTTGTAAAAGTCTCAATAAATCACAGTCCTAAAATATGTGAATATAAATTTCACATTAATTTATCTGCAAATCCCATGTATTATACACAATCACATATCCTTTTAAAACAGTGACTTATGAATGTTTTTAATAATTTGCACAATAAGTACAACCAGGGACCTCGCAAAGGGGGGGAAGGGGGGAGCCCCTCTCCAAACGTTTGCGAATGCTGTTACACTTGACAAATTTACAAACTTAATTGGAAAATTTGTTTAAAAATTTAATAAAAAACTACAAAACACTTTCTATTTCTGATAGGTTTGACAAAAGTTACAAATATAATTGGGAATATTATTAAGCTTTTTACAAATAAGAGATATATTACATTTTCTAAATGTGGTAACTTGGTAACATTATAAAACTGGTTGGCAAATGTCGAGAACTATTTATTTTTACTTCTCAATGAGTTGGCAAATACTGAAATTTGACTTAACAATTTAAGATCCTCTCCCCCACCAACAAAACGTCTAAAACGCGATGGTCCTGAGTATATCAATCATACGTTCAAGGCCGAAACTAGCCTTTTTTGCGTCCGGGGCAAACATGGATTTTGTCCGCCCCCCTACCCCTCCCCTTCTCCTCACGCACAAAAAAGTTATCGATCTCAGGTACCCTATGCAAAATAATAATAATAATAATAAAATAAATAAATAAATAACAATTATAAAAAATAAAAATCATTTAATAATAAAAATTAGAGCAGAAAATATGTAAACAACGCTCCCATAGGATTAACATTAGCCTGAGCGTTAACCCTTTGAGAGGCAAGTAATTGCGTTACTGTAACATCGAATTCGCACCTGAATCTTTCAAAAAATTTATTGCAAAATAAGGAAAAGCAATTTTATGACTTTTTTTTACCAAAATTAGAAAAGTAAAATTTAATAAAATTTTTCTGGTACAAATCTTCATTAATCGTAGGTGGGATATAATATATCCCACCGCCCCTCAAAGGGTTAAGAGCCTACACTAGTTACGCGAAGAAACTGGATCACTAATGCTAAACGGATGGGAGCGTTCTTTTTAAATTGTCTCGCTCGTAAAGAAAAGTATAGCAATGCTAAAGATCAATCTAAACTATCCTAAGGAAAAAAAAAATCCTTTTAAAATATTAAAATGCAAGAGAGAAATTTGAAAAGAACGCTCCCATAGGTTTAACATTAGCTTGCGAGTTTCTTTATATTTCATATATATATATAATTTTTGTATGAAACGACAACCCAAATGTCCATTTAGCGCCCTTTCGCCTTTGTTCTGGCACCTGGGACACATGCCCTTTCTGCACTTCCCTAGTTTCGGTCCGGGCTATATTCTTTAAAAAACATTTAAAAAATGAGTTACTACTCTATCTTGCATATATTTCAACCCTTAGTCTTTAGCCGTTGACAGTTGCCCGACCTCGCGCCCTTTGAGGCCGGATCTGGATATAAAAAATGTAATTTTAGTAAAAGGCATGGGCGACATTTTTCAGTTGTCACCTACCTAGAAATGGCAAAAGGACGAGAAATGCAATTTGGTAAGGTAAAAGCAGGGGCGGCTGCGGTGGCGCCCTTTTTTGTTTATCACGGGCAGTCAGTCGCCCAAGCTCGCCTCGTCTCTCTAAGACTGGATCTAGTTGGTTGCAAAAAACAATTGCCCCAAAAGTAATGCAAAAAATAATTGAACCAAAAGGAACAGAGCGGCATTTTTCAATTTCCGCCTAAGGTGGGAAAACGCCTAGAAATGGCAAAAAGAAGAGAAAAATCATTTTGAGGGATAAAAGCAGGGACGGTTTTATTAGCCATGGCGCCCTGTGCGAGATTTTTTACTGTACCACTGCAAATGCTATATATATATTTCTTCTTTTAAATGGTTTTACTAAAGCATTTTACTTTGTGCACTCTTCCAGGGCCGAAACTAGATATAATATCGCCCGGGGCAAACATGGATTTTGGCGCCCCTCTCCCTTTCTCCGCAAAGTAAATTTACAAAGAGAAATTTAAGAAAGTTTCTATTAGTGGATTTATTTTAAAATTTTAAATGCGTAACAGTAAAATACGTAACAATAAAATACGTAATACTGAAATATATAACCAGCTTTGTCAAATATTTATTCACTAAAACCTGGAAAAAAATCAAAAGGAATGGGAAATAATTCCGCTTTATACAGGTTTTCGTTTTAGCAGGTATAAGTGTTGGAATACTTTCTGTTGGAACCGGGTAGTTTTTTTCATTTAAGACAAGATTCCATTACAGATACATTTCATTTTTCCAGATTTTACTTGTTGTAGCATTACAAATTATTACATTTGAGGCACTTTAATGTTACAGTGATATGACTCACATCGTTTCATGAACTATAAAAACTACGATTTACTGTAGGCATGAAAATGAATTTCAGTGTTGTAAAATATCTTCCTGTACTATTTACACCAGTTTTGTGGAATTATCACTTATACCACTCTTCTTATTTATAGATTGATATGTCTAGATACTTTCCTGAACCTAATGCTAATTTTCAAATTTATGTGTGACTCAAAACAACAACAACAAAATTATTAAGTTTTTACTTTTTATTTTGTGAATTTTCGACAGCTTGGTTTTTATTGTCCCAACCAGTCACCTGACCTCACCATCTCTAAGTTCAGATATGGTGATATGCATGTAAAAAAGTAATTATATAAAAAAAAAGAATGAGGTTATTCATTTTCTGTTGTATTCATGTTCATTGTATATTGCAGGAGAATCTTTTTATCTATTTGACAATTTTAATGCAGTTTACTCAGCTTTTCTTTTTGGTTTTTCGGCTACAAAATATTTTTTACACAAATTTCACACGCACATTTATATATTGCATAAAACGACAAACCAAATTTTCATCTGGCGCCCCCTTCGCGTGGCGCCCAGGGCTTACGCCCCCCCCCCCTAGTTTCGGTCCTGACTCATTCTCTCGTTTTTTTTTTTTTTTTTTTTTTTTTTTTGTTCCGGACAGTCGCTCGACCTTGCCCATAGCAAGGCGGGAAAAAAAAGTTCAATGCTGCTCAGGGAGAGAGATTTAAAAAAAATTAGAGCAGCCTGCATGGAATGTTTTCATCAGAAAACTCAGAGCCAAACAAAATCTTCATTTGGCGCTCCCTTCACTTTTTGTTCTGGGGCCCGGGGCCCCCTCTGCAGCCCCCCTTTCAGGGAAATCGGTTGAGGTTTGGCGATTATCGATGAGGGTCAGTTTCACACAGAAGATAGGGTAGAGACTGACCTTGGAAAATGTTAGTGATTCTCCTGACACAGGAAGGGATTTAAGTGATAGAAGGCGTAAACATGGTACATTTGGAGAACAGCTCTTTTTTCTAATTCATTTGCAGTCTTCTGTTATAGATGAATCTTTTTATATATTTGTAAATTTTAATGCATTTGGTTCAGTTTTCCTTTTGGATTTTCTGGCTTTGAGACATTTTTATGCGAATTCGTATATATACATATACATTATACATTTTTATATGTAAAGACAAAAAAATCTTCATTTGGCGCCCCCTAAGCTTTCTGTTCTGGCGCCCGGGGTACAGAAGGTTGGGGGGGCACGTGCCCCCCCGTGCCCCCCCGACGCTACGCCTATGGCTCCAGGGCGCTGAATATGTAGCTACGCCACTGGATCGAGAATCGTTTGAATCAGTGCCGTCCAGTCAGTGACTCAGCGTAGAGTGGGAGGAGGTAGAAGTGCGATTGTCCCCGGGCACGGGCACTACATTTTTAGGAGCTTCATATTTGTCACAGTTGGTACAGCCAGCGAACCAGCTTCATTTCATCCAGATACGAGTACGATGGCACGAGAGGGAGCTCTTTTCCATTATATATGCTCACATTAAAAACACAGGAAAACATAGCACGATAACGCTCTTTTCAACATCATTTTTCTTTCTTTCTAAATTTATTCTAGAATGGCTAAATTGTAATTCTTCTCGCAAATTATCGCCTGCAAGTAAAAAAAAAAAAAAAAAAAAGAAAAAAAATCATATTTGACCAATATATATAATACATTTAATACATATCGTCTGCCTCTGTCATGTCATTATGGATAGCGTTTTATCAAGTCAGTTATTTAAAAGAAGCTATCACAATTTGATTTTTGCGAGCTTTACGTGGATTTATTAAGTTTAAACTTATAATTGTTTTTTCTTTTGGTAAGTAGCTACGGTAGCTTTGGTAGTAAAAGATAAAATTTTATTTTTTAAATCCAGGTGGCCGCAAAAACAACTGTCATTTGTAATTGTAACTGCGCATAAACTGAAGATTTAATATACTGTATCAAGATGGCGGCTTTAACCGAAAGTGTGAAACGTCACTTTCCATTACAGAATGTAAAAGATGTAATTCAGTTATTTAAATCGCAAATAGAAAATCAAGATGAACCAAACTTAGCTCTACTTTCTGTTGTTACCGGATTTATTGAAAATTTATTGACTTGTAACAGAGTGCAGCCTTTACAAACTGATGATGATGCCCTTGAACCCATGTTTCCTAAAGTTGAAATTTCGACTATTGATGCGTTATATGCTAAGTTCAAATGTCAGATCAAAGGTTCTGTTGATCTGACTCAATTTAAAAATAGTCGCTATGCTACTCGAGAATTAGTCAAGAAAGTTTCTGACGTAATTTGGGGATCACTGACTAGAAGTTATTATAAAGATCGAGCTCATCTACAATCTCTTTACAGTTATTTAACAGGTTTGTAGAAAACAACGATTACTGGGTATAAATTTAGAATCTAGAGTCTATATATGTTTCTGTTTTTGTATTGATAAATTCATCATGAAATACTACGAACTGTTTAATTATGTAATGTTTGTACTTTCAAATATCACGTGTGTGTCAAAAAGCCGGTATTTTAGGAAGATGTAATGCTTGATGTTTACGTGTTGGTAGATAAACATTGTTGTAAAATAGTCGCCTGTTCACAAGTGAAATTTTAGTATTAGTCTGGTGGATAAAGGAAAATTTTACTAGTAGTAGTTTATTTTGTTTATAAAAGCATAATGTAAACAAATAATATAAAAAAAATCGCTTGGCGAATTGGCGTAAGTTATCAACGCCAAGTATTGTTTTTGCTCACAGTATTGGCTAAATAAAAATTACGTCAATGCTTTTTTCTGTGTTTTTATTCTATTTTGAGTGACGCTTTCAGACGTCAATTGAAAACGTTTTAATAAAATAATAAAGAAAAAGAGCGCAAACGTTGTGACTTATTATTACTCTTAACGTAATTTGATTTCTATTTTTTTTGCTGATGAAAATCGTGTTTATTGATTTTCTGTTCCTGGTCCTGATTATACTGCCTTTTTAAATTTTAGTAAGGACGTTTTTAATAAGGAGATAAATTATATATTTTTTGAGCTCATACATTTTCAAATTAAGCCATTTCTATTTAATTACACATATCAGTTAACTTTATTTCTTTTTCTCTAAAGCTAGTTCAGTTTTGTAATTGATGTGCTGATATTATTCCCCTTTATAATAAATGTATGCTTAAATTTGTCAGTTTTTATTTTTTAAAAATAGCCAACACTGTGAGCAAAATCATTACTACTTGGTGCAATTCACCAGGAATTTTTTTATTTGTTTACATTGTGTTTTTAAAGAACAAAATAAATAATTAGTTTTAGTACCTGATAAAACTCATTTATTCAATTGAGCAAAACTAAAAATTCACTGGTGGCTATAACAGTTTTATAATAGGTAACTGCTGTTTTCTACCAACACATAAAGTGTAAAATAGTCTCTTTAAATAGTATTTTTGAAGCACACACAAAAATTATATTTGAAAGTAGAAAACATTTCATGTTCAAAACATGTATAAAGGTGCAGAATCAAGTCTATTAGGTGTAGTTCAGGCAAGAATGTAAAAAAAAAATCTTTTTTTGCAAAAGATAACCCAAGTTACAAAAAACCACAACTAAACTTTATTAAATAGCAGTGGAGTAAATCTTTTTTCATAATTTATTTTAAAACCATAATTCTGCATAGAAATTTATTTACATTTCATTATATTTTTAAAAGCAGCAATCTGTATGTAAAAAATGTGGGTGTTTTGTTATTGTTTTGAAAATGTGGTTTTTTAATATCACATGCCCGGAAGCAGAATTTTCTGCATCAGTCTGCAGCAAATCAAAATTTATTTGCAACCTAACCATGCTGGACTAAGCTTACTATCATAAGAAACAACAGAAACCTATAAAATAAGCAAAATTTGCATTTATAAAGAAAATATAATAAAAGGATGCAATGAATACTATAAATCAAGAAACTAAAGTAAATTTCGACTACTTTTTAAGCCGGTGGTTAAATCTGCAAGGTTTAAAATAATCTGCAGTGCCGCTGCCATGCTGCACTGTTTCTGCTACTGGGATCACATGTAAAAAAAAAAAAAAAAATCCCCAGAATTATTGAAATACACATTAAATTTTCATAATGGAATTATGTTTCTAAAGAAAATGAGTATAATAAATATTAAAAAAAAAATTGCATGTTTTTTGGTGGTAGTGTGGGGAGGGGAGGGGGGTGTTATCTTTGTTTTTAAAGGTCACCAGCTGAGTTACACATGACATAATCAGCTGAAAATGAGGCATTTTGTCCCCATATTAATGCTTTAACATAAACATTTAAAAATTAATGTAATAACAATAATCATTCAACATAACATGTTATAACAAGGAAATCTGTGAAAATGAAGTTAGTGTTTTGCAAGAATTCTTTATTATATATTACATTTTTTTAAAACTAAATAATTACTTAGATATTTTTAAATAATTTTATTTTGTAAATGGTGTATAGAAGCAAAACAAAAAATTGACTTGAGTGTAATATTTGAAGTATTACTAGAGTGTTTTTTGTTCTTGTTGTTTTTTATATAGAAAATATGGTACAGATGTCATATACACACTGGGTACTTAACTGCCACCAAAGTGTTGTTATTTTGCTTTGATATGGTAACCCGGATGTTGTTGTTTTATGTATTAATAAATTGTTTTACATTTATTTTCTTTTTTTTAATTATATAAGTTGTTTTGTTCTATAGTTATTAAACATTTTTTAATTTATTGTTATTCCCTTTTTAAAAATATATATGTAACCCCGGTAGCAGAAAATTCGAATTGGAGACTGCGTCGCAGATTTTCTTTTCCCTTTCGCCGATTCTTTTAATTGGATCTTTATTTTGCTTCATATTATGTTTAGTTCTTTATTACATAATACAAAAAGTTAAGACTATTATTAATAAAAATTTATAAAATGCCTAAAAACGCTACAGGTAAGTGATCGTTTGATTAATTAACGCTTCAATTGTAAAAATGTTTTACTTTCATTCAGATTATTTTTTGTTCCTCAAGTATGTCTCAGACATTTGGAAAATTTTCTGCTACTGGGTATGTAACTGCTATTCGAAAATGATGTTTTCGCCAAATTGACATCAGAAAAAAATCACAGCAACATGGTGCGCATATGACATCTGTGCCGAAAATATTTCACTGTTATTATTATTTTTTTTTAATGAAGGCTAGAAAATATACAGACTGATAAAAGAGAAAGTAATTATGACGTGACAACTTATCAAAGTTTCTAATTCAGATTTTTTTCATATTTTGCATTGATCATTTGGGATTTGGTGATTTCGAATTTTTGCTTTTATTTTAAGAGTGATCAGCGATGCCGCAGACGTGCTATAGCACGTAAATTACGTGAAAAATCAGTGAATAGTAAATAATAAATAGAGAATAATAAAAAAATAATAGCTTTCATGCATCCCGTGGGACAAATAATTTTGTTAAAAAAACTGTGAAAAAAGTCTATTTTTGCCAAAGGATAAAAAAAAAAAAAGCTCAAATTTCATTAAAATATCACGAAAAAAACATGATTTTCATAAAAAGGTCACGAAAAAATAGCGTATTTCATCAAAGGATCACTTAAAAATAGCAAATTTTGTCAAAAAATCACGGAATAAAGTCAAATTTTGCCAATGTATCGCGGAAGAAACATGATTTTCATAAAAAGGCCGCAACAAAATTGTGTATTTCGTTCAAAGATCTCGAAAAAATAGTGAATTTCATCAAAAAATCGCGAAAATATAGTGAATTTCATCAAAAAATGGTGGATTAAAGCAGAATTTCATCAAAAGATCACATTTCATCAAAGTATCGTGGAAAAACACTATTTTCATAACAGGTTCGCGAAAGAAATAACGAATTTCGTCAAAGGATCGCGGAAAAAACACAAATTTCACCAAAGGATTGCAGAAAAATTGCGAATTTCGCCAAAGGATCATGGAAAAAATGCGAATTTCGCCAAAGGATCACGGGGGGGGGGGGGGGGGGGGGGAATGCGAATTTCGTCAAAGGATCGCAGAATAAATGCGAATTTCGCCAAAGGATCACAGAATAAATGCAAATTTCGCCAAAGGATCGCAGAATAAATGCGAATTTCGCCAAAGGATCGTAGAATAAATGTGAATTTCGCCAAAGGATCACGGAAAAAATGTGAATTTCGCCAAAGGATCACAGAAAAAATGTGAATTTCGTCAAAGGATCGCGGAAAAAACATGAATTTCGTCAAAATATCGCAGGAAAAAACACGAATTTAGTCAAAGCATCCAAAGCACCAAAAAAATGTGCAAACCAAACTTATAGATAGAACATTCAAAAAATGAGATTTAATTTTTTTTAATGAGATTCTTAAAAATACAGCATGATTTCAGTGTATACTTTGATAATGATACATTCAGGAGGTGGACCAGTGAAAAATCCCCCCTCCCCCTTCTTACTGCATTGAAATGTCTCCTACCTTTGGAAGACTTGGGATTTGATGCTTATTAAATGATTTAGATGCAAATTTCCCTTCTAAGGAAAATGTCTGATTCCAACACGGATCTATATCTATGCTGACAAATAATTCAATGGGAAGTGTAATGAAAGCACCTATTCATTCAACAAAAAGTATCCTTTTACTTAACATAAGTATTCTTTTTTTCAGCAAAAATATTTTTTTCAATAAACCCATCTTGCCCCTTTTTTAAAAGAAATGCGAACGTTAGTGATACTTGTTAGTGGAACTTGGTATCTTCTACTCTCAAATAAGCATTATTTTACAATTAAAATTGTATCTTGCATTCTTACTTTTAAAAAAAGTAAAGAAAATTTCTCTTAATATTTAAAAAAAAAAAAAAAAAAAAAATCTTATTTCAGTGCAAATAATACTGGTATTACAGTACCGGACCTCAAATCCGGACTGGTCGGGACCGCAGCCGTTCCGGATTTCGGAATTTTCCGGATTTTAGGTCCTCAACCAAAACAATAAATAAACAGATACAGTACATGCCCTTGGCAAAATTTTACATGCCACGAAGCAATCTATACCACGAATTACCATGTTAGGCTTAGTGTAAATAAAGCCAAAAATATAAATTACAAAAAGTAATTCAAAATAAAAATAAGTTAAAAAATATATATGTATACTATTACTGCATATTCTTAAAAATATTAAAGCATTTTTTAGAAAATGAAAATGTGTTGTTGCTCGCGAGTTAGGCCTAGGAATCTATATCGCGGATTGCCGTATGAGGTATAAGTAAACAAGCATAAACTCTGAAACCATAGTAACAAACTCCCAGCGACATGTTTTTTTTCCTTAACAACAACTATCTCCGTTGCTAATTGACGAATTTCTTTCAAATTTTCAGCAAGTTACAATAATAGTGAATTAGCTTGTGTAACAAATTTTTATTAAATTATGATAAGTTATTAAAAAGCTAGGGTACCTCTTAAAAAAAAGGCCACTAGATGAAAAGAAAGTAAAGAAAAACGACTCATCTATCCACTATTTGTTTTGCTTATTCAACATGTTTATTTAACTGCGTGCAGTGGAAAGTCAACATTATCAGAATGAGATCATTAGCTTTTGATGGACAGCTTGTTTTGTTATGGAGAAAGGAACTTTGGATAGATTTTTTTTCTCTTTAAGTTAAAGAAAAGAATTTTTTGGTACAGTACTTACAAACATAATTTTTTCGAAAAATGAAATCTGTTGAACATATTAAAAGTGGGGGGGAGGGCGTTGTAAAATATTTTTATATATAAATATATTCTAGGAAGCTTTTGAAAAATAATTCTTTCTTTTGGTTATTTATTTATTCTTTTTACATTTTCTATATAAATGAAGAAAAGGATTTCTTTTTAAAATAAATTAAAAATGTGTGCACACACTAACTACGATAATTCTGTTAGAAAATTTGGATTAAAACTAATGAATAAAAAACATTGCAATAAAATAAAATTGCTGAGTCTAGTTTGGCTCGGCACTGTGTTACGCGCACACGTAGCGCCATCTATGGACGTTTTTACGAAATATTTATTCGAGATCATCGCGGAATTTCAGTTTTCTTTTTTCCATTTCGGATTTTGGGTCGTCCGGATTTTAGGATTCTGGATTTGAGGTCCGGTACTGTAATTCGTTATTTAATTATTATTAAAACAATAATTAATGCATTTATTTTATCTTTTCCAAATAAACAAGTTTCATTTATTCCTTTAAAATATGAATCATTATTGATGGGGACCTGCTTTTGTAAAAAAGGGACCCAGATTTTTGGAAGTTTGGGGGCCCAGGATTTTTCAAGTACAGCAACATCACTGGTAATTATCATTAAGTTGTTTCATAAAAGGCAAAACTGGAAAATTTCATTAGTAGCCACTAGCCAGTAGTAGCAATTTTATTAGTGGGCCATTTTAGGTAGATTTCGTATGAAATACTGCCTATTACATTCTCCCCTATATTGAAAATTCAGAAAAAATTTTGCAGATCTACACCGATCATGAGCCCTAGAACCCAAAACCACCTCCAGTAAAAAACTTTATTTATATTTCTATCTATATCTATCACTTTTTTATGGACACAATAACTTCCATAATTCTGCACAAATCTTATCCAAACTGATACATAGAATCTAGGGAATAAAATCTGGGTCAAGCTCGTTAACGGGCAAAATCGGACTAAGGGGGTGTAAAGGGAGGGGTTTTGAGAAGAACAAACCCCATAACTTCTTAATTATAATACATATCGACTCAGTTTAAAGTTTTTATTCTTTCTAAAGAAAGGGCCAAAAATTTATGTATGACACTTTTGATAAAATTAAAAATGGGCGAAAAAAATAGGGTTTTGGGGAGAAACAAATTCATAACTTTGTCAATTCTCAAGATATCAAATCCAATAAAATTTATTATAAATTGTCTTAATATCATCTACAACTTTTATATTGACAAGTTTTTGATAGGACCAATTCTTACAGTAAAAACAAATTAAAAATACATAGAGGTTGAAGAAACAAATATCGTATTACTCAAATCCAAACTGCTTATTTTCTGACTCATTTTTAAGTTCATTTTTGTTTTCAAACGCATCCAATTGGTAAGTTCTCTTATTCAGAAACTATATAATATGCCGTAAAGTTTGATTTTTTGATAGAGGCAGAATTTATTTCAAAAAATGATGTCAAAGTGGGCATTTCGAACCAAATTTCGTGAAGCGATTGTGTTGGAAACTAAAAATATTATCCTACTGAGAAAATAATTGTTTATAAATTAAGTTCTAATTAATTGAACGAAAAATAAAAACATAGGTTGCTTATAAATCTCTTAAAAAATCACGTCAGCAAGTTTCATGTTTCTTTTTTTAAAAATGAATCTGAAAATGTATCAGAAAATTTCGACTTGTTGAGCATGGAAAAATATTTTTTGAATAATGCCTTAACATGGTTCTGATAAAACCAGTTCTTATATAAAATTGAAATTAAAAATTCATCAAAAGCGGCCAGATAAAATTGTTAAAGTAAGTTTATCTTTAATCATGATTCAGTTTTTTTTTTTTTTTTTTTGATGAAATTAGTATTTAGCTTCGAAATCTACCTGTGCCTGTAGGCTGAGCCGGCAGGGATTTTTTTATTTAAAAGTGCTAAACAATAAACTTTCCTTAAAATTTCTATTAGTATTATCAATTAAATGGCTGAAATAAATAGTCAAACCTGTCTATCTTGAATCTCTCGGGAGCCAGAAAAAAATTTGAGATAAACAGGTTTCGAGATATACAGGCTTAAACAGACTAAAAAAATTTCTTTACACTAAATACAAAAGACTGAAGACTAAAATAGTAAATTTTATTTATGTACCTTACGAAAAGTAATTTGTTAGGAATTTTTGATGCAAAACTTTTTTAGATTGGACAGTTTTTTGCATTTTTTAAATTATAGACTAATTATCTGACACTTTTTTGCATTTTTAAATTATAGACTAATTATCAAAATACAAAAAATCCAAGTTTCAGGTGCATTCGGACCTACCCTGGTCTCTGCACTGGACTGTACCTGAACTCATCCATATTTTCAGACTTCTTTGTGCTTTAGTTTTCCCTAAGCATCGCAGACAGATACACAAACAAGCAATTTTAGGGTATCGTTCATCTGATGAAACCCTATTAGTTTCCCTCCTCTCTCTGTGTGTGTGTGTCCATGTCCTTCTGTCACACAGCTCATTCCCAGAAACTGTATAAGTTGGAGACTTGAAATTTTGCATCAGCTACACCTGAGATCACACGACAAATCATAAAATTTTGAAAAAGTCTTGATTAACACACATTATTAACAGACTTGTATAATATAGACACATTATTAACAGACTTGTATAATATAGACACACGTCGTAAGTGGAAAATTATCTGCAAAATTTGGAACTTATCGGGAAAAATTTTAGAAAAGAAAAACATAATTTTTGTTTTTGTAACTGTTTTTAATATAAAAAAATAAAAAATATGCCCCAATTTTACGTATGATTTATTTATTGCTTGTGTACGATTATTTAAAAGCAGGGGTGATTCTATCTGTTTTGAATTTTCTGAAAATTTAAGCCATTCTGTTCCGAAAATGAAGAATGATGTGAAAAGTTTATTATTTTTTCTACTTTAATAAAAGTTTTCATTTCACTATTGCAGAACTTTCCTAAAGTTAGCTGTAGGTTTTTTTTTTACATTGATTTTATAATGTCAGCAATGTATGTAATAATAGCATGAACTTATTTTACTAGGTATTTTAAAATATTTCTTTAAAAAAAAAAATCTGTTTTAAGGTATTTCTTTCTTTCATGCAGGAAACAAGTTAGATTGCTTCGGTGTTGCATTTGCCGTTGTCGCTGCATTTCAAGTTTTGGGTTATAAGGATGTTCATTTAGCTTTGTCAGAAGACCATGCTTGGGTCACATATGGTAAAGATTCAGAAGAAACAGCTGAAGTTACTTGGCATGGTAACTTTCAAGATTTTTTTTCATCTGAAGATTTTTATAATATGGTAGTACAAGAACAAATATTTATTGTAATTTGTATTCGTAAAATATGTCAGATCAAAAACATTCATATAAAAAATGGTACCAGTTTTTCTTTGTAATAGTTTCTTAACAACATAATATTCGAAATCCTCCAAGTTCTTTTATTGTATTGAACTCTTGATTCAAATGAGTATAAATAAAAGCTTGTTGTAAACAGTTATTCAAATTCTAACTTGGCGAGTTTAAAATAAAATCATGAAGCATACCAAGTTTGAACCTGAGCAGTTATTTATTAAATTTTTTGCCCATGTTTATTTAAAAGTAGACGGAATGAAAGAAGAGAATCTGTCATTATTTTAGATTTTAAGCATTTTTTTTTTTCATTTTTTTTTTTGTGGAAAGCAAGAAAAAAATATTTTTTTTTTTTCACATGAATATTTTTGATCTGATTTCAATACTTTTGTTTGGTAGATATTTTTTTCCCTTTCTGCAGCCAAATTTGGTTTTTTGCTTAATACTTTGTTGCATTAAATGAATAAAAAGTTCTTAGAATTTTGATTTTCCTCCTCTCCCCACTTACTTACAAAATTTTCACTAGGGTTTTCCCTAGACATTCTCGAAAGGGTACACAGTGTAGCATGCACCCTGGCCATTTTTTATATATCTTACTGTAAGATAAATAGTGTGGTACCTTGTTATATTACTCAAAAGATATATCCTTAAAAAAAGTAAACAAGCTCTAATAAGTTTCTATACTTTACTAAGCTTTCAATACTTTTCATAACTTTCTATCTTTTTTGTTACGATTAATAAAATTGTAATCATATACTAACATTTGGAGTAGGGATTAACCGAATACCGAATAGTCATGCCAGTATGTAGTAAACCGAATATTCGGTTTTGGCTGAATGCTTTTAAGTATTTGGCCGAATCTACCAACTAGTATTAATTTATGAAAAACAATAGGTAAAGTATTACTAGTTGTAAAAATGCATGATGACCAGTGCTCATTTGATGGTATTTTAATATGCTTCTGTGATAAGCGATCATTTATAAAAGCAGTTTATAAATGCAATTAAGCAATCTATACAGTGGTCTGTCCAGACTTTTAGCATGGGGTCTTGTTTTTGTGAAATTGTGAAAAATTTTTCTTATTTCTGAAAATTATAGTCTGTAGATAATGAAAATTATAGTCATTAACTGAATACAAGTTTCAAGGGACTGACAAAAAACTTCGAATTATCCACGAATTTGAATTAAAGATGTTCGAATTATCCAAGTTCGACTGTATAGGGTGGTTCATCTGTTGGTTCTTTTTTGAACTATGAATATTTCACAGGTTATTTGTGTCAGCTGTCATGTATCGTGCATATATGAACTGTCAAATGTATGCCATTTGTAATTATGGACCCTTTGACAACACAACAACGGTGCAACAGCAAACACTGCTCGGCAAACCATCAAGTTATGGTACTACACTATCACTATTTCAGTAATTTTAGAAACTCCCCCGAATAAATGTATTATATTCTTTTCACTCGTATTATTATATTAATTTTTCATGGATAAGCACATTTTATTATACTTTTATTGCCTAGAAATATATGTACTATTCTTCAAAAAGAAAATAAATTTAAAATTTTAATTAAAGAATAATGGTGATTAAAAAATCTATACATTTTTTGCGAAAGTTATTGGCCAGGTTTATGTTACGGATTTTTTGAACGGGTCATGCCGGTCCGGGCCGTACCAATGATTTTTAAACGGGCTGGCTCAGAACTGAACCTGAAAATTTCGGCCCTAGCCTGCAGAAAAAAAAGTAAGGCTCTGGGACAGCGTGGAAAGTGTAAGGACACGGTTCAAGTCTCGTGAATAAAATTTGGTCCGAGAGCGAGCAGATCTCTTATGTATGTATGTATATATATATAGTGTTGACTCTAAGTCGCTTTAGCAGGGCACAGCGCCTGGTGGCCCTTTTTATTTCTATTTTGCACCCGGCGGCTCTTTTAAATCCGTCTGATGCGCCCGGCTGCCTTTTTAACACTTCCTATGCACCCTGTGGCAATTCAGTTGACCCCAGGAAAATATCGCAAATTCTAGGGATTCTAAACAAACCAGTTCAAAATATTTTTTGTGAACAAGGTACAAGTGTTTTTTTTTTTTTTTTTAGAATAAAATTCCCACTCGGCGGCCCTTTTTTTCTAGAGTCAACACTAATATAAGTTACCGATTCAGACAAATCAGGTGCCATTAGGAGTGCAAATATTCTAACGAATGTTATACAGCACATGGTTTCAATATACAGTAAAACCTCGTTACAACAATATTTTAGGGACCAAATAAATATATTGTTGTAGAGGGGTTTATTGCTATATCGAGGGCCTACATATTTTGGGCATTTAATAAGGTTTTTTTATTAATTTTAAGGTACATACCACTTAAAAAATTATATTTAGAAGAAATTAATTAGCAGAGTGTTAATAGTAGTGGTTAAACACTACCAAAAAAATTTAAATAAATTCAGAAAATAAACACAAAAATATTCATATACCTGAAAACCATTTTTATTGAAAATAATCCGAAATTTTAGTTTGTTTATTCATTTTTTTAACTGTTAAGTCAACCAACAAGGTATGCATCGAGTCAAGTGCACGAAAATGATCTTCATTTGTCGACGAAAGGCTTGCAAAAAATGTCCGTAAAGACATCACAGAATGAAGAGCTTCCTGGGGTGACAATAGGGATTTGCTGGATCTGTATCATCATAATCCTCATCCTCCCCCTCTCGATCATTATTTTCTATCTCATCAGTAATTCTAGAAAGAATATCTTCATCTGTAACGCCTGCGAAAACCATAAGGTCGTCATTTACTGTTAAATAGTCATCCACGTTAATTCCAGACTTTTTGCTGCTTCTTTCATCTAGGTGGGATAAAGATTTTTGGAGGTTTAAAACACATTCTTGGTCATCTGAAAGATCACTGTCTATAGAATTTTCATCACAATCAGATTTCTTATCTTCCATGACACAAAGACTGGCTTTTTTCCAACAAATGTGAAAGTTTTTTTCTGCTACTTCCCACCAACTACAGACCTGCCAACTGCTACGAAAAAATCGTAGTTGCTACGATTTGGACCTATAAACTACGATGCTATGAAAATCGGTCTTAAACTAAGATTTTTTGCAAAAAACACAAAAGCATTTTTTGTTTCTAGTTGCGATTTTTTTCATGCACAGCACATTTTTCAGGAGTGATTCTGTTCCGAAATTTCCTAGTATTCATTTCCGAAAGTTTTAAAAAATTGGCCATTAGAGTCTGAAAATTCGGACATTAAAAAATGCTCATGAGAAAAAAAAATTCTGGGCTGCAAAAAAACCTTCTCAACATAAAACACTCTAATCGTGTTTTTTGTAAATATTTATACAGGAATTCCCTTAGAAACAAGGGTGCCATTTTAAGAATTCTGAAGGGGGCTGCTTGAGGGGCAAGGTTTGAAATAGTGTGCAAAATCGCATGATTTGCGATAAATTATCGTGAATTTCTGCAAATGACCATGTAAAAAAAAAATTAATTTCGTCAATTGGTCAAAGAAAATAAATTTCGTTAAAGGATCGTGGTAAAAACATGAATTTTGTCAAAATATCGCAGAAAGAAAATACCAATTTCATCAAAAGGTCAGTAAGATAATGCAAATTTCATTGAAAGATTAGTAAAAAAACGCAAATTTCACCGAAAGATCGCAGAAAGAAAACACTAATTTAGCCAAAGAATCGTAGTAAAAATAACGCAAAATTCGTCAAGGATCACGTAAAAAATGCAAATTTTCATCAAAAGTTCATAGTAAAAAGCGTGAATTTCAACAAAGAATCATGATAGGAAAATGTGAATCACGATTGTGGGAAAAAATTGTGAATATCCTGAAATGATGGCGGGAAAAAAATCACGAATTCTGTCAAAATTTACTGCACTGGGCTAAAAAATTAGAACCAGGCTCCTTTTACAAATGTAAAAAAAAAAAAAAAAAAAAAATTCTGCGAAACGAAAATAAAATCTAAAAATTTTATAAAAATTTTCAGAGGAAAAAATTTACTATATTGAATTGAAAGACGGAAACCTTATTCCTTTTACGAATGTCAAAAGATGACTGTGAAACACGAACAACCAACCAACCAACCTCCAGATTAATTTAAATTTTGTGTGCTACGATTTCTCATTTTCAAAGGTTGGCAGGTCTGCAACTACCAGCAATATTGTCACATGCTTCTTTCGCATTTACAGCTTTAAAAGGGTCTTCTACTTTATTTTCAATGTTTACAAGTATCGACTCTACCAACTGTTTTCTGTAATATCCTTTATAACACTTAATTATACCCATATCTAGAGGCTGCAAAATTGAAGTACAGTTGGCAGGAAAAAACCAGTTTCAACATTTTCTAATTTTGGAAATGAGGCGTGAGCACCACAGCTATCTATCAACAAAACAATTTTTTTCTTTCTGTTTTTTATTTCTTTATCTAACTTTTGTAACCATTCAGAAAAAAATTTAGAATTCATCCAAGCCTTTTTATTGGCTTTATATTCCACAGGAAGACTGTTCACTTTTCTTAAAGCATCTTGGCTTCAATGAATGACCCATAACGAGAGGTTGGATTTTATGTGTGCCTATGTTATTTGCACACAGAAGAACAATCAGTCTTTGTTTCGATTTCTTCCCTCCATAACACTTTTCACCTTTGAACGCCAATGTTCGATCGGGTAGAAATTGAAAAAACAACCCAGCTTCATCTGCATTATAAATGTCTTCTGGAGCATACTTTTTAAAGATTTCTTTCATCTTGTTTTGCCGCCATTGATTTGGGTCGTTAATCGGGGCAGGCTTTTTCTCTCCGTGGACTTCCTGGAAAGTTATTCCGTGACTATCCTGAAAACGCATTAGCCAACCATTGCTAGCTTTAAAAGTTTTGTTCCCTAGCATTAATGCAAATTTCCATGCTTGTGCACAAATCAAGGGTCCATTTATTGGGACATTTGTTGCCCGCATCTCTTGGAACCATTTTAAAAGAGCAGCATCAATGTTTTCATTTGTGGCTACTTTCAGTCGTTTTCACTGTGGGTTAATTGCATTTGAACTTACACCATCTTTGATCTGCTTCCCCTTCTTTAGGAACTTTGCGACTGTAGATTACGATAATCCGTATTTCTCAGCTGCATCAAGCTGCTTCATTCCCTCATCAATATCTTTGATAACGTTCAGTTTATCTCGAAAGGATAGCTGCTTTTGCCCTGCCATCTTAGGGAAAAATACATTCATGAAAGGAAGAAAATCAAAAATCAAATGTTTCGTTTAGAACTCAAAATAGCTAGAGACTCTAAAATCGCCCAACTCCAAATGTCTTCTAATAAAAGCTGAAAACTCACTTCTTAGTACGTCACTTATCAATATCCCTCCCCCCCCCCCCTTCCCCTCTTCCTCTAGCAAAAGGAAGATGACCAAATCAGACTATTTGGCACCTGTTCAGGCACCTGACATGGGTGATCTCCATCATTATCGGGATTTCGAAGCTAAGTTCTGTGAAGCGAGACTACATGTACATTTACACTCCCCCTGCCTCCCCATATCCATTTCCTAGAAGGGCTTTGGGCAGGACCGATACTAGCCTTTTTTGCACCCGTGGCAAACACAGATTTTGGCGTTCGCTTCCCCCCCCCCTCTCGTTTCCGGAAAGTAAATTTACAAAGAGAATTTTACTAAGTTTCTAGCTGACTTTTTTTTAAAATTTTAAATATGTAATTAAAAAAAATACGTAATAGGGTCACCCGGGGTAAAATGGGTATAAAAAACAGCTTTTTTAATTTTAATGTTTCATAGCAGAAACATTATGAAATATAATCATGTTTTTGTTCAATATTTTTTACATTATGTATCTTAGGTCTAAATGAAACATAATTTTTGTTTCCTTTTTGTTTTAATTTTGTGTAAAAGACTATACCTATTTTACCCCGGTGTATACCCATTTTACCCTGTGCTTCGAGGTAAAATGGGTATGCACCGTGATAAAATGGGTATATGCTGGTTAAAGTTTAATTACATTATAATTAATGTGTAAACCATTTAAAATTTTTGTACCTTCATCCGCTGAGTCATATATGTATAAACTGTGGTGAGGAGGGAGGGCAAAAACCCACCACTTTCAGTTTGTGTATATGTTTTTCTTGACAAATAAAAACACTGTTATTAAACTAATAGAAATAAGATGCAAGTACAGACCTATCCTACAGAATCCTATCCTACACCCCTCCCACCCCAAACTTCTCCCGATTTTCACTACATCAATTTATGACCATGCTCTGAATCATGTTTCTGACAGTGTTTCATTTTAAAAGTTTTTTTTTTAATTTAATGCAGTTCAAAATCAGATAGATATCAGCATGAGTATCTGTAGTAAAAAATGAGAAATTAAGTTAACTGAAAAATATTTTTAATCAAAAGCAATTTATAAAGTTAACTAGTTATAACTGAATGAAAATTTATGTACAAAATGTATACTGGCAACGAATGGTGCAGCTTGGTTGAGATAGACTTCCTGACAATTCGGGATGCCTGCACATCAGCAATGTCGTCTTTCTCAGGGAAGACATAAAATAATCTGGCAGATGACTTTGTTGCAAACTTCACAGTGTATTCATCTTCATCAGGGATATTAATAATAAGACCTGTGAATTCTTGAAGACTTCTTTACACTGAATTTCACAAGGACCCAGTCACCAATCATTGGATTCACTGCAACGAGAACCTCCAACTTTCCTTTATTTCCATGGGTTGCTTCGAGTCTTTTTACTGTTTGTCCTCTTTTAATTCACTCAATTTAATAATTTAGTATAGTTAGCACATGTGTTTTAATTTAATTTATGGCCGAAAATACGATACTTTCAATTAACGTTATTTTTGAGAAATTGTCTGTAAACAACGATTTTTAATGTTTACATTCCAACGTGTGGTGCGGATAACTGATGTTCTCGATGAATTTATAGCCTAATTTCATATAAGCATAATTTCAGTTTTAAACATAGGATCAATAAAAATTTGCTCTCAAAGGTCTTCAATTTTGATCAATATTCATACATTCATTGACGTCATTAAATTAACGACAAGGATTTAAGTTAGCAAAGTTTAAAGTAATACACAATGAAAGCAAAAGCTAAATGTCCCATTTGGGTTTTAAATAGTTATGAAAAAGATAAGAGATGTATGGTGGCGAAATGAAAACAAGTTAAGTTTAAAAACAAACTAAACGTTTATTAAATAAAATATAAAACAATATGATTAAATATATTTCCAACAGTAAACAAATCTTTAAATTCTATTAAGTACATTCTGCTATCAAATTATACATATCTAGAAAAACATATTTAACGATAAAAGGAAAACTGACCTCGTGACACATAATGAAATAATCACTTGAGTGACTGTCCATGTTTAGATATATCAGTGAACTGCCGACAAAACTAAATTATCACGATTCATATATATATCGATGCTGAATAACACCAAGAAAACATTTCTCTAACGATGAAATTGAATTGCTGAAGAATATCACAAAACACTTAAAGTTCATGTATTAAATCGTCGATAAATAAATTCACTCCAAGCTTCACTTTAACAACTGCCATTCATGTCTCACGACTCGGCATTTACTTGTTGTCGAGATGAAACAGAGTCCATACATCAAAACAGGAGTCGAAGTTGAAAACCATCGAACTCCAATCAGTAACCTCATAAATGGCTTGGCATAGGTTAAAGCAAGAATAAATAAAATGACGATTTATTAAAAACCAACAGAACTTCTAACCGGACATCCTCAGCCATCGAAACTCCAGAGAGGTAAAACACTGTTAGAAAGAGGAGGTGAAGAGAAAAGAAAATGGATCTGTATTTATATCAGCCGAGCGTTCAAATAAGATCTCATTACGCAATTCAAGGAGCAGCAGCTGACGAAACCATGACGAAAGATCGCACAGCCGATGTGCCGTAGACTCAAACGTACGATGCCATCTGGCGGCGAGCGTGGAACTATTATCGTGGCGGTCATTCGAATGAGATGCGTGCTCTTGAATGCATGAAAGCTGACAGCTGGAAAGTGAAAGTACGGCCGGCAAAGAAAGTAAATAAACTAAAGAACTTTGCAAACAGAAGTGGATAAAAGGTAAGTAAAGAAATGATTGACTTTATATTATTAATAAAATATATTTAAAGAATGTTAAAAGATATTTAAATAAAGAAATATATAAAATGTAGAGGAGATATATCTGGACAGTGTCAAGATAGGAATAAGGTGTTTTACACTTGTCAAATGCCCCCCCTCTTGACACTGGAACAGAATGAAAAGGCCAATGCCCAAAGAACTACTACAAACATGACTTTACATACTTTAGACATGCTAGTGTCCACATGAGCTAAAAAAAACCCAGCAACTCCAACCACTTAAAACCAGAAGAGCTTAATCTCACTCTATAAAAGCATGAAACTTAAAACTGCGAAAGGATGAACAGCCACTCAATGATTTAACATAAATTAATAAATTTATAATAAACTTAACAAAATAAATATAACACATAATATACACATATATTAGTAAAAAAGTAGGACACATTTCTCAGACCCCCCTGTGATTCATCACAATAGTATTCAATCAGCATTTACATGATTGATTTAAAAAAATTACAATATAGTAAAGTGAAGGCATTCAGTATTAAACAATTTCTTAAAAACTTTAAAACTTGAAATTGCAAGTGAAACAACCATCTAACATACGTTCACCCCACAATTTGCCCCCCTAAAAAGAATTCAAAAATGTGAAGATATATTTAGTAATCCAGCAAAAACTCAAACATGAAACAGCCCTACCCGAAATAAAACATCTTTGACTTATCAAAGGTTTATACATCTTTAAATTCAACACTGTTCCTCACACATGATGCCAACGTAAAACGACTTTGTCTTAAGCAGGTAAACCCTCCTGGCCAGTAAAGGCTACCACTTGACAAAAGTTGCAGAATGATAAATGCTCCTAGATAATGCTTCAAATACTGTAAGGTTTAACAAAGAAAATTCTATTATCCAAAAACAGATTTTCCTCCACGGACTTCCTCCGATCACTATACAATATACCTGAGAATCCTGCCAAATAATAATCTAATACTTAACAAAAGAAAAATATACTGTTGAAGCAAGACACCTCACAAAGGGCCTACCAACATGCTGAAAAATTAGATCAGCATTCCCTCTTAGCACTGATGCCGAAGCACGCACACATTCCAAAAAGAAAAAAAATAATTCTCCATCCAGCGCTAGCGGAAACCAGATAAAGAAATTTGCCTTTGGCCAAAGGTCTTCATTCGCACCGATTCATACAACATTAACACGCAGGTATATCCGACCGAACAGGAAAATCCCAGAAGATAAACTAAATCTCAATAAAAATCAATAATTCTGTTTAAATTCAAACATCAAGGAGCATTCTCTATTTTAAACCATGAAAAACAGTTTTACAACATGACATCAATCAGTGGGAGAAAAACAAACGTATTCGTAGAAGGTGTATAGTAAACTCTCAAGTGCAAGAAATGATCAGGTTTCCATTATAAATATGAACCACTATCTTAAAAACTTGACACCTTGATCTCCCAGAATACTTCAAAAAATTCAGCAACTTTACTCAATTTATACATGTTGCATTCCAAACCTTCTCCAATTAAAAATATGCAGCATAAAACTCGGGCAATGGCTACCATCAAAATGTTTTTTGTAAACCACCGGGAAAAGGATTTTAAAAATAGCTAACAGATATTCCAATAAAAGAACTTTCCCTCTCAGACAAGATAACCATCTTTGAATAGACCAGATGTTTAAGTTTCTTCCATGACCTGACCCTTAAAAACAGTAAAGTCATTAAACCTTAATCTCTCAACTTTTCCAGTAGACCATTAAACATAGCCAATCTAAAAAAAAACTTGAATCAATGAAATTTTAGCATTTGATTCAATTCTAAAATATGTTATGTGATTGACGTATTGATCTAAAATGCTAAAGGTTACAAGAGGTACTAGTCACAACTGCTACTTATCCATGACTTCCCAGATTTTAAATTCTGAAACTTTACAAATATTGAAACTCTATTTAAAAAATTGAAATCCGGAATCTCTACAAAGTTAAAATTGATCCAGATTGATTAAAAGTTAATCTTACAGCACATAAACTTGTTCCATATTGAAAAGAACATGCAGGCCAAAAGGGGTAAAGGTTAACCAAATTTTAAATATATAAAAAAACCCATCTTTAAAACTTCAACATATGTAATATAACAATAATATGTAAAAACTTAAACAATTAAAAATATTGCACATTATATCTATTGCGTTTAATAGCTACAACCAAAAAGTCCCCCCCTCAAAAAGTTTCCACCAGGAATCAATCGAAAATCACAGTGCCTTAAAAATAACATTGACACAAGATAATCAATTTAAACCAAGAAAACATACTTAAATGAGTAGAGGAACCCACATGGCCAGCAGAAATTACTTTAATTTAATTTTAATAAATATAGTGAAAATTAAACATTGTCGTAATAAAGTTTCTCAAAACATATCCCACCTAATTTAGGGATCAAATATTTAAATGTAGACACAAATTCTATGTCATTACACTTAACTTAAATTCAAAAGATCTTAAGAAAAAGAAACTTATTAAAATTACAGACAATGAGGAAAATAAAAATTAAATTTGCAATCTTTCATATAAAAAAAAACTGCTTAAAGAGATATTTAAAAAAAAAAAATTCTGAATGATTAACCCCAATTAATGGCCACAAATCCTTAATTCTAAAACATGAACCTACAAGAACTTTCTTAGAGTTCTACTTTTAAAAAGGCTCTAATTCAAGGTACAGCTGCAAGAAAACATTTCAAAATATACATTTATGAGATGAGATTATCAATTAGGGCAAACAGTATAAAATGAATAAATTAAAACAAATTCATCTTTATTCACAGAATATATAAACAAAAATAATGAATAAATCACTGAATTGAAAACATCCTAATCAACTGACTTCAAATATAGTCCAGCAATTGCATATGACTATTTAAAATGAAAGGTCAAAGTTGAAAATTCATCACTCAGCGACTAAAAAGGTTTATATTTAATATTCAAAAAGAAAAGTTATGAAAAACCATATTTATTAAATATGACCCTCTGTTAAAGTTAAAGTCTAAAAAGCATAAGTAAAAAAAAACTTAACTTTGACTGAAAATATGTAATTATACTTGTAAAAACTATCCAAATAAATTTTTGGGTAATCGAGCTAGACCCTATTTAAGAAAATTCTTAAATAGTCGAACTTCCAAAAACCTATTGATAGTTAAAGACCATTCTATAAATAAAATCAAAAGAAGTTTTTTAAACAACTGTTAATAAAACTATTAAGTTTAAGAATTTACGTTTAAACTATTGAAAATATTATATAAGAGGGTCAAAGGATTAACTGTAAATGAAACAAACTTTAAAATTTAAAAGTTAACCAGAGTCAGGTAGATAGGCCATCATAATCTGTTTAACAGAAATTATGACATTTCAAAAGAATTGCCCCCATTAAAAATTTTAACCTGACAAGATTTTTAACAAAAACTAAACATAAAACACAATTTATTTTTAAAAAAATATTACCCCGATCAACAACTATCAATTTCTGATAAAATATCTATAAAGAGCAATAACAGACATTTAACAATCTTTAAAACCCGAAGAAAACTTCCTTCTTTAAATCTCTATATATTTAAAAATTTAATAAAAATAAAAAAAACTATACTGATCAACAGCATAAAGATTCCGAAATTTCAAAATACTTTCATTATACTCTCCACACACATTAAAAATTTATAAGAAGCAATTGTAGAAAGGTAAAACATGATGGCATACACTTTAAAATGCACAAAACTTCTTTAAAAAATACATTTGAACCATTCTGGGATCTGAAGAAAAGCATGTGTTGTCCCTCCGGAACTCGAATTTGGGTGGCTAAAATAGATTCAGGAACACCTAATGTTCAACTTATCGATCCATAAATGTCTCAAAAAAAAAGTTCTGTATATTGGTAAAAGTCAAAAACGTGTCTCCAAAAATTGATACGGCTTCCAATCAGGCTCATTTATATAACAAGATACATCCATCATCATTACCGCCCAGCACGCGACCATTGCAATACTGGGGGATACATCATTAGGCACTTCTTGAAGAAAAAGCAAACGTTCCTCAAATACTGCAGATGACGAACTAAAAAAAACTTGACAAACTATGAAGATTTCACTGAACACTTCAGATTATAGAAGCACTGTTGACTGGAGCACTAAAAATGATTCACTTCACAATGATCAAACTTCATCTTAACTTGAAAACACATGGATCAAGGCAGATTCTTTAGCTTAAAAATATGCAACTTCAAAATATGCAAATCAAGGCAGATTCAAAAACAATATGTCGGACATGTCTCGAAGAAAAAGGGTAAGGTTTCAGTCAACTACTAATATAGATGACACTTGTTTCAAAATGTAAACTTGAACACTGTCTTCTTCAATAGGCAATTATTGTAGATATGCCATGAGGTCAAAAAAAAAAAAAATTCTCAAACTTATTTACTTTATCAAAAACTTTTAATTTACCTTTAAAAAAAAAATTTCAAATATACCATATAAACTTTCTATTACTTTAAAAAAAAATTTCAAAATTATCAAAAATATTCAATTTACAAACTTAAAAATATTATAAACTAACCGCCCCCGCATCGCAAAGCATCGCTAAACAGCTAATGGGGTTAGCGTTCACCACCATAATACCGTACCCCTAAGGGTTAAATACGGTAATTATAAAAATAAAACAGGATATATATAAAAAAAATTAAAAAAAACCACATAAATTACGATTTATTTAACTATCATAACAAAAAAAATTTTTTTTTCAATTTTTAAATGAAGTTTCTATTAAATTCTAAACTATTAACACAGTTAAGGACGGGCCCATAACCGTGACGTCATTAAATTAACGACAAGGATTTAAGTTAGCAAAGTTTAAAGTAATACACAATGAAAGCAAAAGCTAAATGTCCCATTTGGGTTTTAAATAGTTATGAAAAAGATAAGAGATGTATGGTGGCGAAATGAAAACAAGTTAAGTTTAAAAACAAACTAAACGTTTATTAAATAAAATATAAAACAATATGATTAAATATATTTCCAACAGTAAACAAATCTTTAAATTCTATTAAGTACATTCTGCTATCAAATTATACATATCTAGAAAAACATATTTAACGATAAAAGGAAAACTGACCTCGTGACACATAATGAAATAATCACTTGAGTGACTGTCCATGTTTAGATATATCAGTGAACTGCCGACAAAACTAAATTATCACGATTCATATATATATCGATGCTGAATAACACCAAGAAAACATTTCTCTAACGATGAAATTGAATTGCTGAAGAATATCACAAAACACTTAAAGTTCATGTATTAAATCGTCGATAAATAAATTCACTCCAAGCTTCACTTTAACAACTGCCATTCATGTCTCACGACTCGGCATTTACTTGTTGTCGAGATGAAACAGAGTCCATACATCAAAACAGGAGTCGAAGTTGAAAACCATCGAACTCCAATCAGTAACCTCATAAATGGCTTGGCATAGGTTAAAGCAAGAATAAATAAAATGACGATTTATTAAAAACCAACAGAACTTCTAACCGGACATCCTCAGCCATCGAAACTCCAGAGAGGTAAAACACTGTTAGAAAGAGGAGGTGAAGAGAAAAGAAAATGGATCTGTATTTATATCAGCCGAGCGTTCAAATAAGATCTCATTACGCAATTCAAGGAGCAGCAGCTGACGAAACCATGACGAAAGATCGCACAGCCGATGTGCCGTAGACTCAAACGTACGATGCCATCTGGCGGCGAGCGTGGAACTATTATCGTGGCGGTCATTCGAATGAGATGCGTGCTCTTGAATGCATGAAAGCTGACAGCTGGAAAGTGAAAGTACGGCCGGCAAAGAAAGTAAATAAACTAAAGAACTTTGCAAACAGAAGTGGATAAAAGGTAAGTAAAGAAATGATTGACTTTATATTATTAATAAAATATATTTAAAGAATGTTAAAAGATATTTAAATAAAGAAATATATAAAATGTAGAGGAGATATATCTGGACAGTGTCAAGATAGGAATAAGGTGTTTTACACTTGTCATTCATATCTTGACCTCAACTCGCGCAAAAAAGATCGCCTATACCCATTTTACCCCATATGACAAAAAATGGTATGAAATTTTTGTGAGTAAATAAATTTATTCATTTTTTTAGTTTTCTATTAGAAAAATCCTTCTTCTTTAAAATCCAAACAGTTTATTTTTAAAATTCTTCCTGTATATATATTTTTAAAAGAAGTTTATCATCCACTAAAAACACTTTGTTCTATCTTCTGAAAAACAAAATGGCTGCCAAGCCCAGTATATATATTGCTAGTTTATTTTTACCAAATTTAAATATTGCCAGATATGTGAGCATTTCATTCATACTTTAAAATTTTCAAAAAAAAAAAAATTCTGGTAAAATAAAAAATATATATAAAATATACCCATTTTACCCCGGGTCCCCCTACTGATTTACGTAATCAACTTTGTCACATATTTATTCATTAAAACCTTGAAAATTAAATCCAAAGGAGCTGAAAAACATTCCGATTTATACAGGTTTTTGTATTAGCAGGCATAATTGTTGGTATTCTTTCTGTTAGGAACATGTAATTTTTCATTTGAGACAAAATTCCGTTATAGGCAGATTTCATTTTTACAGATTTTACGGTAGTTGTAGTATTACAAATGAGACGTTTAAAGTCACAGTGGTATGAATCACATTGTCTGAAGAGACTATACTAGTCGCTGGAAGGAACTCGCAAGTTAATTTTAAAACTATGAAAGCGTTCTTTTCAAATTACTCGCTTGCATTTTAATATTTTTAAAGGATTTTTTTCTGTTTGAGATAGTTGATCTCTAACCAAGTTTTTGTTTACTTTTTCGATTTTGGTTGTAGCTTTTTGTTTTTATGAAGTTACTTTCCCTTTAGGAACCGGTTCCGAAAGCGAAAGTAGCCTCATTAAAATAAACTGCAACCAAAATCAAAAACGTGCAAACTAAAAACGTTAAAAATCAACCTCAGCTATCCTAAGGGGAAAAAATCATTAAATATTAAAATGCAAGCGAGAAATTTGAAAAGAAGTTCCCATAAATTTAACATTAGCTTGCGAGTTTCTTCGTGTGACTAATGTAGTTTCTTAACCCTTTTGGAACGGGTGATGCATATATGCATCGTCAAAAGGTGCATGTGGAATTTGTTTTTGGCACCATTAATAAATAAATGTTATTTTTGTCTTTTTTAATTGGAGTATTTTTTTTTTTTTTTTTTTTTTCACAAGTAAAGTAAAAAACAAAAAAAAAAGTTTAAAAAAAGAGGCGCCATTAAAAAAAAAATTGTGTAAACGATGTCGTCTCGAAAGGGTTAGAACTCAAAAACCAATCTTCAATTGCCGCCCTTTCGTTTTCCGTTCTGGCGCCGGGGCACATGCCCCTCCCCCCCTCTAATTTCAGCCCTGGCTTTAGGTTGTTTTGAAATCTGAACAATAGCCATTCTTACATTAAAGGGATAAGTTCAAAATCAACAGT
The DNA here is from genome assembly GCA_963932465.1 of Maratus speciosus. Lineage (NCBI taxonomy): Eukaryota > Metazoa > Arthropoda > Arachnida > Araneae > Salticidae > Maratus > Maratus speciosus. Next base: position 317,704,389 of record OZ010795.1, on the reverse strand, counting down.
GAGTCTTCTGTTTTTAAAATAGACGGAAAAAATGACAAAAGATAAGATTTTTTTTTTTTTTTCAGCATTTGAAAATCAAAATATCGTTATAAAGGAAGAAAATGACAGTGAAATTTAAAAAGTGAAATCGTTTTACAGAGGTTTATTGCTCTAGAGAATATCGCAATATTGAGGGGAGGTTAACATTAGTCCATATGCAAATTCGTCGGGACCACGAAATATTATTGTAGTAGAGGGAGTTATTGTTATACCCGGTAGCAGAAAGTGCGCGACGTGCGTCGCAGATTTATTTTGGACCTTGCAGATAAATTTGCCAACTTGGAAAAAAAAAAAAAGTACGAAAATTCTGACAAAAAAATCGCAAATTCGACAAATGGTCGCCGAAAAATATCAATTTCGACAATCGTTTGCATAAAAAATCGGTAATTTATAGCCAAAGGGTCGCTATAAAAACGCGAATTTCGTCAAAAGAGCCCTTAAAAAAAACATGAATTTCGTCCCAGAGTTGTGGAAAAAATGCAAATTTCTGTCACAGAATGGTGGAAAAAACACTAATTTCGTCAAAAGATCGCAAAAAGAATGCGAATTTAGTAAAAGGATCGCGGAAAGAATGCGAAATTAGTAAAAGGATCGCGGAAAGAACGCGAATTTAGTCAAATGATTGTGGGAAAAACGCAAAATTATGTCAAAGGATCGCAAAAAATAAAACGCAAATTTATGTCAAAGGATGGCTAAAACAACACGGAATTTCGTCAAAACGTATCTCGAAAAACGTAAATTTCTGCCAAAAGATCGCTGTACAAACTTAAATTTTATCCAAAAATCCTGAAAAAAACGTGAATTTCGTTCCAGGGGCGCGAGAAAAACGCAAATTTCTGTCACAAAATCGCGGAAGAAACTTGAATTTCATCAAAGGATCGAGGAAAAAAACACGAATTTAGTCAGACAATCGCGGAAAAAATGCAAATTTTTGTAAATGATCGCGAAAAAACGCAAAATTCTGTCAAAGGATCGCGAAAAACGCAGATTACTGTCAAAGGATCACGAAATAAAAGAAAATTTGTCAAAAGATCGGAAATAAATTTGCGGAATTTCGTCAAAAGATCGCTAAAAACACAAATTTCTGCCAAAGGATCGCTGTAAAAACGCGAATTTCGTCAAAAGATCCCGGGTAAAACGTAAATTTCGCAAATTTCTGTCAAAGAATCGAGGAAAAAACACAAATTTCATAAAGCATCGCGAAAAAAAGCTAATTTTTGTCAAAAAATCAGGAAAAAATGGCAAATTTCATCAAAAGATTGCGAAAAAAAACGAGAAATTTCCTCATAAGATCGCGAAAAAACAGCAGATTTCGTCAAAAAAGCGCAAAAAAAACGACAAATTTCGTCAATAGATGCCGAAAAACAGCAGATTTCGTCAAAAGATCGCGAAAAAACAACAAATTTCGTCAAAAGATCACGAAAAAGTGGCAAATTTCGTCAAAAGATCGCGAAAAACGGCAAATTCCCTCAAAAGCACACGAAGAAAAACACATAGTTAGTGCCAGTAGTGGAATGTTCGCTCCCCACCCCCTTTTTTTGTTGTAATGTTTCGGAAAATGTGCTGTGAATTTCAGAAATTTTTCTTTTACTCGCTGAATGCTGTTTATTTTAACACTTATGTTTGCACATAAGACAATGTAACACGCTACTCCCGCAGACAATTTTCATCCCACTAAATTGCTGTCGCAGACACAACCATAACTTTCTGCTACTGGGTTGTTATATTGGATATCGTTGTAGCAAGAGTTTACTGTATATGCAAAATGGTGAATAAAATCAGAGGTAGAATTGATAAAAAAAAAAGTCACTGGTCCCAATGACCAGTAAGCATGAGAATTTACTGGTCCGCAGTCGTCATCACTGGTCTGCTACATAAAATTCTATTAATTCCCTTTAACCCTTGAGTGACCGCCCCCACCCCTCTTAGAATATAAACCAAACTTCCTTTGCAGTTATCCAAAATTTTCAGCATAGTAAAATCTAAAATTATAATTTACTAAAAATTAAGTAAACAGTATGCATAAAGAAAAACTATAAAAGTATTAATTAGATATTTTATTTATCTGATTATTTATTTCAACATCGACTAAGGTTTAATGTAATTTTTATTTATTATTTTGTGATTTGTGTTTGGTTGCAGTTTTCTAGGGGACGGGAAAATTTAAGTTTACCTGTGAGAGAGGGGGAAAAAGTTACTGGTCCTGCAGACCACTAAATTTTTCAAATTAGTGGTCCGATTGCATTTTTGATGGTCTCGGACCAGCGGACCACCAAGGATTTCAAATGCTGAAAATAGTCAAAATATCAGATTTTCTCTTCTTCCTTTCTTTTTTTAATCTTCAAATCCTACCATGATAGATAGCAGTATCAAAGTTCTTATTGGTCTTTTCATTTATCACTGATTGAATCATAAAATTTGTCATATTTGGAAAAAGGATTAATATGAACAGGTATTTGATATATATATTACTAAACAATAATAATTAATTAATAATAATAAATAAATAAATAAAATAAAAAATCGCCGAAAATTCAAAAATCGCTGAGGTCAAAATTTACCAAAATTACATACTAGATTGAAATTTGATTTTTTTTATGAATGCCAAAAAGTCACTGTAGAACGCAAAATGTATTTTTAAAAAATCGTTCTACAAATTCCGAATAAACTTTATTGAAAAGAGAATAAAATTTACTATATTGGGCTAAAAGAATGAACTCTGAACATTTCTAGTAATATGGAAACACCGCTGTGTAACGCACAAAGAAAGAGAGAGAGAAAACAGAAAAAAATCAGACCTTTTTCTCAAATTAGCAAGTGTTCTTTTAAAGAAACTGTTTTTTTTCTTTTCTTTTCCGTTTTCTATTAAAGACAAAAGATTTTTCACAAGAAGTCTGTCAAAGCTGGTTTTTTGAATAGAATTTCCTGTTTGCTACAACGTAGGCAAGGAAAAAGAACTGCCGCTGTGAGACAGCAATTGCTTATAACTCGAGGTGTAATTCAATTATCGGAAAATGAAAAAAATGTCGGCTTACAAATCATTTCAATAATCATCCCCAATTCCTGGTTCATTGCGTCCTGCCTGTTGCTTCAAGGGTTTTTACGGCTTGATTGTAGGTTTGAAGAATTTTCATTTCAGTTAAGTTGGCTTCATCTACATTTAAAAAATTTGATACTTTACCGGATTCTTTATTTTTACTGCTAAAATCAAATAAATTTTTATCACATTCTATTTTATTTGCTTTACAATAATCTGTTAATTCATTAAAAGATCTAATTCTTGTATTGGTTCCTTCTATGCCATAATAAATGTCTGTTTTATTTCCTGTTTTACATGGTACTGCCTTATGGGTCTATGGAATGGATGTACAAGGTTTTTAACTACTCTGCTCTGAACTCTGGTCCAAACCTGACACACTAACTTTTTCAGTGTCATTCCCCAATTGAGATGTATTCTCAGGTTCATCAAAAATGTTTCCATCTTCTGGAAAATCAAAAAGTGAAAAATTAAATTTTTGTTCTTTAAGTTTTGAAAAAATATCTACCCCCCTTTTTGTTTCATCAAACTTAAGGTTAATAGTTTCTACAACTTTATTTTCATCTATCAACCAAATTCAGTAGCCTTTTGTTGATTGAGCATAGCCACACATGATCCCTAGTTTAGCTTGCATGTCAAGCTTCTTTCTGACCAGCCTGGGCACTTCAACATAAGCTAAACAACCGAATTTTTTCAAATGAGAAACAGGGTTTTCTACCTGAATACATCCCAAAAGGGGTCTGGTTATTTTGTTTGTGACATACTCTATTCCAGGTATAAGAAAAACACATTAAGGCTTCAGCCCAAAATTTTTGAAACATGTCACTAGCATTAAGGAGAGTTTTAACACCATCAAGAGCAGTTAAATTGAAACGCTCCGCAACGCCATTCATTTCTGGGCTATACGGATTCGTTCTCTCGCGAACAATCCCCTGCTTTTCTAAAAAAAGTGTCAAATTCTCTGTGACAGAATTCTATACCACCATCAGTTCTTATAGAAATTATTCTCTTATTCAAGTATCTTTTGGCCCTACTCTGAAATTTCAAAAATGCCTGAAAAACATGACTTATTCCTGATGGTGTATACTGTAACAAAACGAGAAAAATCATCAATGATGGTGAAAAAATACCTACTCCCTCCATGTGATGTCACCTGTAAAGGCCCGCACAAATCCATATGTAAGAGCTCCAGAGCAGTTTTTGACCTTATTTTATTTATTGCCTTAAATGATGTTCTTTTAGATTTTGCCAGTTTACAGGAGATGCAATCCTCGGTTAACTTTGACAGCACTGGAAGACCTTTAACACTTACATTTTTACCTGTGTTAATTAAGTATTCATTATTTACATGGCAAAATCTTTCGTGCCACAATTCATTTAAATTAGTTTTTTCTGAATGATTCGCTGAAATAACTGAGTTGCTTTCTCCTTTACACATAGAATTATAATGACAAGGTTTCAAAAAATATAAATCATTTTTTCTAACTGTATAAAATAACCCATTCTAATCTTTATCATATACCACAAGTTTACCTTTACTGACAACAAAATTTGCACCCAACTTTTCAAGTTTGCTACCAGACAAGAGATTTCTACGCAAATTTGGATTATACAAAACATTCTTTAAGATAATCTGATTAAAGCTACCATCTTTACACTTCATAAAAACATTTACAGTACCCTTCCCCTGAACAGGACTTTCCTTTTCTCCAACAGCAAGAGACATCTGCATATTTGAAACTGGTTCAAAATCCAAAAACAAGATTTTGTCATTGCAAAAATGAGCCGTAGCAGCTGTGTCAAAGACCCAGCTACCACTTTGGCCAAAATCAGATGAATTAGCTTCATATGCTGAAAATTTTTAGATTGACTTTTAAATTTACAATTAGCAATTAAATGACCATATGATTTACAACAATAACAAAGACCTATTAATTTATTTTGATTAACATCATTATTCTTAAATTTAGCAAATTTACTTTGATTTACAGAATTTTCAAATTTAGAAAGTTTACCTGTTTTACATTTAGTTATTTCTCCAGAAAAGGCAACATTGTCAGCAAGGTTGCGTCTTAGCAAGTTTCAATCGGTTCTCTTCTAGCAGCAATTCAGACTCCATCTTGTCTGGAACAAACTGGGCATCTGGCCAATGGTAGATTGCCTGGACTATAGACTGGAACTCCTCTGGTAAACTCCTGATCATTTGGTATTCTAAATACAGAGGCTGAGTATGTGCTACTTACCAAAGACGCTCGGCAGCTTGCTTCACTCGACAGAGGAACATGCCAAGATTTTCACTGGGTGTATATCGGACACCAAAAAATTCATCCAACAGATGTATCACACGAGCTCTTGTAGTAGGTTCAAAGTGATCTTTCAGAATTCTCCAGGCAGAAGCTCCACTAGTGGTACCAGCGATCAGTGGCTTAAATTCAGGAGACAAAGTCTGGTATATGATTGTGTAAGATCTGGCTTTCCATAAATTCATCTCAATTCTTTCCCTCCAGGTCAACTGGTCTGTCACAAGAACTGTTTTTCCTTCTGCATCTTTCTGCTCTGACGATTCACTATTTTCCTTCACTTCGACGTCTGAATCAGGACTCTCGATGTATTCCCAAGCACCAAAGTGCATCAACAGGACTTTCACTTCGACTTTCCAGGTCTCCCAATTTGACGAGGTCAAGAGAGCAACATTTGATAACTCCATCTTTTAAATGGCTTCCGTCGAAATACTCGTGGTAAACCTCAGAAACACTCGTAAAAAACGTTCAACGGCCTCCGTCGAAGCAATCATAAAAGAACTCTAAAAACGTCAGAAAAAGTTCACGAAAACATCGGAACAGTCTATGGAAAACATCGGGAAAATCCAGCAACGAAGCACATCTTATTGCAAGAAGGAAAAGTTCATCAGCGCTCAGCAGAAAAAAAAACATATCGTCACTTCCACAAGGGCCACTGGGCCCATAACCTGTCAGCCTGTGAAAACATGGCTGAACAGAGCTACGGTGGTTAATGTGGAAGACTTCATTTCAAGACACCAGTTATATGAAACAGCTATTTATTGAAGCGAGATGACATGATAGACTAAAAAAAAAAAACAGCGTTACTTCGCCATTAAATTATAAGAAAAACTGAAATAATATCTCAATGCAGCTACATAATGATAAATGACATAACGTACAAAATAATTCTTGAAGCTACAGATCTACTATCTGTCCAGACATTTATACACCAAAAACAGCAATTGTTTTGCATAAAACTGTTGCCAATCCGTAAGTACAAACTTATGCCAAACTTACTTCCGAAACACCATTGGCTGCAAACTATGACGTTGCAAGTCAACCACTCATGGCGAAAGACGTGATCCGGAAATCACTGCTACTGGCAGTTATTCAGCAATGGCACTTGCCTCAGGAGCTAATGATACGTATGAAACTGCCGGTCGTCTTGGATATGTAAACAAGAACAAGAGAAGGTGAAAAACAAATGTGCATCAAAAAGTAAATACTTTAAAACTTTATAGTTTTATTTAAACTTATCTGTATGTTTAATTAAGGCTTAAAAGCAATTGATGCATAACAGATATCTGGAAAACTCGCAGCCCACTCAAATATGAAACAGCATTCATGAATGTTCCTATTTAGGCAAAGTCTTTTCAAAGTTTTTTTTTTTTTTAATCAAAGTTTAAAGCTACGACACTGTCGAGGGCATCACTATGAACTAGGTTACATAAAATTTTAAATCTATGTGCAGATTTTTAATATTTTTGGCTTTGTTCTTCATGAAGTTAATGGCAGCAGTACTGTCACATAGTAAAATCGATTTTTGGAGACGTGGCTTTGAACAACCAAGGCAGTTTTGGAATTCGAAGACAGGAGCTAATAAATTTTACCTCTTTACTGGTGGCTTCATATGCAGAAATTAATCCTGCTTCATTTGTCAACAAAGTGATACATATTTGTTTTATGACTCTCCACGTGACAGGGAAGCTGTTTAAAAAAATAGAATAGGCTGACTAAGATTTTCTATATCTCAAATTGCTTGCCTGTGATGGATTGGCATAGTCTATGAGTTGGAGAGCAAGATTTTCACAAGTTAGGGCAGAGACCCAAAGATTTTTTAGAACTTCACTACACTAACTATTGTAAAAAAATAGGGACTACTGTAGTTTCACTACTTCCGACCTCTGCCTCTACACTACAAAGAGTTCTAATTGATGAAAGGTGGTATGTTTCTATCATAATATAACACATCGGCTGATAAGTTCCCGGTCTGACACATAGATGGCTCCACAAATACAGAATTAATATTCTGTCTAGTAAGTACTAACCTTAAAAAGGTAGCTGTAAACATTTTATGACGATATGACGGTTGCTTCAAAAGCTATAGTGGTTTTAGTGAAACAACTTTTGTATTTTCAAAACAATAGAAAAAAAAGAATTTCGTGTTTTGATAAAACATTGCTATTTGATGGGGGAAAACACCGTGGAAATAAAAGCTTGGCTTGATTAATGTTATCCGGACTCTGCACCAGAAAAATCGACCATTATTGACTGGTTTGCTGAATTTAAACGTGATCGTACAAACATCAATGATGTACAATACTCTGGTTGTCCAAAAGAGGTGGTTATCATACCTGCCAACTGCTACGAAAAAATCATAGTTGCTACGATTTGTACCTATAAACTACAATGCTACGAAAATCGGTCTTAGACTACGATTTTTTTAAAATAACACAAATGCAGTTTTTGTTTCTGGTTGCAATTTTTATCTCGCATAGCATATTTTTCAGGAGTGATTCTGTTCCAAAATTTCGAAGTATTCATTTCGAAAGTTTAAAAAAATTGGTCATTAGTCTGAAAATTTGGACATTAAAAAGCGCTCATAGGGAAAAAATCTAGGCTTCAAAACGACTTGACACAAATCCCTCTTTATGTATATTACCACGAGTGAATCGTGTTTCTGTAAATATTTATACAGGAATTCCCTTTCTTAGAAACATAGGTGCCATTTTAAGAATTTCTGGAGACGGGGAGGTGGTTCTTTGAGGAGCAAGGTTTGAAATAGTGTGCAAAATCGCACGATTTCGCACACTATTTCGGAAAAGGACGGTCCTGCATAATGAAAAATGCTGTGCAGTATTTCCCCCCTGCAAATTCTTCCACAGAATGATTCTTTTGCAAGTATATTTTGAAATTTCTCGGAAGTCCGCGAATTTTTTTCTTTTATGGAATTTCCCCAAATTAATTCGTGAATCAATCGCCGAGAAATGATAATTTCTTCAAAGGATCGTGTAAAAATATCAGGTATTTTGTCAAAGATCTCGGAAACAAATAGTGATTATCTTCAATTGATCACTGAATATAAAATCTCTAATTTCGTTAAGATTTCAGAAAGTAATTGCGAATTTTGTCAAAAGATCGCTCGAAAAATCACGAATTTCGATAAACTATCGAGTGAAAAGTATTGCAAATTTCGTTAAAAGGTCGCGAAAACGAGTAGGGAATTTTGTTAATTCGTCACGAAAAGATATCGAAAATTTTACTGATCGGTTGCGATAAACTATCGCGAATTTCGACAAATGACCGTATAAAAAAAATCAATTTCGTCAAAGTATCTGGGTAAAAAACGTGAATTTTGTCAAAATATCGCAGAAAGAAAATGCGAATTTTGTCAAAAGATCAGTAAGAAAATGCAAATTTCATCAAAAGATCAGTAAGAAAATGCAAATTTCATCAAAAGATCAGTAAGAAAATGCAAATTTCATCAAAAGATCAGTAAGAAAAGGCAAATTTCATCGAAAGATCAGTAAGAAAGTGCAAATTTCACCGAAAGATTGCGGAAAGAAAGCGCAAATTTCGTCAAAGGATCGTGGTAAAAAACGCAAAATTCGTCAGAGGATCGCTGTAAAACATGCGAATTTCATCAAAAGTTCACGGTAAAAAGTGCAGATTTCAGCAAAAAATCTTGATAGAAAAATATGAATTACGATTGTGGGAAAAAAATTGTGAATACCCGGAAATGATCGCAGGAAAAAAATCACGAATTTCCTCAAAATCTACTGCACTGGGCTGAAAAAATTGGAACCAGGCTCCTTTTACGTGTCAAAAAACGCTTCAAAACGAGAAGAAACTCTAAAAATCGTTAGGAATTTTCAGAGGAAGAAATTTACTATATTGAGTTTAAAGATGAAAATAAGGAATTTTGCTTAGTGGCCACTGGCTGGTAAGTTGATATTTTTTAGTAGCCAGTTACCGGCTAGTGAGAATAATTTCTTTAGTCGCCAGTAAGTACATTTATGTCACTGCATATTTAATTTTAAAATATATAAGTTTAGAGTAAATAAGTAATTTATGTAATAAATAAAAATATTTTAATTCATATTGTTTTGAATAAACTTAAGATACTAATTTCCAATCTATTTTAAATTTTAAATTAAGTTAACAGCAAAGTTATATGTAACATGCTTATATAGCTAACTGCATAAGTCCACTATACTCAGGTACTTTTCAAAAAAAAAAAAAAAATCTGAAATTTACAGCAAATTTTCTGAAATGTAAGGTGGGGGGGGGGGGGGCTGAGGGGGATCTCTTCTGTCACTAATTATGCATTTTTTACAAGATACTTTAAGAAAATTCGCGTTTTTCTGCGATTTATTGGCGATGTTTGTGTTTCTTCCGAGATCCTTTGATAAAATGTGCGGTTTTTTTTCGCGATCTTTTGACAAAATTCACACTTTTTTGATGAAATTCGCGTTCGTTTTCGCGATTCTTCGACGAAATTCTCTTTTTTACGCGATTCTTTGACAAAATTCGGATTTTTTCTGCGATCTATTGTCGAAATTCGTGTTTTTTTCGCGATCTATTGACGATATTTGTGTCTTTTTCGCGATCTATTGACGATATTTGCGTTTTTTTTTTCGCGATCTATTGGCGATATTTGCGTTTTTTCGCGGTCTATTGACGATATTTGCGGGGTTTTTTCGCGATCTATTGACGATATTTGTGTCTTTTTCGCGATCTATTGACGATATTTGCGTTTTTTTTTTCGCGATCTATTGGCGATATTTGCGTTTTTTCGCGGTCTATTGACGATATTTGCGGGGTTTTTTCGCGATCTATTGACGATATTTGCATTTTTTCGCGATCTATTGACGATATTTGCGTTTTTTCGCGATCTATTGACGATATTTGCGGGGTTTTTTCGCGATCTATTGACGATATTTGCATTTTTTCGCGATCTATTGACGATATTTGCATTTTTTTCGCGATCTATTGACGATATTTGCGGGGGTTTTTCGCGATCTATTGACGATATTTGCATTTTTTCGCGATCTATTGACGATATTTGCATTTTTTTCGCGATCTATTGACGATATTTGCGTTTTTTTCGCAATCTATTGACGATATTTGCGGGGTTTTTTCGCGATCTATTGACGATATTTGTGTTTTTCGTGATCTATTGACGATATTTGTGTTTTTTTGCGATCTATTGACGATATTTGCGTTTATTCGCGATCTGTTGACGATATTTGGTTTTTTTTTCGCGATCCATTCACGATGTTTGGGTTTTTTTCGTGATCCTTCGACGAAACGTGCGTTTTACATGATCTTCTGACGAAATTCTCGTTTTTTTTTTTCGCGATTCTTTGACGAAATTCGCGTTTTTTTTTTCGCGATTCTTTGACGAAATTCACGTTTTTTTCGCGATCTATTGACGATATTTGCGTTTTTTCCGCGATCCATTCACGATATCTACGTTTTTTCCGCGATCCATTCACGATATCTGCGTTTTATCCGCGATCACTTGACGAAATTTTGGTTTCTGAGCGATTCTTTGACGAAATTAGCTTTTTCGCGATCTATTGACGATATTTGGGTATTTTTGCGATCTTTTGACAAAATTCGCAGGTTTTTTTTTTCCGCGATTCTTTGACGAAATCCCTTTGGAAAATCCTGCATTTGGCCGGTACTTTCCATATTTTTAGTCGCCAAGTGGCGACTGGCGAGTGCTTATTTTCATCTTTAATTGAGTTGAAAGACCGAAACCTTATTCCGTTTACTAATGTCAAAAAATGGCTGTGAAACTCGAAAAACCAACCAACCAACCTCCAGATAAATTTAAATTTTGTGTGCTACGATTTTTCATTTTCAAAGGTTAGCAGGTCTGGGTTATACCGGAAAACATAAAAAAAAGTCCACAAAATTGTTTTAGAAAACCGTAAAGTGAAGTTGCAGAAGACAGCTGACACTCTAAACATATCTAAAGAACGTGTAGGCTTTATTTTGCGTGAACATTTCTCTATGAGAAAGCTGTTTTCGAAGTAGGGTGCCATGTGTGCTAACAGTAGACCAAAAACAACAACTAGCCGATGATTCCGAGAGCTGTTTGAAGCTGTTTCGGCAAAATAAGACTTTTTGCATCAATGTGTTATGATGGATGAAACTTGGATCCACCATTACACACTAGAGTCGAAGCAGCAGTCAGCTGAATGGGCAGCAGCCGGCGAACCTCGCCCAAAGCAGCCAAAAGTGCAACAGAGTGCAGGCAAGGTTATGGTGTCCATATTTTAGGATGCGCATGGAATCTTGTTTATCGACTACCTTGAAAAAGGCAAGACAGTCAATAGCGATCACTACATGGCCTAACTGGATCATCTGAACGAGGTAATTTTAAAGAAACGACCCCATATGCAAAGAAAGAAAGTGATCTTTCACCAGGACAATGCACTCAGTTACAGGTCTTTGACTACGATGACAAAATCACACAAATTACACTTCAAATTGCTTCTGCACCCACCCTGTCCTCCAGATTTGGCTCCCAGCGACTTTTACCTGTTCGCAGACCTGAGAAAAATGCTCGCCGGCAAGAGATTTGGCTTGAATGAGGAGGTGATTGCCGAAACAAATGCCTAATTTGAGGCCAAAGATAATTCGCTCTTCAAGAAAGGTATTGAAATTTGAAATATTAGAGAGGCTCTGGAATGATTGTATCACTCTTAAAGGAGACTACGTTGATGAATAAAATTGAATTTCACCAAAAAAGTTGTGTTTTCTTCATTAGACTGGGAACTTTGTCAGCCATTATGTTATAGAAAAAGGAACAGTCGAGTCTCTATATAACGAAATCCACTGTTCCAGTAAAAAATTCGTTATACAGAGAAATTCGTTATATAGAGAATAAGTAAAAATTCCTATTTAATGTGTAAATTTTGAACAAAAATTAATTTTGAGGTGTTTAATTAAGAATTTGAAATGTTTAACTATAAATATTAACCTAATATTGTATTTCTGAATTATTTAAACAGTTTCAAAAAAGAGAACAGACATTTATTTGAAAGCATAATAAAAAATCACATCAGGAAAACTTACATTAATTTTAGACGAAGAAATCTGTAATTTTTTGCTCTTTTAATTTCAAAATTGTTACACTCTCGAAAAAATGTTCACACTTTACCAAGGAATGAAAAATTGTATCGGGAACATTTTCCTCCATTTGAATTCTCATTCACCTTAAACTTCAATTACCTCTCTGATCCTGCTCTTATATGTGTAACAATCTAATTGACACTGTTTTAAGAAATATGTTGGAAGGTGTGTGGAAGGGGGGGCGGGGGGGGAGATGAATTCATTGGGCATAAAAAACAAGGAGATTCAAGGTAGAAAAGTAAGATAAAAAAACTCAGCGTTGAACGATAAATCACTAATCAGTGATGGAAAATTGATTCCATGTGATTTGGTAGCTTTTTTAAAACAATAAATATGGAGAAACAATAAATATTCGCTATATGGAGACTGTTTTTAATGAGATCATGGGGAAAAGGGACCGTTCCTACTAAAAATTCGTTATATAGAGAAATTCGATGTATGGAATTTCGTTATAGAGAGACTCGACTGTATTTCCAATATTTCATCAAATTTCCATAGGCTCCCATTGAAATCCAATAGGGTTTACTTGCATGCAGAAAATCAACAAATAGAGATATTTCAATGCAACAAAAACTAATATTAGCTTATGAATAGAGCTTAATTGAACTATTTACTTTATTTTTAAGCACAAACACTACTATTTACAATATTCGTAACACTATATATATATATAATTTTACACATATATGTTGGCGAAGATTAGGCGGCAAAGTGAAAATTTCAGAGGAGAGGAGATTTATACGATAAGATTATTTACTGTAACTACAAATTAGAAACTTCATTACAAAGATAAGGGAAAAAAATCCAAATAACTTTAATAAATTTGTAATTATTCAAATAAATTGTAAATGTTACATTTTTTTGATGATTTTATATTTAATAGTTCTTAGTTCATATAATTGTGAAACTCTGTAAGCTCTAAAGATTATGAGCTTGGAGATAAAAGAAATAAAATTGTCAGGAGTTGGGGAGGATCGTGTTTTTACCAAGTGGAATCTAAAAATTGAATGCATAGAAAATAAGTTATCGCAAAGCGATCAAGAATGGAAACACGAAACAATTACGTCTGGTGTTGGCTAGAAAATAGTGATTGCTTCCCGATACCGAATGGAGTCGCAAAGCGATTACGCAGGGGGAAGGGGTTGGTGAGCATAGCGAGCAGGGGCGCGGAGCCTTCCTAGTATTACATAAATTATTTCTATATCATGGATGTGACCTGCCATTTAATTGGTATGATCTTTTGCTTTGCTTTGAACATACCTGATTTTAGAAATGCTGAAAAGTTCATGTTTTTATGTTCTTACTTTTAGTTTTTATTGTACTTTAATTTAGGTAAAGGCAATGAAGATAAAAGGGGCCAACCTGTTACTTGTGGTGTTACTGAAAAATCATGGCTTTATTTAAATGGTTATCCTGTAAAATGTACTCGTCGCATGGAAGTTGCTGCCTTAGTGTCTGGAATTAATCCTTCAATAAATGCTATGTCAGATAGCATAGAACTTGCCCGTCTTCAGCAGGTTTGAAATTTTTATTTGTTACATATCTGATTTAGCTATGCATTTACAGTTCTTTATTTTTAAGTAACATTTTTAGCACTTCTAGTGTAATTATGTATTCAGTGTTTAAAATTCTAAATCGTTATTTACATTAAAGAAAAATAAACTTTATGTACGTCTATTTAAAAAAAAAAAAAAAAAAAAAAAAGTTGCACCTTTTCTAGTCCTGAGTTATGAAATTCTTGTTAAAATGTTTACAATTTTACCATGCCAAGAATTTTTAAATTTATTTATTTATTTATTTTCTGAGTATAAAATCTTCTTTCCATATGGTACACTACAATATAAGCACAAGATTCATACTTGCACTGAAATTCTTATAATTACTGAAAAATAAAAAAAGTCCTGAAATGTCCTTAAATATGGTAATATGTCATGAAACTTCGGGAATTTTATGCGATAGCACTAATAGGCACTTGCTTTTTCCTCATATTAAAGGAATGCTGCAATTTTTATTATTTTTTTAAATTTTGGAAAATTTTGCGAATTCTGCAAAAATTAGTATTTGGAATTAGTAGGTGCACATTAAAAAAAAAAAAAAAAAAAAAAAAAAAAAAATAATAGACAAGATGATCCAAGATCCAAGTCGTGAACATTTTATGTTTCACAAAAACATTTTGTCAACTAATCATAAAAAAATTTGCTCAAACGGTTGCAGAAAAAAAAAAAAAAAATTGCAAATTTTGCTAAGCTGTCTTGATAATTTCATCAGTTAGTCACTGAAAAAGATTGAGAATTTCTTTGAAGTTTGTCTATTGGTCAGGGTGAATTACAAATTTTGTTAATCAGGTGCATGAAAAAATTGTACATTTAATAAAATAGCTACATTAAAAAAAAAAAAAAAAAAAAAAAAAAATGTAAAATTCAGTAATCAATCACATCTCAGTCATCAGTTGATCATAAAAGTTGAGGTTTTTTATATCGCCACACTCTTATTATTATTCTTAACTAATTACTCTTAACTAAGGAAGAAGGCATAACTATAAGACTACTTATAGTTTTTATTTACATTATTTACAGCAGCTGCTAAACGCAGCTCTCAGAACAAATCATATCTTACAACTGCGTGGAATCCTCTGGTAACATGCGATACCTTACAAACAGATTGTGTAGTGCTGCCATCTATTAACGCAGATCGCTACTATTTCGGATTCTTGGTTTGGGATATGACAAGGTTCTTTTGTTTGCTCTGTATGGATAAAAAAGTTTTCATTATTAATGATCTGCGACAAAAATTGCAACAAGGCTTAGTGTGTTTGATCTTTCTTTATCTGCAACATGAATGTCAGAATTTATATTATACTAGCATATGGCCCCGTCCAAAATGACGGGAAAGTGTTATTGTAAGTTTACAACATTAAGTCAGACTCAATTAAACAGGTGATTGATATGCATGATTATTCAGATAGTGGCAAGTCCTCAAAAGCATTAAAAAAAATAGTGTTTGTAAAAGTCAACCTTCAAATGAAGAAAATATGAACCACCTCATGCGGGGGGGAAAAAAAGAGCTTTTTCCAATAACCCTATGGCAAAATTCTCATTTTTTCTGCACATCTTTGATGAAATTAGTGTTTTTTTCGCAGCCTTTTGACGAAATGAGTGTTTTTATCGGGATTTGTTGAAAATTTTGCTTTTTTTCTGCGCCCTTTTGACGAATTACACCTCTCGCGTTTCTTTGACAAAATTCAGGGAAGAGTGCCACTTGGCAAAAAAAAAATTGTTCAAAATCTTTTCAAGATGGCAGAAAAACATCATTTTTAAATCTTTGTTATTTATAAATCAATGATTTTGCCCAAAAAATAGAAAATGATGTAAAAACATGGATTTATAAATAACAAAGATTTAAAACCGAAGTTTTTCCGCCATCTTGAAAAATTTGTTACGAATGCCGGTAAAATCTTGCTCACAACTACCAAAAAACTTACTAATATAAAATAAAAAGATAAATATAAATAAATACCGATAAATGAGACGGCGATTCAGGAAAAAGGGGAGTTTCATACAGAAAAAAATATATAAAAAAAAACTAAAAATACTTACACAAAAAACAAACAATCAGTTAAAATTTACAAACAAAAAAAAATCAATAATTTAATGTTTATGGTGAAATTCTCGTTTTTTTCTGCACATCTCTGATGAAATTCATGTTTTTTTCGCAGCCTTTTAAAAAAATGACTGTTTTTACCACAATCCTTTCACGAAATGAGTGTTTTTATCGGGATTTGTTGCAAAATACACGTTTTTCCTGCGCCTTTTTGATGAATTACACCTCTCACGTTTCTTTGACAAAATTCAGGGAAGAGTTTCGCATCCTGTGCCGCTTGACGAAAAAAATTGTGCCAAAAATCTTTTCAAGATGACGGAAAAACTCAATTTTTAAATATTTATGTTATTTATAAATCAATGATTTGCACAAAAAAATAGAAAATGATGTAAAAACATGGATTTATAAGTAACATAAAGATTTAAAAAAGAAGTTTTACTGCCATCTCGAAAAATTTGTTACGAATGCAGGTAAAATCTCGCTCACAACTGCCAAAAAATTTATGAAACATAAAATAAAATTAAAAGGATAAATATAAAGAAATACCAATAAATGAGACGGCGATTCATAAAAAAAGGGGGGAGTTTCATACAAAAAAATTTTCAAATATTTACATAAAAAACAATCAGTTAAAATTAAAAAAAAAAATCAATAATTTAATGTTTAGAAAAAGGGATCCTAGTCAGGGTCTGAAACATCGTCAAGGTATGGTACTTCTCTTCTAACTGAATTAAATTTAAATTTTGATGGATGTTTGGTAATACACCCTCGATGTTTTCAGACTCTGAATTTTTTCGGCAGCCGTTGGCTGAATCGTCTGTCTCTAAAACGGTAAACAATGTAAAAATCGATATATTCACCAATAAAGGGTGCATTTTAAACAGCTAATGCAAAAATCCTAATAAAAAAAAAAAAAAAAAAAAAAGAAATAAACAGCAGAGCAAGCGAGACTTACCTTACAATCAAAATACGTTGACAGAAGCACAGGTGCATCCGAATGTATGCAGCAAATTAGTTACGTAACAGAAAATTTAGCTGACTAACGGTTCACCTGATACTGATGAACCAATAAGCTTCAAGATCCCCCGATTTCAAAATTTACATTTTTTTTTAGGTTCTTATGTTGAAACTTACACTTTTGCAACCTTTCGATGAAAATCTCGTTTTCTCTGTGATCCTCTAATCAAAACATATTTTTTCTGTGATTATTTGACGAAATTCACGTTTTTCGCGATACTTTGATCAAATAATGCATTTTTTCTGCAGTCATCTGATGAAATTCATGTTTTTTCCACGATTATTTGGCGACATTCACATATTCCATGATCCTTACATGAAACATGCATTCTAAAGGACCCTTTGGGAAAAATTGTGCTTTTTTCTGCGATCCTTTGATGGAATTCATATTCGTTTGATGACACCACCCTTTTTCTACGATATTTTGATGATTTTTGCAAGCTCCTGGCTATATGTTTTTTTCATCCTGTTTGTTTCTATACATGGACTAAATGCACAGGTCATGGGAAAGGATTAGAAATAAACTCAAATTGCAGTTGCTTGTACTCGCATTTTTATTTTGTCAAATTCTGCTACCACCCCCCCACCCCCTTCTCGTCCTAAAAATGTCAACAAATTTTAATACTGATTTGCATCAATCCCAGGGATGATAAATTGTGCCGAAAAAATGGAATTCCCTGTTTTTGCTGGAAAGTGGCATGTCTGTAAATGCTTTTAAAAATATATGCATAGTTGAAAAAAAAAAAAAAAAAAAAAAGCTGTTGCGTTTTTCAAACAGCAAAAAATAATTCACAGGAATATATTAAATTCAGCTTAAAAAATGCAGCATAGGGGAAATAAGAAACTTAAAAATAAAACAAAAAACATATGGCATTTCTTTAAAAAATCAGATGTTTATTTTTTAATTTTAGATGAAACTTTAAAATTTGATTCATATATTTGGCCAAAACTAAAACACCATTATGTGCATCATTGAAAGTAATACACATACAAAAAGCTATGTTTTTTAACGGTACAAAAATTTAGTAAAATTTAAAAAAAAATGTAATTTTGATTTTTAAATCTTTATTATAATGAAACGTTCCTGTGAGTGATAAACACTTTATGAGCATGAACTTAAAATATGCATAGTTTAGATAAAAAATAAACAAAAAATTGTGCATATGGGTGTTTAATTCTGTTCGGTGTAAACTCAGCTGAGTTTATCAGGCAAACTGAGAAATCCGTTGATTGCCGCGATCGCGCAATTCTTTTCCTGGTCAATTGGCGCCTTCTTTCCGAAAGCCCATAATAAAAATTAAAAAAATTTTTAAAACATTCAAAAATAACTATTGACAGATGAAAGCGAGTAGTGGCGAAAAATCAGCACGTTTATCCCTCTGTTGTTTTTCCTAAAGAAACAGCGTTTCACTGTTGCCACTACAGAAGAGTGAAATACATGAATCATTGATATGAATCAATATCCATATGAATGATTCATATGAATAATGATGAATAATCATTAAATAATGTTTTTTAAAATATTTATTCAATAAATTACGTAATATTTCATATGTATGTCGTAAACTGACTGCTTGTAAATGTAAACAGTCGTAAATAAAATTGCTGCTTATAAGTGTAAACGCATTGAAAAACGCATTTCAAAAAATGAAAAACGCATTTCAAAAAACTTAAAGGCTTTAATATGCTTTAAAAAATATATTTAAAGCAGAATCAGATGTTAGCCGTATTTTTTTTTGATGAATCGTCAAAGAGTCATTCATTTGTTTCTTAATTTGCTGGAATTTGAATCTGAATGGCAACAGTATCGTTTGTTTAGATTTGATTTCTAATAGCTTAATTTTAATTTAGAACTTAATACATTATAAATGGATATGATACACATGTTTTATATGAAAATATGCTGAACAGACATGATTTTAAGTAGAAAAAATTATCATTTAGCTGTCATATGTTAAGATATGTTTTTCATTAAGCCTAACATGGCGTTTAGCTACGGTCGTTTCGCAGACCAGAGTGGTTCGCACCGGCATCGTTCCGTCGGTCACGTGCACTCAGCTTTTATAATAAGTAGATTTATTTTCTTAAAAATCTAAAAATAAAAAGAAATAAAACCTCTCCATATTTCACCATAAATATATTATACATATCTTTTACATCACTGTATTGCAATAAATAGTAAAATTCATCCTTGAACTGATTGAATCTGTTTTTAAGTCACCTGGCTAGGAGAAAAGAACCCTTATTTGTATTTTGCCATTAGAAATACTCTTATTTGATATAGCATATGTGGTTATGCAGATTATTAGACAGTAATTAATATTTACACTAGATTAATTTTAACACAGTTATTCGAATTGGTAAATACATCAAATGAGTTGTAATTTTTCCAACTGGGTGAAAAATGTCCATGCCAGTATTCAAACCAGGGATCTCTTGGTTGAAGATGTCAATTCTCTGTTAACTGAGCATCCCAAATGAATCTGAAGAGCTTAATTCACCCAGCTAATATTATTGATCATAGCATCTGGTCTGATGTATAAATCAGCTTCAGCTCAACTCAACAAAATAAATCACAGATAAATCATTTATTTACCAATTAGAATAATTGTGTTAAAATTAATCTAGTGTAATTACGTACATTTACTGGAGTTCCATTACCTGCGATTTATTCTGTTGAGCTGATTCATATATCAGACCAGATGCTATGATCAATAAGGTTAACTGGATGAATTAGGTCCTCCAGAATCGTCCTGGATAGCTCAATTGGCATAGCATTGCCAGCTTCAGCCAAGAGATCCCTGGTTCGAATCCTGGCCTGAACATTTGTTCTTAGTTGGAAAAATTACAACAATTTTGAATGTTTATTCACTTTTATACCAAATCCTTGAAATAATCTCTACGGTTGTTTTGAATTTGTGTGTTTGGAGTTTCACTTTCCCTAGCTTAAATTTTAATTCATTAATGATCTTGTATTTTGGCTGCTGTGCTAGGTAAGTGTGTCATAGTCAGACTTGTATAAAACCAAAAACTTTCTGTGCACGCAGATATTGGGTTAAAAACTTTCTGCAAATTAATTTAATGTTTAATAAAATAATGTGTTAGTATATTATTTTGACGATATTAATTAAAAATAGTAGTTTTAAAGAATTACCATTTAAATTAAAAATTAATTGATATTAATTAAAGAATATTTATTTTAGTTAAAAAATAATAAAGCTAAAAATCCATGATAAGAAAAGGTGAATTCTTATCAATTATTTTGTTAATGCATTAAGAAACAGCCCAATCCTTAATATTGTAACTTCTTCGCACAAAATGCCAGTCACTCTATTTTGGCATTGCTTCTGAAACAACTGCATCACATTTTATAAGGAGAGGTCTATTCATAGGTATCATCATTAAAGAGACTGATGCAGGGATAAAAGCGCACTAAAGACATTTTGGAGCAGCAAAAATCTGATTTTGGAGTAGTAAAATCCAATTTTGGAGCAGCAAAAATCTGATTTTGAAACAGCGAAATCAATTTTTAAAGCAGCAAAAATCTGATTTTGGAGCAGTAAAATCCATTTCTGTAGCAGCAAAAATCTAATTTTGTAGCAATAAAAGTAAAATTCTGTTTTTGGAGCAGACTGAAATTCTAATGCTAATAAACTCCAAAAAATTAAAATGATTGCTATCTTTAAAATATTGCCACATTTGAAAGAATAATTACACAGATAAAATTTCTCCACACATTTTGCTAACTCTGGGCATTCTAAACGACAATTGGGTGCAGATTGCAATAGTGGAAAATTAGCAGCAGGAAGAAAAAAAAATCAGTTTATTTGGCTTTAAGAAATATTATTTTAAAGCAGCAATTTTAACTAATCAAAGAAAAGCTTATGAATACAACATACAGGACTCCCACTCAACTTTTGTAGTAAAAAATGGTAAAAAGGGTTGATCATAGTAAGTATCAAAAGGTAAACCATATTTTTCAAAAAAAGGGACCAAAAAAGACCATATATTTCACATAAAAAGTAGGGATGCACCGGATATTGATTTTGCCGGATATCGGATACCGGATATCCGAAGCTCCTTTGCCTGCCGGATTCGGATATCCGATCGGATATCCGGCACTAGATATGCTTTTAGTTATATGGTGAATTATTTCTTTATATAATGCCATCTCAGAACAATAAATTACAAACATGTTTCACACATCTTTAAAACATTTTAAATGTATTGAAATATAATTTACAAAAACTATATATCTTTGAATATCAGGGTTTGAAATTCAAGTTTTCCCCCAGGAGGGGAGTTTCCCACCCAACATTTAAAAATGCAGGGGAGTTGAACTGTTAGAAAGGAAAAAAAAATATCTTTAAACCCCGTTATTTTTTATGTGCCACTTTAAAAGAATTACATTTATACAGACATGACAAAATACCATTGAAATAGTTTAAATTAACAACTCAAGATAATTATCCAAAATTTTTATTTTATTAAAGAAAAGGAACAAAATCAAGCTTTATATATATACCATGTCTATTTTTTAATTTTCACCTAATGTTATGGACAATTAACAATTGGATTGCTAAATGAATTTCTTAATTTAGATTTTATTCCATTTTGCGTGATTTAGCCTCTTTCACAAGTTACACTTTCGACAAACAGCACAGGCCAACTTTTATAACTTTAGAAATTATTGGAAACGCATGGTTATGCTCTGTTAAAAATTTTTAGAAAACTTTGCAAAATCTGATGTGCATTCAATTTTAACTTACTTGCATGAATAATGCATATCGGTGATTCTATTGTCAATATCCTACGGTGAATGTATGTCACTTCTGAACAAACTTGTTTTATTATATCCTTAATGGAATTATAGTCAAAACTGTAATCCCTGGTATTTTCGTTAATTGAACTGTGTTCTATGCATTGGAATTTTAAATCCATATCCAAAGTTTGAAAAGGAAATAGTCAATTGATTTTTTCTATTACACGATAAAAGGTTGATTTCAAAAAGTCATGCCCTAATTTCTATGAATTGCAAGAATCAACTAGTTTGTTATTTCTAAACCTGTTTTTTTAAGTTTAACCAAATTTCTTTTTCTTCATGTGTACCACAAGTGTAATCTCATTTTGTTGAGTGCTGACTATTGGCCAGTTTGGTAGGGCTCAGTCTCCGGTGGCCATTACTGCCCTTTTAGTTATTTCCTATTTTGGGCATAGGGAAAAATCATCGCAAAATACATAAATCGGTCATAAAAAAATTATTGCCGATTTCGTCAATCACGGTGAAAACAAATAAAAAAAATTTGTTGACCGGTCGCAAGAAGAAAACTGAAGTGCATGGGAAATGGGCAGCAGGAAAATATCACAAAATTCATCAACCGATCTGTCATGAGCAAATATCGTGAAATTCCTCAGCCGGTTGCAGAGAAAAAACGCGAAAGTTTTCAATCGGATGCAGAAAAACCATCGTTACTTTCATCAGTATGTCACAAGAACAAACAGGGAAATTTGCCAATCGGTCACAGAATAAAATTGCTATATTTATCAATTGATCTCAAGAAAAAAAAAAATTATGAAATTCACCGATCGGTCTCTAGAAAAAATTGTGAAATTCGTCAATCGGTCGTGGAGAAAAAGCGCAAAATTTTTCAGTCGGATGCAGAAAAACAACCATGAATTTTGTCAATCTGTCTAAGAAGAAACTGTGAAATCTCCCCATTGATAGTAGAAAATATCACAAAATTTGTCAGTCGGTCCTGAGACTTGATCGTCGTTTTACAAAGAAACATTTTCGGAAAGTGATTTTTTGGAAACAGGAGACGCCCGCCCACAATAGGGCACAATAATAATATTTAGGGCACGAATCCTGCCATCCCTTCTCAAAATTCAAGCCCTGTAATGTATATTAAAAATATTGCATAAAAAATTTAATTTAAACATTAAAATATTCTGTTTATTCGTACAATGAAATGCTGATAATTGCTACTGGATTTGAATAGGGGATTGACTATATTGATAATTGCTAATAATTAATTTGTACAATGAGATGCTGATATATCGTACAACAAATTTTAACCAATTAATATGCATATAATTGTAGAGTATTTTTACAAAGAAATACTACATACTTTCTTTTTATAATTTAAACATAAAATATCTACTAATATACCCATGATTAAAGAGTTATTTTCTCCAAACATAGGTTTAGTTGATGCCCTTTTTCTGTTTTAATTATTTAATATTGTTTTTGCTCTAAGTCATGTTTAGTTTTATTTTAACTTAAATTATTTTTATATTTATAAGTAAAAAGAAAATTACTTTTAATTTTAAATATTTATAATGAAGTTACGAAAACAACTAGTTGGATTTGCCAATCCCAAAACTTTCTTCTATCTCATACATCTTAATATTTCAAAAAGTAGTTCCAAATGTTAATACTTCAATATTATTAGTTCAATATTATACCAACTTTGATTTTGGTCTAAAATTTCTGCTCCAGTCAATTAATCAGAATAAGAATAAGTTAATCTCTATCATGACATTTATTAAAATCAATAATTTTTTCGTTATTCTGTTGTACACCAGCTGTTTGTGAATAGCCAGTTTAGCAGGATGCGAAGTTCCCTTCGCTTCATGAGCCGCCAATATACAGTACCAGCAGTATGGACCTCATTTTGGAGCAGCAAAATGCCATTATGGAGCAGCAAAAACGCTCATTTCGGAGCACAAAATAATTATTTTGGAGCAGCAAAAATGCTCATTTTGGAGCATCAAAATGTCATTTTGGTATTCTTTGACGAAATTTGCGTTTTGTCTGGAATTCTTTGACGAAATTCGTGTTTTTTCTGCGACTCTTTCACAAAATTCGCAATCCTTTGACGAAATTTGCATGTTTTTCACAATCTTTTGACCTCATTTGCATATTGTTCACAATCTTTTGACAAAATTTGCGTATTTTTCGTCGCGCGTTATTCGGATCCTTTGTTGAAATCAGCGTGTTTTTCGCTATCTTTTGACGAAATTAGCATGTTTTTTTTTTAAATATTTTAACGAAATTTGCTGTTTTTCGCGATCCTTTGACAAAATTTGCGTTTTTTGCAATCTTTTGATGAAATTTGCCGTTTTTTGCGATCTTTTGATGAAATTTGCGTTTTTTCCGCGATCTTTTAACGAAATTAGCTATTCTTTGACAAAATTCACGTTTTTTCGCGATCCTTTGACGAAATTCGCGTTTTCTTGCAACCTTTTGATGAAATTGGCGGGTTTTTTCGCGATATTTTAACGAAAGTAGCGTTTTTTCCCGATCTTTTGACCGTGGTTTGTTCGTTTTTTGACGAAGTTACCTAACCTTTGGCAAAATTTACGTTTTTTTTTTCGTGATCCTTTGATGAAATTCGCGTGTTTTTCGCGATCTTTTGACGAAATTTGCATTTTTTATTCGCAATCTTTTAACGAAATCGCGTTTTTTCACGATCTTTTGACCGCGTTTTGACGAAGTTAGTGCTCCTTTGACAAAATTCACGTTTCTTTCGCGATCTTTTGATGAAATTTGCGTGTTTTTCACGCTCTTTTGATGAAATTTGAGACCTTTTGATCAAATTGGCGGTTTTTTTCTTCATCTTTTTAATTAATTAGCGTTTTTACACGAACTTTTGGCCGTGTTTTGTTCGTTTTTTGACGAAATTAGCGATCCTTTGACAAAATTCACGTTTTCTCGCGATCTTTCGACAAATTTGCGTGTTTTTCGCGATTTTCTGGCGCAATTTTCTTTTTATTCGCGAGATCTTAATGAAATCACGTATTTTCGTGATCTTTTGACCTCGTTTTCTGACGAAATTAGCGGTCCTTTGTTAAAATTAACATTTATATTTTTGGTGATCATTTGACAAATGTCGCGTGTTTTTTCGCGATCTTTTGACCAAATTCGCATATTTTGGCAAAATTTGGATGGAAAATGATCGATTTGGCTGAAGAATTATTATCGAATTGGCGCAGTTGGACACAATTTTGTTGAAAAGTGATCGTTTTGGTGCAGAAATGCGCAGCATTATCGATTTGGCACAATCGGAGCAATTGACGCAGCTGTTCCATCACTGCAATACAAAAAAAAACTGCGAAAATTTGAGAAAATTTTACAAAAATCTGTTACAGTGCCACCTTCTGGCGGAATATTTCCAAATTCAAGGAGAAACTGCTGGCCATAGTAAAAAATACACACACAAAATTGGTCCAATTCTATGCTTAGCTTCATACACTTTTCAATGGTAAAATAACGAAAATAACACAAAAATCTGTATTATAGCGCCCCCTTCCAGCAGAATATTTTCAAACTGAAGGAGGACCTGCTGACCATACCCAGAAACATAGCCCCCCCCCCCCCCCCCAAAAAAAAAAAAAAAATAAATAAAAATAATTGGTTCAATTCTATACATAACTTCAATACACTTTTCGATGGTACAAGAATGAAAGTGGCACAAAAATCGCTATTACAGCGCCCCTTTCTGGCAGAATATTTCCAATTTAAAGGAGAACCTGCTGGATATAGCCAAAAACAAATATAAAAAAATTTTGTTCAATTATATGGATAACTTCATACACTTTTCAATGGTACAATAATGAAAATGGCACAAAAATCACGATTACAGTGCCCCCCCCCCCCCCTTCCAGTGGAATGTTTTCATATTGAAGGAGGGCGGGCTGCCTGGCTATAGCCAAAAACATTCACAAAAAATTTTGTTCAATTCTATGCGTAACTTCATTCACTTTTTGATGGTACGATGGCGACACACGGACAGACAGACCTTTTGTATAAACATGTTTTCGGATATCTGACTTCTAAAACATCTAAATCCGTCGAAAAAAGAAATCGAAAAAAATTCTATTACAATACTTTCTTCTAAAAATAGGCCTGTTTAAGTGTTAAACTTAAAAGAAAGAAAGAAAATTAATAAAGTCATACTTTAATAAACAACTTCAAATTTTGTTTACATTCTGAAAGTAAAGGTACAATTTTCTAAAAGAAGTATACGTAAATTCTTAAATTTATTATAAAGAGTTCAAATATCAATGTTAGGAAAGCTAGCAATTCTTTAAACTTTTGAGAATTACCTTTTACTCATGAATAGCGAACTTACTTTCATATTTTACATTATAAACAAAATTGTTCGGCATTGTTTGGGGTCAAACGATTTCTGTTATCTTTATATATTCGCTTCGCTGCATTCTGCCGGATAACCGGCAGAGAAGTCGGATACCCGGTGATTGTGATTCGGATATCCGACGGTATTTCGGATATTGAAAAATCAGCCGGATATGCCGGATATCGGATATTTGCCGGATATCCGTTGCATCCCTAATAAAAAGGAACCTTTAGAGACCTAAATTCAGCTAATCACAAAATAAAATAAAATCTCCTCAACCATTTCATGAAATTAGCTTATTTTTCGCGATCCTTTGACAAAATTCACATGATTTCACGATCTTCAGGATCCTTTGAAGAAATTCGCGTTTTTTTTCCCGCGATCCTTTGACGAAATTTGCGCTTTTTTCCGCGATGCTTTGACGAAAGGGGTGATTTTTTTTCTGTGAACAATTGACGAAATTTTTTTTTTTTCCGGCAACCATTTGTTGAAATTCGCAAGACGAAAGGGGTGATTTTTTTTCTGCGAACAATTGACGAAATTGTTTTTTTTTTTTCCGGCGACCATTTGTTGAAATTCGCAATATTTTTAAGTTATACTTTTTTATGCCTGAATTTTTGGGATGATGGCCGATTTTTTTAAATTTTCGGAAAATTCGGAACAGAATGGTAAATAATAAATAAATCGTACATAAAATTGGAGAATATTTTTATTTTTTTGTTATTTAAAAAAAAAAAAAAATTACAAGAACAAAAATTACTTTTTTTTTTTTCAAAAAAATTTTCCGCAAAGTTCCGAATATTGCAGAAAATTTTCCGCGCACGTCGTGCGCGTGTGCGTCTCTATTATACAACTCTGGTCATAGTGATGGGCGATTTTGGAAAAATATAGTATCGACAAATATCGACATCACATAAAACAGCATTGATCACAATATGAATCAATTCCCAAATTCTAATATTCGTGTATTCTAGAATTGATTCTGAAAATATCCAGCATATCCAGCTGTTTTATCAATATCCAAAATACCATTGGATGTCTAAATCACAATCCTCAGATATCCGGCAGAGCACAGCAAATCGAATATATACGGATTATAGAAATTGTTTGGCCCCAATCAATCACAAAATTTTTTTGTTTATAATGCAAGGGATAGGAAGTAATTGGGTCCTTTAAAGGATCCTTCACAAAATTTTTCATTTCAAAACAGGACTCTTACAAAGCTTTTCACCTTAAAAAAGGACTCTTCACAAAATTCTTTGTCTTAAAAATAGGCCTTTTACAAAATTTTTCCAGCTCTAAATTAAACCTTTCACAAATTTAATCATTTAAAAGTAAAATTTGACCTACATATATAAAGAAAAATATACCTTTTACATACATATATCCTTTTTAAAAAATATAAAAAGGAATCTGAATACAACGATCATTTCAAATTCACAAGATTAGGACAGATTTTTCACAAATGTAAAAAAGCTCTTCACAATTTCACAAAAACAGGACTCTGAGGGAAAAGTCTGGACAGACCCCTGAATGCAAAGTGTGAAATATAGTAAGTTCTCTATCCATGAGCAAAAGGTAATTCTCAAAAGTTTAAAGAATTAACAGTTTTCCTAACATTGATATTTGAATTCTTTATAATAAACTAGGGGGCTCTGCCCCCTACAAGCTACGCTCGCCAATCCCCATTCCGACTTCCCAGATTCTAAAAGTAGGATAATTGCATCGGTTTTATAAATATTGAAGTATAATTTAAAAACACAGTGGCGATCTCCCTGTAAACAGGTTTTCATTCGTATTCCTAGTGTTCACTGTAGGAAAAAAAATCCCTGCCGGCTCGGGGCTACAGGCGGAGGTAAGTTCAGTACTAAATTCACCAACAAAACTTAAATCAAGATTAGAGATCAACCCAGTTCTTTCACTAAGAATGAGCTCTAGGGAGCTAAACATTTTGTGAAAATTCTAATATACACGAAAACACACACGCATGTATATGGAATAGGTTTTAAAAAAAACAGCTAAAGCAAATTCAGAGAATCTCAAAATGTTAAAATAAGTTAATATTTCTATAGTCGGGTTTTTATCATGTTTTAATACGTTTTTTCAAACTCACATGACGTTACATATTCACCTGCTGAGGTCCATTTTATTTCCAATCTGACGTAATATATATATATATTTTTTATTCGTCAAACTATTTAATTCATTTTGAATTTTCATGCGGAAATCTTGCCCTAGAAAACTTATGACGTAATATTCAATTTGTTTTCAATTCGTCAAACTATTTATTTAATTTAATTTTTCACGTGAACTTGCAATAGAAAAGCAATTGTTGTGGTGAGAATTTTATTGCTTTTTTTTAATTGTTGGCAACTGCTATAACGGAAAATATTTATTTTTTCCTGTCATTGTTGTGCAAGAGCTGGTTTTATCAGAATCATGTTAAGACGGTATTCAAAATTTTGAACCCTCCCCATTTCCATTCCCTTGGGCCGATTTTGCCCATTTTCAATCCCCGCCGAGATATTAGCCATCTCAAAGTTGTTGGTGAGTTTGAAGACGATCCGTGCATAATTGCGACTTTTATCGTGTGGACAAAATTTAGTACATACATACATACATATATATATATATATATAAACTTTTTAGGTAGGGGTGGTTTTGGGTTCCTGGGGTCCTATAATAAAAAGTTATGAAGGAATTTTTCAAAAGTCGCACCATGGTAACGACTGCAATAGGTAGTATTTTTTACGAAATCTACCTAAAAGGGCAGGGTGCTACCCACAAAAAGGGCACAGTTGAAGCTGAAAGAGGGCACTTTTTTCAGCGAAAAAGGGCATTGTTTCTTCAGAAAATGTAGGGACGAAACTAGCCTTTTTTGCACCCGGGGCAAACATGGATTTTGGTGCCCCCCCCCCCCCCTCCTCCGCATAAGTATATTTACAAAGAAAATTTTATTAATTTTCTAATAGCCAACATATTTTTAAATTTAAATTATGTAATCATAAAATATGTAGTACTGAACTACTTTAATCTACTTTGTCAAATATTAATTCATTAAAATCTTGAAATCGGAATTGAAAAAAATTCCGCTTTATACAGCATCCTTATGCCATATCCTTAGATTCTTCTGTGCTTTGGCATACCCCAGACAGGACGATTTTAACAAAATAGTGCTAAACATGGACGTGAGAAAAATCAACAACTGGCGCCTGGGGTACATGCCTCCTCTGCCCCCCAGTTTCGACCCTGAGAAAATGTAGATCTTCGAAACTGATATAAGAATTATACATTACTACAAACTCATCATTGTCTATGCGCACATTTAGTAACAGATTATATATATATATATTTTCTTAAATTGATATTTCAAAGATCTAGGTAAGTAATTTCGTTTCAAATAAAAAAACTAAAAAATTATTAGTCCCATAAACTAGCAGTTTTAAGGGTAAAGCAGAGATTTTAAGGGGTAGTAAAATTTAGATGGGTGACCAATTAATTATTATTACAATAAATCACCAAATATAACTTAAAGATCATAAGCTTTGTGAGCTGTGAAGGTGGGGGGCAAAGAGACAAAAGCGATTTTTTTTTTGGGGGGGGGGGGGAGGGAGGAGGTTGATTATATAATGAATTATTTATCGTTAGTAAAATTTTAACAATTAGGACAGAAAAAATAAAAGCCTTTAAATTTGGTATGTTTGAGAAGAAAGAGAAGCAGAATTTAGATGATTGGTTATTTATTGTCACAATGAAGTGACAGAGTTGCAAGTAAAAAAAAATAGAGTTTTAAATATTTTAACCTTCGAAGAAGGAAGGAGGCGGGGGAAGAAGAGGTAGATTAGATTGGATGATTGATTATTTATACTTTACATATATTACAATACTTTATCAAGGGTCGATCCAGACAAAATTTGGGGCCTATTTAGGGCCCCTTCACAAAAATAAATTTAATAAAAGAGGCCCCTTCACAAAAATAAATTTAATAAAATGGGCCCCTTCACAAAAATAAACTTAATAAAACAGGCCCCTTCACAAAATTCTTTTTAATAAAATAGACCCTCTATATAACATTCTTTTTCATAAAAACTGTTTTAAATGTGTAATTTGTAAATAAAACCACGTCACGAAAAACAAAAACTTTAGCAAAGGGATTTAAAGAATGTTTTTGTTCAAAAATTCTTGGTTCGAATTTTAGTAACTGGATTTCAACTTTCGTTACAAAATGTTATTTTTCACAAAAATATAATAAAATTCACAAAAATAACTTCTACTTTTCACAAAATGGGCCCCAAGAATAAAAATCTGCATCGACCCCTGTTTATATTTATACTTTATTTATATATTTTTTTTTTACTTTATACTTAAAATTTACAATTAGAATAGAAAAAATTATAATATTCTAAGAGTTCAAATTCTTTTATAATAAAATAACAAACAAAACAGAAAAAGTAATAAAGTAAATAATTTTAAATATTTAACTGAACTGTGGGGCTGATTAAACCTTTATGCACCAATGGTACTTTAAAGTACTATTAAAATAACTTGTTGTAAAATTAATGTAATAAATCGATTAATAGTAATACCTCAGTAAGAAGTGGGGGGGGGGGGGGGAGATTTTTCACTGGTCTACATACTGAATACATTATTAAAGTACACTGAAATCAAAATAAAGTACACAGAATAAAGTACACTGCTGTAGTTTTAAGAATCTCATTTAAAAAAAACTAAATCCCATTTTATGAATGTTCTACCGATAAGTTTGGTTTGCACATCTTTTTTGGTGCATTGGAGGCTTTGACTAAATTCGCCTTTTTTCCGCGATCCTTTGACGAAATTCGCGTTTTTCCGCGATCTTTTGACGAAATTCGCTATTTTTCGCGAACCTGTTACGAAAATCGTGTTTTTTATGCGATACTTTGACGAAATGTGATCCTTTTTTCGAGATCCTTTGACAAAATTCGGCTTTATTCCACGATTCTTTGACGAAATTCAAATTTTTCGCGATCTTTTGTCGAAATACGCTATTTTTTCGCGGCCCTTTTACGAAAATCTCGTTTTTTCTGCGATATTTTTATGAAATTTGCGCTTTTTCGCGATCCTTCGACAAAAATCGGCTTTTTTCCCGCGATTTTTTGATGAAATTCGTTATTTTTTCGCGATCCTTTGACGAAAATCGACATTTTTCCGCAATTTTTTGACGAAATTCGCTATTTTTTAGCGATCCTTTGACGAAATACGCTATTTTTTCGCGGCCCTTTTACGAAAATCGCGTTTTTTCCGCGATATTTTGATGAAATTTGTACTTTTTTGCGATCCTTTGACGAAAATCGACATTTTTCCGCAATTTTTTGACGAAATTCGCTATTTTTTAGCGATCCTTTGACGAAATACGCTATTTTTTCGCGGCCCTTTTACGAAAATCGCGTTTTTTCCGCGATATTTTGATCAAATTTGCGCTTTTTTGCGATCCTTCGACAAAAATCGGCCTTTTTACCTGCAATTTTTTGATGAAATTCGCTATTTTTTCGCGATTTTTTGATGAAATTCGCTATTTTTTCGCGATCCTTTGAAGAAATACGCTATTTTTTCGCGGCCCTTTTACGAGAATCGCGTTTTTCCGCAATATTTTGATGAAATTTGCGCGCTTTTTTTTTTGCGATCCTTTGACGAAAATCGGCTTTTTTCCGTGATTTTTTGACGAAATTATGCGTCCCACGGACACGTAATAACTATTTTTTTACGTCCCGTCTCCGATTTTTCGCGTGATTTACGCGCTATAGCGCATCCGCGGCATCGCTTAAAGCGATCGCTGAGAACGACTCCGGGCACATTTGACTATTTTTGAAATATGAAGGGCGCAGTTTGCCGATTTAAAAAACAGCAGGGCGCGTTTTACTGATTTTAAAAGGGGCAGGGCGCTGCGCCCTTCAAAAATGGCCTAGCGGGAACACTAGTATTCCTTTGATTGGAGATTTTTAAGGCGAAATCAGCATTTGTTAAGGGATACAATGGCTGTTTTCGTCTTTGATTTAAAAAAATTAGTTAAAAATTAGAAAATAAGCTATTGTAAAATTAAGTAAACAGATTCTTTCTCTCTCGATTTTTTAACAGCTAAGAAAGTTCTTTTAAATAACACATTTGAAATGTATCGCTTTATATCTGACGTAATTTTCACCAAAGTTTTCTTTCTCTTTTTAACATTCACATGAAAATACTTTTGTTGATAGAAATGAAATATTATTTGCGCTGTCTTAGAATTCACGTAATTATTTGGCCTTTTTAAATATGATGTAAATTTTTTACGCTTGCGGCTTTTAACGCTTAATAATGAATTTATTATTTAAAAATTTTCTTTCTTTTTTAAAATTCATGGTTAACTATAGTTTTTATGATGCAATTTTCAATATTTTCCTGATTTTTAACGCGCAGTAATTTAATTCTCGTTTGAAAGTTTTTTCTGATTGTAATATCCACACATGTAAATAAATTTTTAATTTGAAGGAAATATTATTCTTTGCACTTTTTTAAAAATTGGCAACAGTTTAAAATAATATCCTTTTCTAAAATATGTAAATAATATCTCTTGAAATGCTGCAAATTTGAATTTAAAATGGAGATAAATCCTCAAAAAATGAGTCAAATTTAAAAAAAAAAATAAATGCAGTCTGCACACCTGGAACTTCTAAACTTTTAAATGGTGTAAAAATGTTTACATTCCTATGTATAGCTTTTGCTCGTATAAATTTTTTTTAATGAAATGATTTTTACCAACTTTAACATTAAATATATCTTTAAATAATTATTCGATTTAAAAACTGTCTGCATCAGCGTGAACTTCTAAACTTTTAAATGGTGTAAAAATGTTTACATTCCTATGTATAGTTTTTGCTCATATAAATTTTTTTAATGAAACGATTTTTACCAACTTTAACATTAAATATATCTTAAAATAATTATTCGATTTAAAAACTGTCTGCATCAGCATGTTTATCAAACATTTCTCTATAATAGCACCAATTTTCATATTTTTGTGTGAAACAGTTTTCTTAATATTAACGAAGAAAGACCCTCCCCGGTCACAAGAAATATGGATGCCGATCTAGGAGTATACACAGATTTTTATTGGTCCATTCCCAAACTGTTACTTTTTTATATATATATAAAAGGATTTAAGAATTTACATTTATATCTTTTAGAAAATTATGCCTTTACTTTCAGATTATAAAATAAAATTTGAAGTTTATTAAAGTATGACTTTATTAATTTTCTTTCTTTCTTTTAAATGAACAATTAAACAGACTTATTTTTGTTTTTTTAACTTGTATGGTAAAAAAACTTTATACTTATTATTTTTAATAAAGGAATTTTAATGCATAACCTGAAATTCTGTTTTATACCTGTAGAAAAATACAAGGGAAAGTATAACAGGCATGAAAGAGTTCCTCCTAAAGGAGGAATTCTGCCTTTTTAAAAACAATTTTGGACATTCTCTGGATTGATGCTAAAATGCAAAGAAAATATTGGAAGCATATAAAGGGGGGGGGGGGGGCTCTGGAGAACTTAATAATCAGACATTTTGTCTACTCAAATCCCTGATGTTTGTTTCTGAATTTCTTTACAATAGATCCATTAAATCAAAAGTGATCTCTATATTATAAACCTTTGAAAATCATGTAAATGAAGTTCTTTAAAATGTCTTAAAGGGGAAAGGAAGTTTCCATTAAGTCTTTTTGGAATAGAACATTTTGTATTTACGGTGGAACCCGGTTAAGACGCGTTTCAAGGGAGTGGACAAAACTCGCGTATTAAGCGGAATCACGTATTAAACGTGATTTGTATAATGGTGTAGGATCTGGTCATATTTACACATTTAACTGTCTAAATGGACTTTAGAGCTTTTATTTACATGTTTACGGTCGAAAATTGTATTTAGATTTAAATTTAATTCATTGTTTCTTTGTATATGGACCGGCTGGAATAGTAACGTAAAACAAATATGGATTCGAAAACGGTTTTATTGTCACTTTATATTTTTCAACTAAAAATAAAACAACAAAAATAATTTTTGTACTAGGCTAATTTTTTTTTTTTTTTTTTTACAAAACGAAAAAAAACTATATTAAATCTTTGAAGTACATCCCAGCTTTTAAAACGATATTTAGTACTTGTAATAATGAGTACCATTTTAATCTGTCCTTTTTCATATAAAAAAAAACTATCCTTATTAATCTTCGTATAAAAATATCGTTAGCATAGCTAAAGGCATATAAAATATAAAAGAATTATTCAATTGTAGTCGTATTCGCTTAATCTTTGCGAGTTTCTCTGTTCATTTTTGCCTATAGGATACATTATAAAATATAGTAGTGATATAAAGTGCATTTAAAACCTCACTAACAAAAGGTATGATGAACTTCCAATCATGATAAATTTTATGACATATCTGAGTAACCTAAATTCGTCTATATCTCTACTACAGTAAAAACATAGACAAAGCGAGATAGAAAGAATTTTAAGTGCCGGGATCAAAGAAGAATTACAGTTTTGCGGGTTTTGATTTTATTAAAAAAGCGACACATTTCCGATTAGTAATTTTCCTCAATTAATCTGTTATTAAATAAAGTAAATAATTAAATATAAATAAATAATACTATTCTCAAAAAGTGTTTTTTATCTGAATAATAATTTTAAAAAATCTGATAATTGGCAGCACTCAAGAACAGAAATTCGCATCTTGATGAATGAATTCGCGTCTTAAGCGTTATTTTTTTCCTCAAAAGACCAAAAATCTATCGCGTAGTAACCGTTCGCGTATTAAACAGGATATTTTTACATTAGCCTTATGGGCGATGTCCAAGGGATCGAATAAAATCTGCGTATTAAGCGGGATCGCGTATTAACCGTGACCGTCTTAACCGGGTTCCACTGTATTTATTTATTGAATAACAAACATACGATTTGTGTGCTTGACATGAGAGCCCGCTTATAAGTCGGAGACACGATAGCACAAGGAAATATTACGATACAAGAGAAATACACTCTGGGAGTTCCACACAAAGTGTGTGTGCAATGGAACCAACGGGAATCGAACCCAGAAACTCTTACGCACAAGCGATTAGCTGACTGGTGCTTTGACCATTCAGCCGCAGAGCCCCCATTTTTTTAAATTATTTATACAACACTTTTAGGTAATCACAGAGATACATTTTTGGAGATGTATTTCTAGAGCAAAGATCAACTTGACGTGCATGCATTTAGCACAGAACTTTTTTTCCTTCTTTTGAAGTAAGGGAAAAATCTTAAACAGCCAAATCATTCAAAATAATATTTATATTGGAAAAATTAATCACTATATTTCACATAAGTTCATCAGATCTATTTGGATTTATACCTTTAGCAAACTGTCACTTTTTTAGCTCTATGAACCTACACATTTATTGTTAGTTAAAAAATTTTTAATAATTTCTAAGTTAAAAAAAAAATAACAATCATATGTGCTGTTATATATCATTTTATTGTATAAATAACTGTTAAAATGTGCCTAAATTATACAAGTTTGGTCCCTTTGTATAGATAAAAAATTTTCCTCCTTATTTCCTATTTACCACTTTCATGACTGAACTTCATTAAAAATAGTAAAATTAATTTTCTTTTTACTTATAAATATCAAAGTAATTTAACTTAAAGTAAAACTAAATATGATTTAAAGTAAATCAGTATTAAATAATTAAAACAGAAAAAAGGCATCAAATAAACCTATGTTTGGAGAAAATAACTCTTCAATAATATGTGTATAAGTAGATATTTTATGTTTAAATTAAAACAAAAAAAAGTATGTATTTCTTTATGAAAATGTAGGTATATTACTAAATGCAGGGGCTGTGCTAACCATTCGCCTATTCGCCAAATGCGATTACATCATGAAATTGGCGAGTTAAAATTATTATGGCGAAAAAGCTGGCGAATGATTTTTTTTAAACTTTTGTTGTAGTAATCATGTTTTGGCTACATATATGAATTTCCGTTTTTAGCGCGAGTTCACGTCAGGGTTGGCAGGTTTTTGACACATGTCAGTTTTTGACAGTTTAAACTGCGGTTTAAACTGTCATGTCAAAAACCCCTTGTCAAAAACCTCGTCAAAAACCTCAAATACTTACAGTGATCTGTAAAATTTCACATTAAATGTCACACATTAGATGTAATATTTAAAATTCACTATTACTGTAATTGTATAATTAGTATATAGTATTAGTAATAATTACAGGGTTGGCAGGTTTTTGACATGTGTCAGTTTATGTCGGGTTTAAACCATAGTTTAAACGGTCATGTCAAAAACCTCAAATACTAAATTGATCTGTAAAAATTCAAATTAAATGTCACACTCGACAACATTACATGTAATATTTTAAATTCACTCTTACTGTATATCAGTAATTAGTACATAGTAAAGTATTATTGTTAAGTACAACTTTTTAACAGGGTAAAATTTTTATTTATTTTTATTTTATTTTATTTTTTTGTAAAATTGTGTTTTTCTAAAAAGTAGACATTAAGCTCACCTGAGCTGTACATTTTTTCTCTTACTTAAAATCGTTTTAATTTCGCTTACTTTTGAGAGCTTAAAGCATTAGCTAGCTTTTTTTACGGGGGAAAAAAAAACTTAGAAAAGTGTAGATTTTTTTGTATGTATAACAAGATAATGTGCATCAATGTTATTCTAGTCTAGGCAATAACCATTCCGTTCAAAATTGAAATTGGATTATTAATTTTAAACATTTACAAAATAAGAGAAGTAATTAAAAAAAAAAAAGCTTAAAGTCAAAATCTTTTTAAAACATGCTTTCTTTCAATATATAAAAATGTTTTCGATTTTAAAACTGAACAAAATTGGCTCGGTCATCTAAAAGAAAATTCCTGTAAGCCCATATTGAAAAAGTGCATAATAGAAGGGATCAAATCATGAAACCATACCATTGTTTGGCTTATACTTTGCATCCCAACCATCAGGGGCAAGGGTTGACTGCTGTATCAGTTGATTCAGCTCGCGCTTGAGCTACGGAGAGAGTTTATGGATGCTTACCCATACTGATTGTGTATGAAGCTAAAGAATCCCCTTTCCAGTCTTCTTATTTCAGTGCTATAGGGAGGACTCCATTGTTTGGTGGAAAGGTATCACTAAATGCAACAGCTTTTTGAGCCTGCTTCAAAACTTGCTCATCTAGCAATGCTTTTGCTATCAAGTCCTATTAGCTCAGCATCAATTAAGAGACAGACTATTTTCTAACGCTTCATACACTCTAAACTCAAAAATCTTTTGGGTGTAAATAAATGTGCTAAACACGTGGTGTGCTGCAGCATGCTGTGTGGTAAAATTGATCCGGATTATTTAATTGTACAAAATTATTTTCTTCTGGTTGAAAAATCCAAAAAAAAAAAAAAAATATATATATTATTGCAAATAATATATTTTTTAAATTGTTAAATTTCAATAAAAGATCACATAAATCATTGACTTATTTAATGTTTGTCTATTGTTAAAATGTTTTAGCATGTTACATGTATTTGGCAGTTTTCGACGGTTTAAACCAGTTTTCGACAGTTTAAACCAGTTTACGACAGTTTAAACCAGTTTTTGACGCTTGTCATGTCAAAAACCACTTTTTGACGTCAAAAACCCAACCCTGGTTCACGTACAGCCACTTTTCCAGTCTATATTTTTCTTCTTGGCCGGCCAATTAGGGGTGATTCTGTTCTAAATTTTCAGAAAATTTAAGGTATTCATTTCCGAAAATTTAAAAAAAAACAATCCGAAAATTCGGATATAAAAAATATCGCAGATTTCGACAAATGATCGCGAGAAAAACGCAAATTTCGTCAATAATCGCAGAAAAAATGTGAATTTTTGTCAAAAGGTCATGAATTATTTTTGTTCGGAAATGTATGAAACTAGCAGATGCTGTTGTTAAGAAACTATGTAATTGAACTGTGTTTTGCGTTTTTCTTTGCAAACCAATAGATCTTTCAGAAAATAGTGTCAAAGTTGGCGTTTTGAACCGAATTTCCACACGAAAGAAGAATAATCACTCAAGGAAGGTTAAAAACATATTTGTCACGTGATCAAAATTGCTTATAACTCAATAGGTAATTTCTTTATCAAAAATGGAAAACACAGTTCGATTCCAAATTGCTTCCATAGTCAGGTCTTCCAATTTTATATCTTTCTGTTAAAAAATTAATTAGTAAATTTGTCACAGCGTTTTGCGCTTGTTGAGTAGAGCAGTTGAGAACAGCCTTAAAAAATAATCTCCCCAATCAAGAAAATTTTCTTTTACAGCTTGATTGAAATCTTAATGGTCATTTTATGTTATTAATTGTAAATAATCTGCGTTTTCTCAAAGGAAAATATTTTATTCAAAATATTGAATATTTCTAATCTATTTTATCTTTGCTAAATTCACATGTTTTAAATTTTCTCTTTAGACCTTCAAATATGTTCATCAACACATGCAATTTGCATTCTACATTCATACAAATATAACCTAGACTCACTATGTCTCATGGTGACATAGTGAGGGATAAGATGTTAAAAGTAGAAATTATTTATATCCAATAATTTGAAGCACTTAAATTACAAAAATGAGAAAATATATTAGATTATTTCTAAAAAAACCAGTTGTTTAACCAATTGATTTAAACCGTGCTAACCCTGCTGGTAACAGAATAAAATCATAATGTAAAACCCCAATCCCAATGAAGGAATGCAAGAAAAACAAAGGCTTACTAAACCAAATACCCATACAGCAAAGAAACTTCACAGCCAATCATTCATTAGCATACAGAACAAAGAGTAACCAATGGTGAGAATTACTTATGATTGTCATCATTGAGGCTAAATGTAATCCTTAGTAAATCTTAACTAATCAAGCAATCTAAGTAGTAAAAGTATTTTTAGCTTAAATCTGCCATTTTGGCTATTTTAAAAAATAAAAGGCTTAAAAGAAAAAAGAAAACTAACTCAGGGTTCGCACAGACTCCTTAGACACCTTGGAAACTCCTTAGAAATGAAAACATTCCCAAGTAGTACTTAGAACTACTTAGATAAGCAAACCACTACTTAGAAACTCCTTATATTCTATTACGGCTTCGGACTCAAGCGATAGTGCTGCCGAGGAAAAAAAAAATTGTGATTGAAAAACGCACGGTAAATCCATTATGCACGTCATTCATCTGAAGCACAACATTGATTGGGTAGGGTAATCTTAATAGCAGGGCTCTCACTAGGTCCCGCTTTTCAATTATTAGGTCCGTAAAGTCCGTTTTTCGACACTGTTAGC
Organism: Maratus speciosus; assembly: GCA_963932465.1. Taxonomy (NCBI): domain Eukaryota; kingdom Metazoa; phylum Arthropoda; class Arachnida; order Araneae; family Salticidae; genus Maratus; species Maratus speciosus. Next base: position 317,664,791 of record OZ010795.1, on the reverse strand, counting down.
CGACCTTTATTTTAAATTTTATCGATGTTTGGCATTTAGCCAAGAATCTCGGAAAAATCGCATTTTTCGCAAATATGTTCCAAAAAATACCGTCAAATTTCGTCAATCGATCGTGGAAAAAATTCTTAAATTTTGTCAAAGGATCGTGAAAAAATGCGAATTTCTCCAACAGTTTGCGGGAAAACTCGGATTTCTTAAAAAGACGCGAATTTCTTAACAGACAGCGAAAAAACGCGAATTTACTCAAAGGATCACGAAAAAACGCGAATTTTGTTAAAGATCGAGAAAAAAGCAGATTTCCTCAAAAGATCGCATAAAATGCGAATTTCCTCAAAAAATCGGGAAAAAATGCGAATTTCCTCAAAAGATCACGAAAAAACTCGAATTTTGTTAAAGATCGAGAAAAAAGCAGATTTCCTCAAAAGATCGCATAAAATGCGAATTTCCTCAAAAAATCGGGAAAATTGCGAATTTCCTCAAAAGATCGGGAAAAAATGCGAATTTCCTCAAAAGATCGGGAAAAAATGCGAATTTCCTCAAAAGATTGGGAAAAAATGCGAATTTCCTCAAAAGATCGGGGAAAAATGCGAATTTCCTCAAAAGATCGGGAAAAATGCGAATTTCCTCAAAAGATCGGGAAAAAATGCGAATTTCTTCAAAAGATCGGGAAAAAATGCGAATTTCCTCAAAAGATCGGCGAAAAATGCGAATTTCCTCAAAAGATCGGCGAAAAATGCGAATTTCCTCAAAAGATCGGCGAAAAATGCGAATTTCCTCAAAAGATCGGGAAAAAATGCGAATTTCCTCAAAAGATCGGGAGAAAATGCGAATTTCTTCAAAAGATCGGGAAAAAATGCGAATTTCTTCAAAAGATCGGGAAAAAATGCGAATTTCCTCAAAAGATCGGGAAAAAATGCGAATTTCCTCAAAAGATCGGGAAAAAATGCGAATTTCCTCAAAATATCGGCGAAAAATGCGAATTTCCTCAAAAGATCGGGAAAAAATGCGAATTTCCTCAAAAGATCGGAGAAAAATGCGAATTTCCTCAAAAGATCGGCGAAAAATGCGAATTTCCTCAAAAGATCGGCGAAAAATGCGAATTTCTTCAAAAGATCGGAAAAAAATGCGAATTTCCTCAAAAGATCGGGAAAAAATGCGAATTTCCTCAAAAGATCGGGAAAAAATGCGAATTTCCTCAAAAGATCGGGAAAAAATGCGAATTTCCTCAAAAGATCGGGAAAAAATGCGAGTTTCTTCAAAAGATCGGGAAAAAATGCGAATTTCCTCAAAAGATCGGGAAAAAATGCGAATTTCCTCAAAAGATCGGGAAAAAATGCGAATTTCCTCAAAAGATCGGGAAAAAATGCGAATTTCCTCAAAATATCGGGAAAAAATGCGAATTTCCTCAAAAGATAGGGGAAAAATGCAAATTTCCATAAAAGATTGCGGAAAACACGCGAATTTCCTCAAAGGATCGCGAAAAACACGCGAATTTCCTCAAAGGATCGCGAAAAACACACGGGTTTCGTCAAAAGATCGCGAAAAAAAAAGTTCGTTTCGTCAAACGATTGAAATAAACCGGAATTCCATTAGAAGAACGCGAATTTCCCCAGAAGATCGTGAAAAACACGTGAATTTCCTCAAAAGATCGCGAAAAACACGTGAATTTACTCAAAAGATCGCGAAAAACACGTGAATTTCGTCAAAGGATCGTGAAAAACACGTGAATTTCGTCAAAGGATCGCGAAAAACACGTGAATTTCGTCAAAGGATCGCGAAAAAATCGAATTTCGTCAAAGGATCGCAAAAAACACTCGAATTTCGTCAAAGGATCGCGAAAAACACTCGAATTTCGTCAAAGGATCGCGAAAAACACGCGAATTTCGTCAAAGGATCGTGAAAAACACGAATTTCGTCAAAGGATCGCGAAAAACACGAATTTCGTCAAAGGATCGCGAAAAACACGCGAATTTCGTCAAAGGAGCGTGAAAAACACGTAGTTTCCATGTAAAAGATCGCGAAAAAACGTCAGATTCGTTAAACAATCGAAATAAAGCGCGAATTCCATTAAAAGATCGCGAAGAAAGCGAATTTTCCCAGAAGGTCGCGAAAAAAAATAAGCGAATTTCTCAGAGAAGATTGATAGAGATACAAACACTGTATTTCTCATTGCCTCTTATCATCTCCTGTCATAAAACCTCATTTCACAAACTTCATTTTATTTTTAAGTTCATTGTCATTTATTTACTTTATTTACATTTATTTATTTCTTAAATAAAGACAGTAATAAATATTTCTTAAGCTTTTACTTACCCTCTCTATTGATTCTAGACAATATCCAGCTGTAATAAAAGTTTCCTGACCCTTTTAACATCCATAGTAATTCATACCATTTTGCCGTTTTTAATTTCATTTCATTACCGTACTTCACCGGCAAAAACTTTCTTTCGACTACGTTTCAACTTCCGTGACGATATTTCTCCCGCCAGATGGCGACTTAGAATATCGTTTTCAAATCGAATCTTTTCATCGAATCTTGCTTTGCATCGATTCGATGCCGTTCTCTGATTGGTTCGTTCATCTGAAACGACGTTTTCAATCCGACCATTTTTATATAAATACGCGATTCCAATCTTAATAAAGTGCACTTTTATCTTCCTCTAATGGAAGAAATATTTCAAGTTACTGAACGTGGCTGGACCACGTTCTGGATGTTATATATTAGCTTTTATCTGTTTAATTATGTTTTATCTTAAAGTTCAAAGTCTGTGATATTTACAAATAACAATGTCGGTTCTGATATGTGAAACGTTGTCATCAAGGCCTACAAAAATGTCTGTTTAAAATGAATGCTGCTTTTTACTATTGATGTCAAGTCTGTGTTTGGAATCAAGGAAAAATAAACTGTCTTTATTTTGTTTAATCTGCATACGTTTTACTTTGCCTTCATGAAGATCACAATACAATTTCTACATATTCACTTTCAGGATAACCCTTTTCCCAGCCAAAAGTTTCCACACGCGCTATCTGCTTCATTTAATTACATTTTTAACGTGCATAATCATCATATATTTTAAAGTGTTATGATTAAAGCACATTAAAGGGTTATGGTGGAAAGAAAAGGAAAGCCTGAAGAAGTTTGAAAAAGTGGAAGTTTTCAGTCAAGTGAGCGATCTTTACGTTTTGTTTACATTTTTAAGTTGCAGTTTAATTACGAAATATGTTGGTTTTCAGTTATTATTTGCAATAATCAAGAATAATTATGCAGTTTTATGAAGATTTAATTTAGTTTAATGAATAATTGGTTTATTTTTACGAACTTTTACTTTCCTGATTTACGAACTTTGCCGTTTTGATTTTGCCGACTTGTGATTCAGTTTGTTTTGAAATAACTTTAATTTGCAGTTTTTATAGAAGATACCAAGAAGATTTATTTTAGTTTACTGAAATTTTGAGTTAATTCTGCTGACCTTTCACCTGTTAAAGCTGAACTTTAATTTTTGATTGCTGAACTCTGTATTATTTATCAAATAGTTTTGCTGATTTCCGAACTTTTTTTTCCGTTTTTCATTACAATTTATTATGACAATAGACTGTTATTTTTATGATTTGACATTATGAAACTTTTATGTTAAAATTAGTAATTTTTTTTTTCCAAACAAATGCTTGACAGAGGAAGAAGAGCTGATCATTAAGTGGGGGGGGGGCAGTCATACTGTGGTTACTAAAAGTTTTTTTTTCCTCATTAAATTTTAAAAATTTTTTCCTCTTTTCCCAAAAATGGCCACTAACGTAATTGATAAGCTGAGCTCCAGAAATTATTCCACATGGAGCTGTGATATGAAATATCTACTACTTGAAAAGGGCCTATGGGAAATTGTTGAAAAAAAACAGAGTATCCCTGAAGTAAGTACCACAGTCACTGCTGAAGACGTCGAAAAATTTAAAACCCGTGCAAATAAGGTTCTATCACTGATTTACCTTAACATTGAACCTGAGTTCAAGCGATTAATAGCAGATTGTTCTGAACCAGTAGATGCATGGGAACGCCTTCATAAAAATTTTCATCCAGACTCCCGCACCCACCATATGACAGTCTTCAATAGTTTGATGGAGGAAAGGATACGACATGGGGAAACAATGAATTTATTTGCAACAAGGCTGAAGAAAATATTCATGGAAATTAAACAAATTGATAAAAATTTTTCCGAGAATTATCTCAGCTATCAGTTTCTACGTTTCCTTCCATCAAAATATGACACATTAGTACAGCAAGTTTTGGCCAGGCCAGATGATAGTTTTAAATTTGACCTCATCGTCGACGAATTAGTAGCTGAAGAGACCCGTCAAAAATTACGTGACAAAGATGGTGCAACATATGTTAACATTTCCAATACTTATAAGACGGCTGAAAAGCAATCTTCCGTGAAACAAAAATCTACTTTTCGTAAGATTCAACGTAGAAGATGCTGGAGGTGCGGCAAACCAGGGCATCTACAAATAAATTGTTATGCCAGAGTCCCAGGTAGCCCTCAGCGTTCAAGAAATGTTTCTCCTGTGCCTTATAGACGTCGCAGTTCTACAGAAAGATCGGGTTCTCGCCATCGTCATCGTCACCGGTATTGCTCATCAGAAAGACGTTGCACTGATTCGTCTGACCCATCTGCTGATTCCTTCACCGACTTCGTCAAAGGATCGCGAAAAACACTCGAATTTCGTCAAAGGATCGCGAAAAACACGCGAATTTCGTCAAAGGATCGCGAAAAACACGAATTTCGTCAAAGGATCGCGAAAAACACGAATTTCGTCAAAGGATCGCGAAAAACACGAATTTCGTCAAAGGATCGCGAAAAACACGCGAATTTCGTCAAAGGAGCGTGAAAAACACGTAGTTTCCATGTAAAAGATCGCGAAAAAACGTCAGATTCGTTAAACAATCGAAATAAAGCGCGAATTCCATTAAAAGATCGCGAAGAAAGCGAATTTTCCCAGAAGGTCGCGAAAAAAAATAAGCGAATTTCTCAGAGAAGATCGCGAAAAAAATGCGAATTCGTCAAAATTTCACATTCAAAGAAAGCGATTACCGCTGTTCTAAAAGAATAAATTCAAAACTTGCTATATTTTTTCTTGTATGTTGCATTTAGCATTCTTTTTTTTATTTTAAAGTTTTCTTTAAGATGTATCATGTATGTGATATACATAATAAGTGTTTGGGGTTTGACTAATCTCTATTTATATGACCTAGGGGTGATTCTAGTCCGAATTTTCCGAAAATGTAAGCCATTCATTTACGAAAATTTAAAAAAATCGGTCACCAATCCAAAAATTCGGACATATGGTCGCCGAAAAAAAATAGTTTTGCCCATCGTTTGCAGAAAAATCGCTAATTTTGTCAAAGGATCGCGGGGGGAAACGCAAATTTCGTCAAATAATCGCGAAAATCCCTGCAAATTTCGTTAAAAGATGGCGAAAATCCCTGCAAATTTCGTCGAAAGATCGCGAAAAAACCCACAAATTTCGTCGAAAGATCGCGAAAAAACCCACAAATTTCGTCGAAAGATCGCGAAAAAACCCACAAATTTCGTCGAAAGATCGCAAAAAACCCCACAAATTTCGTCGAAGGATCGCGAAAAAATCCACAAATTTCGTCGAAGGATCGCGAAAAAACACACAAATTTCGTCGAAGGATCGCGAAAAAACACACAAATTTCGTCGAAGGATCGCGAAAAAACACACAAATTTTGTCGAAGGATGGCGAAAAAACCCCACAAATTTCGTCGAAGGATCGCGAAAACCCCCACAAATTTCGTCGAAGGATCGCGAAAAAACCCACAAATTTCGTCAAAGAGCCACGGAGAAAACATACAGCTAGTGTTGGGAGTTGATTTCCTCCCCCCCCCCCCCCTCTCTGTTGCTCTCTGGTGTAACTTTTCAGAAGATTTGCTGTGAATTTCAGAATTTTTTTTTTACTCAGAATCACCCCTGTGACATGACCATTGGTCAAAAAAGTAGATTGTCGATTTGGTATTTAAACTTACGAAATCAGTAAGCAATATATTGTGAATACTGTGCAATTTCAGCACTAACAATTAGATTCTAATAGAGTAAAATTTGTTTTTGAAATGTTTTTCTCTCCAAATTGGGTATTAAAAATTGGAGTGTGCAAAAAAACATCGACAACAACAAAAAAAAAATGGCAAATCCTTAAAATTTTTTAGACTCCTTGGATTTTTTGGGTACTCCTTGGATTTTTTCTTCCCAACCCTGTATGAACCCTGCTAACTACTTGTTTTTTTCTAGTCTGCCATGTAGATTTAAAGCTTATAAGAAAAGTTTGATTGATTAAAAATCTTTGTCACTTTACAAATTTATTAATTCATCATTTTTCTAAAGCTTTGCTTGTAGTTTCTGCATAACTTGGATTTTGCATTTTTCAATAATGTGTAAAATAAGTGAAAACATTAAGGTAAAAGAGAAAAAAACCACTTGGTTTAAACCAAACAACCCTGATTTTTTTAATTCGGCACTTCTTTTTTCCGCAGCATATTATCATTTTCTGATATTACCTTTTCTGTGACAATATTAGTTTGTTTATCAAATCTATCACTAGGTAATATATTGCACCATTCTTCCTTAAATGCGCGTTTCTGTACATTCTTTTCAAGTGGTACATCAACATTTTTTTAATTCGGCACTTCATTATTCCGCGGCGTATCATAATTTTCTGATACAGTCGAACTCGCTTATAGCGAGCACGAAGGGACCGTGATATTTGCTTGTTATAACCGTGTTCTCGTAAAAAACTGGTTCGTAAAAAAATACAAAAATTCATGCATACTTACTTTATTATACATACTTTATTTATTTTTTATTTCTGTACAGTACAAAAGAAGTTGGTTAATGTACTTTGAACTGTCTTATTGTCTCTTTCTTGTGCTATTGCTCTTCGAAGAAGACTCATGGCACGGAAAACATCATCATTTGCACCCCTGGCTTCGAAAAATGTTTGCAGTTTTTCTGCGCACTCAAAAGCCGTTGAATATGTTGGGGGCGGTTTAGCTCGAAATTCTTCACAGTTGCCGTTATCATCATCGCTTTCATCATTTTTTCCATCTTCTTTAGCTTGGATTTCAGCTATAATATCCTCGGAAGTAGGTATCTCGGAAATGATAACGTTGGCACAGTGTTACATAGTAGTCAACTGATACATAATTTTCAAATTCTTCTCTACTCATTTCCAAATTTTTCAAGTTGTCTACTTCTTCTTCCTCAGAGATTTGTCCCTCTTGAGAAATGTCCAATCCAGGCTTACGGAAGCAATTGGCAATGCATGTTGACACAACGTTTTCCCATGCATCGTTCATTAAACATATCGCTTCAAGTACGTTTACATTAGCATTTGAGGGTGTTCCTATTTTTTCTCTTCTATCGAGAAGCATCAAAATCAAGTGCTTACGAAAGTTTGATTTAAAACTTCTGATGGCCCCTTGGTCCATAGGCTGGATAACACTTGTAGAATTCTGTGGTAAAAATTAAATCTTGATGTTTGTAAGTCCAGTGATTTTGGGATGCACAGAACAATTATCAATTAAAAGAAGAATTTTACACTTTTCTTTCCTTAGTTGGTGATCCCATTTTGAAGTGAATTTTGTGAAAATGTCTGCAGTCATCCAGGCATTCTTGCTGTGGTCATAATCAACAGGAAGCTTTTTACATGCTTAAAACACCTAGGGTTTTATGACTTGCAAATAACCAACAGTTTCTTCTTGTGAGTGCCAGACATATTAGAGCACACTAAAGCTGTCAATCGATTTTTGGAGAGCTTGCCTCCGACGCACTTTTCCCCCTTGAACTTAAACGTCTGCTGTGGGGTTACATTGTAGAAAATGCCCGTTTCATCGGCATTGTAAACGTCATCTTTTGTATATCCTTCTCTGATGACTGGCCACTTTTCACTCATCCATGTCGCGACTGTCTCTATCCGCCATGTCTGCAGACATTGCTTCACCACAAATTTTTCCAAAGTTTATCCCATGTCTATTCTTGAATCGATCAAGCCATCCATTTGAACATACAAATCCAGAATAGCCAAATTGTTCAGCAAATTTTTCTGCTTGAAATAAAAGTGGACCACTTACAGGTATATCTGCACTGATAAATGTAAATTACCCTCTTCTGTCTTGCCACTGTCCGTGAATTTACCCTCTACATTTTTACTTTTATTTAACAATATATCTATCTCCTCTATATTCTCTTATTAAATAATACATTTCATTTCTTTATTTATGAGTGAAATATCTGTAATTTAAACGTCATTCTACTTAACTTAAATTAACTTCTGTTATCATCCCTTTAATTTATTCACTCTGTTTACATTTTCGTACTTTCCTTCTTGTTTCGGTTTCCATCCATTTATTTCTCCCACGCATTCAACGGCATATAACTCTTCCATTTGACGTTTGGTTTCATGGTCGCCACTAGATGGCATCTTTCGTTCGAGCCGACGGACATCGGATGTGCGACACTTCGTCACAATGTCGTCACTCTGGAATCATCGTTAGCTGCTTGTTGAATTGCGTGATGAGGTATTATCTGTTCTCCCGGTTCATATAAATATGGATATGTTTTCTTTACTTGCTTACCTCCAGTTCTCAGTCGCCTGCTTTTACCTTGGGTTTTAACAAATGGTCGTCCTCTGATTGTCGAAATGGCGTGTGATGCAAGATGGAAGTTCTTCATATTTAACTAGCGTATATTTACATCAATTTACTTTGAAGTCTTACCGCTATGATTTACACGGGGAGTTTGATAGTATCTGAAAGTAATAACCAAAGGTTAATTACTGCTGAAAGTCATTAAACTGAGAGTTAACACGCAATTGGAAACATTTGCTGACTGTGTCTGCCCAGAAACCCATTAACTGCAAATAAGATAAATCAATATAAAACTATCTGTAAAAGAATATTTAAAGAAAAACCAAACCAAGTTCGAACAAATAACAATTTTATTAAAACATTTAAATAAAACAATAGTAGAAATTAAAATAATTAAAATAGAATAAGATTTTCAAACACATGACATAAGTTCTCTGTGACTCTTTATCAACATGTTTGAGACATGAACCAGAGCACCAAAAAGTAAATATATTATTTCAAAGAAATCATTTTTTACTTTAATTTATAAAAACTGAAATTAAACTTAATTTTTAAACTTTAATCAAAAACTATTTACTTTATTTAAAACTGATTAAAAGGAATGTAAAGCTTAATTTCAAAAGGTTACTTATCTCAAAAGCAAAATGTAAATTTATTTCAATTAACTATTAAAGAAAATATTAACTTAATCCATTTCAACTGAGATAACAATATTAATTACTGACGTTTAAGAAAAACAAAATAATTAATGAAAAAGATTTTATTTCTTAATTAAATTCAATCTCTTCTCCTATATAAAAGATTTCATGTAAAGGCAAGCACAACTTATTTATCAACATTAGCTTAACTGAAATCTCCAGATACCCTCAACTGCCACTCAAGAGTAAACTAAAGACCAGAAGCAAGACATTAACAAAAAGTTAATGATAAATAGATTTCCGAACTGCAGCAAGCCTAAATGGAAACTCCCTAGCGAAATCCGTCTGATAGAGTTCCTAGGAATCACAAATATCACGATACTACAAGTTGTAACAGTGTCGAATGCACCGCGCGGTAATCCGCTGTTGCGTGTGTTTCGACCAAACTTCTATCACAACCTATCCGTAGCACCGAAACGGGAAAAACCCTGGTCTCTTGGAAACCAGATTGTAATCCTACAGATCGTTCCTCCACTCTAAAAAGAAAAGTTGGCAAGATTCCAAAAAGTAAAACCAGAGCAATGTCTGGAACTTAAAATGCGTTTTCTTAAAAGGAGAGAGAATATTAACTGTAAATAAAAGTCAGACTATTTCAATAAATAGAAATAAAAAGAGAAATATTATCTGAAAAACATGCAGTAGGCAGCAGGCATATCTCCAATTCCAATAGACTGAACTTCACAACACAAACGTCTTTCAGGCACATCTCACTGGATACTAAAAAGCCAAAAAGAACGGTGATAGTTCGCCTATCTTCTGTTTACACAATTTAAAGAGACCGCATCAATGTCGTAAGCCATAGCCGCTTTAACTTGTAAGAAACCAACACTTGTGATAAAACATTTCTTTATAAAAGCGTAAAAATGACTAGAGCTAAACACCGGGGAACTTTATCTCCAAAATGCTACCCACTTCATCTTAAAAATATATGCACTGATAAAAGCATTTAAAAACATGAACTGTCGTCTTTCCAAAGCACCAACACATACAGACACAAGACATCGACGAAGCCAAGCCATCGTTCAACTGAAGTCCAAGCTATAAATAATATTTTCCCGTCTGCCGGCAACGCCCCCTCACGTGACTTCCGATCACCTGGTCAACGTCTTATCCGATGTCTGACGATCTCGGGAAAGCGGGCCTGTGATTGGTCACTGAGCAGAGTACATCATGACGGACAGGTCACGCCATCTGCCGATAGCCACCACAACTCCTCAGTCTGTGAGCTGAACTTTCAATACGATGTTGACACCGAGGAAAAACGAAAGAACCTCCCGAATGCCATAAGATATGCATTAATGAAAGAAACGTGATGACCGAGCAAAAAGGAACTTATATAGAAGTAGAATTAAGGTAAGATAAGAATATTGTATTTATTGTAAAACCATATTTAAACACTGAAAATAAAAATAAAGGTGTTTAAATATGAAACTTTAAGTATAAAACCAGAGTTTATTTAGAAATGAATGCAAGCTTAAATAGGTAAGATTAAATGGAGTTTAATAGAAAGGTAATTGGAATAACAAGACTAGAAGGGAAAAAGGTATATTTTTCCTGTCAGTATCGTTGTCAACCCTGGATAAGTGTATGGACTCTCTGTTAGTTGTATCTAGAAGAACATCGTTTAATGAGTCACATATGTCGAGAAGATCAAAGTTAAATCTTTTACTTGTGTTTCGTTTATTGCTACAGTCTCTATTTGAAGTGTTACCTGTTTTAAAGAAGTCTTTTTAATGGTTCAATTCTGTTTTTGGAAGTAATTACCTCGGCACGTTTTTGAAGCAGTTTATGTATTAAATGGAACGTTACAGATCGGCGGTCACTCAGTAGATGCAGTACTTCGTTTTTCTAAATGTCATGAGGTTTGTCAGTTTATTTTCAATCTCATCACTGTTAAATATAGTTTTCCAAATAGTATATACTTTAACAGTTTAATTTGTTTTGTTTAAAACCTATTTATGTTTTTATTGAATGAAGATCTAGTTAACTTATATATATATTGTTTTTATCTTTTGATCAATAAACGTTAGATTGTTTTTATATTTATCTTGTAGTTATTTCGCCACCATATATTTCATTCTTCTTTAGCCATTTAAAGTAAACAGTTTTAGAGTCATCAGCTTAAGCTTCCATTGGGCATTTTTAATTCTCTGCTTAATTTAATACTTATCTAAATCTAATCCCTACGTTGCACCTTCATCCATTTCAAAAGAGCTTCATCCAAATCCTCTTTAGCACATTTCTTTAAACGTTTACAGTCATTCTTATTTTGGTCGCATGCAGCCATTAATTTTTCCTTGTTCTTTAACAAAGTTGAAACAGTAGAAGATAAATCATACTTTTTGCAGATTTCAGAATTTTTTAAGCCATCCTCTAATTCCCGTAAGATCCTTACTTTTTCGTCAACTGATAAAATTTTACGTTTAGACATCGCAAGATAAAATTTGACAAGCATACTCTATGAATGCAGATCAAAGAATGACTACACTGCCATTCCTACGCAGAGTAAATTTCAGTCCAATCAGCAACCTCCATCTTCTTGGAACGTCTCCTCAAGGTCGTCGTGGGAGGTCCTTGCACGTGCACTTCATACGATGAAAAATGCTGCAATCGCTTGTTTCTAGGATTTTTGACTCATCAGTAACTTTTGGTTGACTTCAAATGTTAAAGGAAATTTTCCAAGAAATGATTAGCTGAGCTGGAGAGGTGGAAGCCAATAGAAATTTTATGAATCACAAAAATATTGCTCGCAATAACCAGAGTTTGCTCATTAAAAGCGAGTTATGCTCCCATAGACTTAACATTATACCAACCAAATATTTCTGATTTCCTCGTTAAATCAGGGCTCGTTATAAGCGAGTTTGACTGTACTACCTTTTTTGAAACAGTATCAGTTTGTTTATCAAATCTGCCACTTGGTGAAAAAAAATTGGTTAAATGCGATTGTTTAGCAATTTTAGCTTCATTACTTGTTGATTCTCCTGATCACTTCATTTTCTATCGAAAATATGAAACATATAGCACATGGTTTTATCGCTAAAGTTCAAACATACAAGTGCAGCGGAGCAAAGCTTCCGAAGTCACTATGCAGTTGCGCATGCGCCCTACTACGTTCAGCATATGCAAAGCATGGAGGAAGATATCTTCCTCCGTTGTGTTCATTTCTCCTGCAAATCTATCGCCAGAGCAAAGCGTCACCATCCGACCAATCAACCAACCATGGTGGAAGCCGTTGGTAAATAATGTTGCGCAATCTTCCCGATAGCGATTTGCAATGTCTTAATTTTTCCAACATTTCTGTAAATATCAGTCCAGTTCAGTGAAAGAGAACTTCGGTTTTTTTTTTTTTTGTTGTTGTTGTTGTTGTTTTTGTTTTTTCTTTGCGCATGAAAAAAAAAAAAAAAAAAACCATAAATAATAAAGGTTATAAACGAATTATTTTTCATTTCCTAAGACATATCTAGGCACCAGTGTCGAAAATTTAGTCGCCCGGGCAACCTGGTGCCCGGTATTTTTACCAGTTTTGACTATAATTCCATTAAGGATGCAATAGAACAATTTTGTTCAGAAGTGACATACAATCATTGAAGGATATTGAGAATACAATCACCGATATGCATTGTTCATGCAAGTGAGTTAAAAATGAAGGTACATCAGATTTTGCAAAGTTTCTTAAAAATTTTTAAGTGAACATAATAATGCATTTCTGATAATTTCCAAAGTTATAAAAGTTGCACTGTGCTGTTTGTCAAAAGTGTAACTTGTGAAAGAGGCTTCAGCACCCAAAATCGAATGAAATCTAAATTAGAAATTTATTTAGCAACCCAATTGTTAATTCCCCATAACATTAGGTGGAAGTTGAAAAATAGACATGGTATATATAAAGCTTGATTCTGCTTCTTTATTTTAATAAAATTAAACATTTTGGATTAATTATCCTGAGTTGTTGATTTAAATTAATTCTATGGTATTTTGTCATGTCTGTATTAATGCAATTCTTTAAGTGACACACAAAAAATTGTAGTGTTTAAATATTTTTTTTTTCCCTTCCCAAACAATTAAACTCCCTTCCATTTATAAATCTTGGGAAGAAAAATTAAAATTTCAAGCCTCAATATATTTAAAATGTTTTAATGATGTGTGTTGTAATTTATTGTTCTGAGATTCCATTATATGAGGAAATAAATACATACACCATAACTAAAAGCATATCTAGTGCTGGATATGCAATCGGATATCTGTATCCGACAGGCAAAGGAGCTTCGGACATCCGATATCTGATTCAACCCTAGTAAATATTGATAACGGAAATAGATCAATACTTCTGGCTCTTTTCACAACAATATGTATATTTCAGAGCAGAAGATGAATCTGGGTACAATAAGCTTTTCAACGATATATGATATGATGGCGGTCAGGAAAACATGAGAAAGGGCCGCTAACTTAGGGCATAAAGCATTTGGCGACGTTGAATATACCTTTGGTCAAGTTTTGAAAATTAGGACCACAACCAAATGGGAGAATGGACAGGAGACAGAGGCCTTTTCAGCAACATATTACATTATCTTATGGTTCAGGAGCAGTGGTGTAGTCGTAAAAAACACAGAGGGTATACGCTCAAAGCAGAGGGTATACGCTCAAGGCAGAGCGTATACCCTAGAGTGTATATACTATGGCTATCTTGAGAAACAGAGGGCATACGGTGCTCCTTAAATAAATCCAGAGGGTATACGGCGTATACCCCCGTATACCCTCCACTAGGAGATGGTTGAAGAAATGCCTCCCAAGCAGGGAAAATGAGCCTAAAATTTATGGTGGGTCCAGACCTAGGGTTAAAGTTGGCTAGATTAATAAAAAGTTTTAGAGGAAATGAGGAGAATGACAAAATAACCAAGTTATTTGTATGATTAGGCTTGAGATATAAAGAGGAGCCCAAATGTGGCCAAAGCTTGTCCAAAATGAGGGCCATAAAGGCCAGGTGAGTCAAGAACTTACAGAATTTCAGTAATGGTTGAAAAGAATAATGAAAAAAAAAAATTTTTTTTTTTTTAATTGTATGATAAATGTCAAAAGCCTTATGCTAAATATGAAAAGTTTCAAAGGGTGCCCCTAGTGGTAGAAAGATTAAACTAAAATGAGAAAGTAGGGGAAAGAGAGAAGTTTTTATGTTATGAATTTCATAAGTTGTGGACAAACAATAAGAAAAATGTTTAAAGAAATAAAATTTTAAAGCACGGTCTTGGGGCAAAAAACGAAAATTAAAATTATGTAACTTATGCCAATAATTTTTATTCGAATTAGATACAGATTGATATTAGTTTCATAATTTTCCCATGAGTGGAAGATACTGTACTAGAGTATGAAAAAAAGTGCTGCTAGGTGCCTCCCTTTTAAGCATTTTAGTTCTTGGAGCTTAAAATTATCAATGGATTTCCAAATAAAAGCGCAGATTTAGAAAGGTTATGAGATGACTAATTTTTTAAGGTATTACATGAGAGGATTAAAATAATTTAGAAAAATCCTCTCCCCAGGAAGAGTGCTCTTTCTCACTTTATTTGCCGGCCCTATCATGTCATATATCATTGGAAAGCTTATTGCCCCCACATTCATCTTTTGCTCTGAAATTTATATATTGCTATTTGCTATGAAATTAGCTCTAGAAGTATCAGTCTATCTCCATTATCACTATTTACAATCGAATTTCCTGTCAAAGAGATCACTAAGATTTGGAATTATAGTTTTAAGCTTATTTGTGTGAGTATCAAAGAATTGATTTTAGAACATCCAATACTAGAATTTGGGAATCGATTCTTATTGTGCTCGATGCTGTTTTATGCAGTGCCGATATTTATCAATACTCTATTTTTCCAGAATCGCCCATCCCTTACCTGGCACAGAATAAATACAACCTGGCAAAATACAAGATCATTAATGAATTAAAATTTAATCTTGGGAAAGTGAAACTCCAATAATTTCTACACCCAAATTCAAAACAACTGTAGAGATTATTTCAAGGATTTAGTATAAAATTGAATAAACATTAATTCATTTGTAATTTTTCCAACTGAGTGAAAAATGTCCAGGCCAGGATTTGAAGGCAGGCAATGCTATGCCAACTGAGCTTTCCCAGATGAATCTGAAGGACCTAATTCACCCAGTTAACCTTGATGATAGCATCTAGTCTGATATATGAATCAGCTCAACAGAATAAATCGCAGGTAATGGAACTCTAGTAAATGTACGTAATTACACTAAATTAATTTTAACACAATTATTCTAATTGGTAAATAAATCAATTTATCTGTAACTTATTCTGTTGAGTTGAGCTGATTCATATGTCAGACCAGATGTAATGTCGATATTAATCTATACTTTTTTTTCCAGAATCTCTCATCACTAGAAAAACGCTCAGCCGGTAATTCCATTTTATGAAAAGGCATTGTGGTTTCCTCATACTATTTTAATATTTTCATGCTACTGAAGCATCTACCTTATTTGTACTTTTGTGTGGCAATCCTGATTTATTAAAAATACAGTTGACATTCAGCCATTCCTATTAATCATATACAAATGACTGGATTCTGCTTACATATAAAAATATTTCTACAATTTTGAAATTTTAAGTAACCAGAAGAATAGTTTTTCATGGAAATTACTTTAATTACTGTAGTCTAAATAAAACTTTATTTTTGCATAAATGTTTTTTTTTTCTTTTACTTAAATCTTATTATTTTTGTATAAATGTTTTTTCCTTTTTTACTTATTGGTCTTTCTTGTTTTACTTTCAGCAACTTCTGTGGCTATTATATGATTTAAATCATTTAAAGACGTATCCAATGGCTTTGGGCAATCTTGGAGATCTAGAAGAAATATCTCCAAGTCCTGGAAGGCCGCCTCCTATTGAACTCTTCAGGGAAAGCATTTTGGCAGCTCATAGCTTTTACAATAACATGCACGTGTATCCTTACACTTACCTTGGTGGATACTTGTATCGCAATGGGCGCTATAAAGGTGCTTTGGAAGCATGGGCAAATGCGGCAGATGTCATACGAAAGTAATTTTTTATTTGGAAATAATTATTTCACTCATTTATTTTTTTTTAAGGGTGAAAAGTGTATATACTACTCTGATCAAAAAGTATCCGGTATAGTGGCATAAAACAAAAGGTATCAATTTATTGGTCAAAATTTATTGCATCTCCTTCAAAGTATTCTCCTTTGACTGCAATGCACTTTTGCCAACATTTTTTCCAATCATCAAAACATGTCTTAACCCTCTGACAGTCTTGGAAAAGGGCAAAATTGTAATGTTGTTTTCTCTGCATTTTGTTTAAAATGCTAAAAAAAGATGATTCTTTCATCATTCTATAAACAAAAAAAAAAAAAAAAAAAAAAAAAAAAAACTTAATAACAAATATGAATGCAGTCCTTGGGAGTATTAATCATTATTCAATGTATTAAAAATACATTAAATCAAAAGAATTATATTACTTTTGCAAGTGAAACATGGAGCTTAGTGAACGTATTAACACAGGCTTGTCAGTGAGAGGGTTAAAGTCATTTTTGTGAAACCTCTTCAAAGTTGGTAGATAATTTTCTTTTATTAAATTAATGGACTCAAGGCGGTGATCACGAAGAGGCAATTTCAACAATAAAAATAAGAAAAATTCACATTGTGCCATATCAGGTGAATACGGAGTTTGTGGAGCTGTATTTGTTGAACGTTTGGTAAAAACTCAAATAATAATTGCACTGTGAGAAAGAGCATTATCTTGATGAAAATCCCCTGAGTTTTCTCGCTATATTTCAAGCTGTTTTCGACAAATTCCTTCATGCAAACAGTGCCAAAATACCCAAATAATAATGTTTATTGACTGTCTGGCCATTTGGTAGAAATTCATAATGCACAACACCATGACAACAGAAGAAAACATTCAACATACCTTGATTTTTGAGCGACTTTGGCATGGTATTTTTTATCCTTGCATCACTTTTCAAGTGCCATTCACTTGACTGTTGAGCTGTTCTGTATCAGAAGCATATATCCTAGTTTGATAAAGGAATCGCCTTGAGAAAGCATCTCTTATGCCACTTGAGTATGGTGTTGTTTTCGGAACAAATTCAAAGTTCTTTGAACAATTCGAGAAGTAATGCGTCACAACCCTAAATGATCTTTTAAAATTGCTTGACAGGAATCATATAATATATATTATCAAACGACAATCACCAAGCACCAATTCTCTGATCTTATCGTTATCTTGATCATTAATCAAAGTGGATGGCCTACCAAATCGCAGATCCTCTACCATCTTTAAATTTTTTATACCATTCAAATACTGTTGTTTTTGAAAAACAGTCATCTTTAAAAGCTTTTTGTAACATTTCAAATGCTTTTGTAGCAGAAATTTCATTGCGAAAACAAAATTTAATGCATGTTCTTTACTGAAAAACATTTGCCATTTTGCAAAATCAACAGAGTGAAAATTATCTCATTAAAAACAAATTCATTTTCAGACAATAAAACGAAATAAATTCCTGACTACTGCCAGATGTTTATAGAAGTAAAAATGCAAGATAAAAGTTTCCAGATGATATCTACTATAGAAGTATTTTAAATGAAGCATTCCAAATACTTTGTGATCACAGTAGGGAAAAAAAAAAAAAAAATTGGTATTATTGTGTAACTACATGTTTTCTATGTGATTTATGAAAATAATTCTTCTGTACAGTATAAGTCAAAATTAACTTTTTTACTCACTGGCCAGTACATGGATTTTTTTCACTGGCCAGTAACAAATTTACAAATACTTCATAAAAAGTGTGTTTTTTCTAACTATTAACATCATAATTTACTAATATCCTTTATTTACCCTCTGATAAGATTACACCAGATGGAAAAAACTAGTATTCCATTGTATAAAGAAATATAAACAAATAATTATTGCAGCCAAATTATAAGTGATAAACTATATTTAAAAATATGTTGATGCATTGTATAAAACAGACAAAAAAAAAAAAAAATGGATTTTTGAAATTGAAATATATTTTAATTTAAAAAATAATTTCACATCTTGGATAGTTTATTTTTACTTAAAAACCTACTAGGCTATGCTAACAATTGCAATGATGTAGTGCCGAATCTCTATCTATACCAATATTATAAAGAGGTAACAATTGTTTATTTGTAGGAGATAAGCTCTGGAACTATCGAACCGATTCCAAAAGTTATGGTATTAAAATGATGGTGTTAGTCCAACTTAGAACATAGG
This sequence comes from Maratus speciosus, assembly GCA_963932465.1. Lineage (NCBI taxonomy): Eukaryota > Metazoa > Arthropoda > Arachnida > Araneae > Salticidae > Maratus > Maratus speciosus. The sequence goes on along the minus strand of OZ010795.1, from coordinate 317,646,171 downwards.
CTATATCTTACGTCCGTGCCACTGGTCAAAAAAGGGTGCAGGAGCAAAAAATGTTCTAAAAATGCGATTTTTGTGTTACTGAAGGGCCTAGAAACATGATATTTGGAATGATACTTACTTATAGGATACTAATGATCTCTAAGGACATTTCTTAAAAAAATCGAAATTTAAAAGGGGTGAAAAAGCACAAAAAGCATTCTAAAAAACGTTCTAAATGGCGATTTTTACGCAATCTCAAGAAGTACCAAACCGATTTAAAAAATAATTGTGTCAAAATGATGGTGACAACCCTTGCTCCAACATAGGCTACATTTTATGTCTGTGCCACTGGCCAAAAGGGGGTGCAGGAGCACAAAAACGTTCGAAATTGCAATTTTTGTGTTACTGAAGGGCCCAGATACATGGAATTTGGCATGGTAGTTAATTATTAGATATAAATGATCTCTAAGAACATTTCTTAAAAAATTCAAAATTAAAGAGGGGTGAAAATGTGCAAAAAGCGTTCTAAAAACATTCTAAATGGCGATTTTTACGCAATCTCAAGAAATACCAAACCGATTTAAAAATTAATAGTGTCAAAATGATGGTGACAACCCTTGCTTCAACATAGGCTACATTTTATGTCGGTGCACTACCTCTAAAGGGGGTGCAAGAGCAAAAAAACGTTCGAAATAGCGATTTTTGTGTTATTGAAGGGCCTAGAAACAGGAAATTTGGAATGGTAGTTAATTATAAGATATAAATTATCTTTAAGAACATTTCTTAAAAAATTCAAAATTTAAAAGGGGTGAAAATGTGCGAAAAGAGTTCTAAAAAACGTTCTAAATGGCTATTTCTATGCAATCTCAGAAAGTACCCAACATAATTCAAAAGTAATTGTTAGAAATTGATGATGACAGCCCTTGCTCCAACATAGGCTCTATTTCATGTCTGTATCACTACCAACTATGGGTTGCAGAAGCCAAAAACGATCTAAATTGCGATTTTTGTGTTACTGAAGGGCATAGAATCTTGAAATTAGGCAAGGCAGTTATTTATGAGATACAAATGATTTCTAAGAACATTTCCTAAAAAATCGAAATTTAAAAGGGGTGAAAATGAGCGAAAAGCATTCTAAAAAACTTTCTAAATTAAGATTTCTACGGAATCTCAGGAAGTACAGAACCGATTTAAAAAATAATGGTGTGAAAACGAAGGTTACAGCCCTCACTCCTATATAGGCTGTATTTCATGTCGGTGCCGCTATCCCAAAGGGGATGAATGAGTAAAAAATGATCTAAATTGCATATTTTGTAATGCAGGGGCTATCAACTTGAAACTAGGCATGGTGGTTACTTATAAGATATAAATTATCTCTAAGAACATTTCCTAAATAATTCGAAATTTAAAAGGGGTGAAAATGGACGAAAAATGTTCTAAGTTGCGATTTCTATGCAATCTCAGAAAGTACCAACCGATTTCAAAAGTAATGGTTGGAAATTGATGACGACAGCCCTTGCTCCAATATAGGATCGTTTTCATGTCGGCGTCACAACCACCTTGCAGTTGCATTTTAAAAAACGTTCTAAATTGTGATTTTTGTGATACTAAAAGGGTTAGCAACTTGAAATTTGGCATGGTAATAACTTATGAGATGTAAATGCTCTCTGAGAAGAGTTCCTTAAAAATTTGAAATTTAAAAGGGGTGAAAATGAACGAAAAGCGTTCTAAAAACGTTCTAAATAGCGATTTCTACGCAATCTCAGGAAATATAAACCGATTTTTGAAGTAATGGTTTCAAATTGATTGTGACAATCCCCGCTCCAACATAGCCTATATTATACGTTGTTGTCACTACCACCTGGGGGTTACAGGAGCAGAAAATGTTCTAAATTGCGTTTTTTGTGTTACTGAGGGGGTCTAACATTTTAAATTTGGAATAGTAATTACTTCAAAGATGCAAATGCTTTCTAAGAATTGTCAAAAGAAAATTTCAAATTTAAAAGTATGAAGTGATCGAAAAGCGTTCTATAAGCGTTCTAAATTACGATTTTTATGCAATCGTTTGAAATACGAAACCGATTTCAAACATAATGGTTGCAAATTGGTGGTGATAGAACCTGCTACCTGGTGATAGAAATAAGCGATATTTTATGTCGGTGCCACAACCCTTAGAGGGTTGCAGAAGCAAAAAACTTTCTAAATTGCAATTCCTGTGGTACTGAATAGGCTAGAAACTTTAAATATAGCACGGTAGTTATTTATAAAATATAAATGTCCTCTAAGAACAGTCGAAAATAAATTCAAAATTAAAAAGGAGTGAAGCGAACAGAAGGAGCGAAAAGCATTCTAAAAGAGTCCTAAATTACAATTTCTATGGAATCTCAGGAAATAATAAACCGATTACAGAAGTTATTGGTTGCGAATCAAGAGTGATAGTCCCTGATCCTATATGGGCTATAGTTTGTGCCGCTGTCACTACAACCTGCTGTGCAGGAACAACCTTTACAACGGCCTTTAAAACATCTAAATTCCGTTTTCTATAGAATATTAGGAAATACCAACCAATTTCAAGGTTAATGTGTGCAAATTAATGGTGACAGTCTCTGTTTCAACATTTTTCAAGACATTCTATTTCAACTCTTTTTCGGCATTTTATGTTGGTGCCACTAACACCAGAGAGGTGGTAGACTGTTAGACAAGAAGCTTGGAATTTGACATGACGGTTAATTTTAAGATGTAAATGTGTTAAGATGATTTCTAAAAAATTCGAAACTTCAAATGAATACTGAAATGAGTGTATGAAATGAGCATAAAAGTCTCAAAATATTTTCTAAATTATCATTTATTTGGAATTAGTTTTAGTTCTTATTAATTAAAATCTCATTTCTGTCTATTGCCCTTTTATAATGAAGTTTAGTCAAACTGTGGTTTAATTTGTAATTTTTGAATTATTCCAAAAAAGTGTTCTTCTAATAAAAAATAATCATGCAAATATCACTTGGCATATTTCAACTAGTACGCGAGCAAAGCCGCGGGGTTTGCTAGTGTATATATAAAGTAAAAGATAATAAAAAAATCATTAATTTTTGGCACTAAAGTTAATTATTTACCCCCTGTATACTTAACCAATGAACCCCCAAAACTAATTCTAAGTCCCCCCCCCCCCCAAAAAAAAAAATTGTGCTAAGTACCATATTCTTAGAACGGCTTTAACATTCTTTTCGACAGTAAATGGATCCTATCACGTTTCTTTCTTATCCGCATGCCCAGCTGTGTTGTAAATATTTCTAAACTTAATGATGATCATCTGATTTTCGGATATTCCTGGAGTAGACTAGTATGAATCATCGTATGATGCTTAAAATTTGTAGCCAATGCAAGAAAGTCATCATCAAATTGAGTAAATGGTTTACTTTTAGTCTTAGAGCTTTCAAATTCACAGCAAGAAATCTGAAAACAATCCAACACCGGTGTTTCTGTGATGGAGTATTTGATTTAAGTCATCACAAATCTTTAAAATCTTCAAGTAAACTTTTGCCTTTAAACCCGTTCCAGGATCATAATCGTATTTTGTGTGTTGGTGGAAGATTGAGACATGTTAATGTCTCAGAAGAGGATCAATCCATGTGTGAAATCATCCGACAAAAGAAACAAATGTTGCTCAATATTTTTGATTTTTTTTTTATTCTTTACCACTTAATTTATTCTACTTTTAAGAGTCTGAAACAATGATTAAAATTTTTTTAAACCTTTTGAATTTTTTTTGGCATCCATTTTTTGTCATGTCAGCAATGGTTTTTCATGAAAATAGTACTTTATGGAAACCCTTATAACTTTTTTATATCTAAACAAATCAAAATGATTTAAAAACCATTATATTAAGTAAATAATGAACTAAATTTTGATAATAGGTATTTTTATGATAATATTAAAAAAATTGCATAAAATAAGATGAAATTTATCATTTTTACAGAGAAAATTTGAATTTTTGGCATAACATTTTTAATGGAAGAAAGAACTTCAACACCTTTATATATATTTTTCTGAATATATACCTTATTGAACTATTCACAGAAGAAATATGAAACAGTTTGAGTTATTCCTTCTTTTACTATGATTAGTCAAACTTGGCATCTTAGCGACAAAATGCTAAGTTTGAAGTTCAATACCTAAAAAAGGACTGGATAAAATTTTATGAAAATTTAGCAGATAACCTTCTTATAGATGTAAACATGTAGCAAAAATATTATGAGTGATATTTATGTAGTTTTAGAAATATGGAACTTTGAAATTGGCTTGAAAATCACTTTTATTTACACATTTTTTCACAACAAGAACTCTTAATGCATAATTTATTATTCTCATTACTTCAAATGTTGCTTTTTAAGGTACACATACTCTTACATAATACTTAAATTTGCTTTACACACATAGGAATAAATATCAGAGATATTTCATTGCAAAGTGTTTCGGTAATGTTGTAGCTGCGTCCAGTGACTGGAGTTAGTTTCTGAAGCATGTTACTTAGCGGTACCCAAATTGTATCATTTTTGGACAGTTAAAAAGATGTTTTCAGTCCATATGGGTGAAAAAAGGTGAAGTAATAGGTCATTGTTTTCTTCACTTAGCTCAAGAATTTTTCCAACCCACCACATTTTATCATATATGCAATATAATTGCAGAGCAATTCATTTACTTTGAATGATAGTGAGCTTTTCTAAATTTTTGAAATATCATGATCATTATATTATTCACATGTAGATGTTACAAAGCATCTGATAACACTTTCACTTAATGGTATAAATCGGTGATATGCACGTGTTCCTTGAATCTGTTGGCTAAACTGGAATCTATTTTATAATTTTTTCTCATTTTCTTTGATTTCCTTTCTTGAAATATATAGATAAGTAACTCCAGAAATGTTTTGAGAGCAGTACTCAAACATATCTTTTGTTCTTAAAATTTGGTTTGTGTATGGTCGCTGTACGGAAATTCTTGTTATCTCTCTTTTTGTCGTTCCACCTATCCCATCACAGACATTTTTTCCGTGGGGAGAGGCGAAGAAATTCCATTCCGATTTTATCCCAAAATCCTTTAAATCATGACATACATTCACAAAATTCTTTTTGTTTTTATACTGGCTACTTGAACCATCAGTGAAATAAGTAACTTTTTCAATGACTGAAGATGCAATGTTTTTGATATCGTCAATTAAGTGTTTCTGAAAAGTGTGAACTGCAATTGTATCATGTACCAAATGATCGTTAATTATGCATAGATTCCTGCAACAAACTTTTGTGTCATTTTTGTAATAGTATGCAAATTGGTGTATTGTAGCCTGTTGATTGTTCCAGTGGTAGCTCTGAATTTCATCTTGAATCATAAATGTGTAATTTTCGGCAAAATCTGCTAGAACAAAGCATTCTTTTGAAGTTAATTTCTCTTTTAACTCCTGGAAGTACTGAGACTGTGTTTTAGCTGTAAAATGGTGAGTTTTTAAAGCCAGTAACTTTTCTACAAAAGACTAAAAATTCATCAGTTGCCTTCATCTGGGTTATCGTTTAAACCATAATATATTTATGTACTGGCACATTAAAAATAAATTGGACAGGATATGAAAACTTGTTCCCAGTCACAGAATTTAACAGATGTTTACAAGTTAAGAGATGATATGATTTGTAAATTTGTTCTTAATTATAAAATTAATACTTACCTTCAATTAATGCTAGCTTAAAATTAAATTGAATATTGAATTTGTGAGCATTAATTAAATTGTAGTATTATTGTTTTTATGTAAAAAAGTTATTTACACTTTAAAAAGATGCAATTGAAGAAATGAGTAGAATATATTATGCATTATGAGTTCTTCATAGTGTGGAAATATATGTAAACAAAAGGGTTTTCAAGCCAATTTCGAGGCTCCATATTTTTAAAACCACATACATATTACTCATAATATTTTTGCTACATGTTTACATCTATAAGAAGGTTATCCTGCTAAATATTCATAAAATTTTATCCAGTCCTTTTCTAGGTATTGAACTTTAAACTTTAGCATTTTGACGCTGAGATGGCAAGTTTGACTAATTATAGAAAAAGAAGGTGTATCTCAAAATGTTTCATATTTCTTCTGAGAATAAATAGTTCAATAAGGTATATATTCAGAAAAAAAAAATGTAAAGGTGAGTTTTACTTTCTTCCATTAACATTTTTACGTCAAAAATATAACTTTTCGCTGTAAAAATGATACATTTAATCTTATTTTATGCAATTTTTTTAATCATTGTCATAAAAATACCTATTATCAAAATTTAGTTCATTCTTTACTCAATATAATGGTTTTTAAATAATTTTGATATGTTTAGAAATAAAAAAGTTATAAGGGTTTCCATAAAGTACTATTTTCATGAAAAACCACTTGTGACTTCACAAAAAATGGGTGCCAAAAATAATTTGAAAGGTTTAAAAATTTTTTAATCATTGTTTTAAACTGCTAAAAGTACAGTAAATTAAGTGGTAAAGAAAAAAAAAAAAAATCAAGAATATTGAGCAACATGGTCTGGATGATTTCACATGGATTGACCCAAGAACAGAAACATCCAATATTATTATTGCCTAAGACACATCATATAACTGCATTAATTATCAAGCATTATCATATAACTTATTTACATGCAGGTCCACAGCTTCTTTTAGCTGTTCTTCGAATTAATTTCTGGATTCTAAGTGGTCGAGATATTATTAAGAAAAATAGTGAGGAGTTGCTTGAAGTGTTTTCGTGCTTCACCATCTATTGGCACCCAAATAATGGAGATATTCCAGCCATACATGTTATACTAAGTCGTGCATTCTCAAAGACTGGAGTTTATTATGCCGTCTTATTTCTGTGTAAGGAGAGAAATTCTAGAAATCTCAAGCCGTCTAAGAGTTACATTGCTATTTTTATTTGTTCTTCAACTCTGCTATTCATCTTGAATTGGTTTTGGATTTGTCAGCTTCCACATTTTTGGCTGCTCTGAAAAGATTTGTTTCCCCGTAAAGGTAAGCCAGCTGAATTAGTCAGTGATTGTGGAACAAATTTCAAGTGTACTAGTAAGGAATTACATGAGTTATTCAGTTCCGCATCTTCCATTAGTAAGTATCAAACATTACGGAATTATGTGGTTAATGAAGGTATCATCTGGAAATTCAATCCCCCTTCTGCTCCACATTTTGGTGGGCTGTGCGAGGTTAACATAAAATCTGTAAAATATCATCTACGTAGAACAATGGAAAAATCCGCTATTTACAATTGAAGAATTCTCTACATTGTTGTCACAAATTGAAGCCTGTTTGAACTTGAGACCTTTATGTCCACTGTCAAATGATCCAAGTGATTTATAAGTCCTGACACTATGTCATTTTTTGACTTGTGCTCCCTTGACAGCTATTCCACAACTTGATGTATTTGAAAATTCCACCGTCTAGATTTTGTTGTTGGCAATTAACACAGCGACTGTTCCAGCACTTCTGGAAGCGATGGAGTGGAGAGTATCTGTCTCAAATGGCTGCCTTCAACACAAAATTTAAATTTCATGCTCATTAAGAATGAACTTCCTCCTCTTCAGTGGAAGTTGGGGGAGAATTATTCAGACATTTTCAAGCAGTGATGGTCACGTGAGAGTTGTCATAGTAAGAACTGCTAGTGGAAATTTTAACGGAAAACTAAATATTCATAAACTCCTTCCTCTACCATTTAATTAACAGTAGGCATAGAACTCTTTTATTTGTATCCCTTGAAGGTTTCAAGGCTGGGGGGGGGGGGGGGGGGGGGGCATATTATAAATTAATTTTATTGTCTGCCAAACCTGAGTTCTAGCAATTTTTTGTGTATATTTATTTTTCAGAAAATGGCAACATTTTGTTTTGTTTATATGTTTATATTCTGTTCTAAAAATAGTTGTGAAACCATGATTCTTTAATTACAACCAGCGTGCTATGATAGAATCACTTCTAAAAAGTAACACACACACATATATATATATATATATATATATATATATATATCCCTAAAAATTTCAAATGACACCACTAATATAAGATAATAAGCTATAATTTTTTTTTTTTACCTGTATTACTACCAATTGAACCAACTCCAGGAGTAATTCTCTTCCGAAAATTTAAGGCATTTGGTTCTGAAAAAAAAAAAAAAAAAAAAAAAAAAAACTCAGCAATCCGAAAATTCAGACATAAAAAACATCACAGAAAAATTGCGCAAATTTTGACAAATGGTCGCCCCAAAATTTGAATGGAACCGAAATTTTCTCAATAGTTCACAGAAAAAATTGCCAATTTCGTAAAAGGATCGCTGAAAAAATGCATATTTCGTCAAAGGATCGCGAAAAAATAAATGCAAATTTTGTCATAAACATCACAAAAAAAAAACCCCGCAAATTTCATCAAAAGGTCGCAAAAAAATGAATAAATAAATAAAGCAAATTTCGTCTGCAAAAAACACAAATTTTGTCAAAAAAAAAAAAAAAGGCAAATTTTGTCAAAGGATTGCAGAAAAAAAGCAAATTTTGTCAAAGGATTGCAGAAAAAAAGCAAATTTTGTCAAAGGATTGCAGAAAAAAGCAAATTTTGTCAAAGGACTGCAGAAAAAAAACAAATTTTGTCAAAGGATTGCAGAAAAAAAGCAAATTTCGTCAAAGGATTGCAGAAAAAACACACATTTCGTCAAAGGGCTGTGGAAAAAAACACACATTTTGTCAAAGGGCCATGGAAAAAAACCCATATTTTGTCAAAGAGCCATGGAAAAAAACAAAAACATAGTATAGTGTTGGTACCATGAGAAGATTTCACCCTTCCCTATAGTACAAAATTAACGCTCGCCAATCATCGAGTAACAGTTAAAATGTGGCGATTAACTTTATTGTCCTCACTTGCCAAACTTTGGGCACCACTCGCCAAACGAGATTGTTGAAAGATCGATGCCAGTGAAGAAAGGGGGAAAATTCGTTTAGAATTTATGGCATCCAGATTGGTGATTCTGTCCCGAATTTTCCAAAAATTTAAGGCATTATCTTTGGAAAATTTAGAGAAGAGAAAAAAAAAAAAAAAAATTGGTCATCACTCTGAAAATTCAGACATAAAAATATCTCTAATTTCAACATAGTCGCCGAAAAAAATCAATTTCTTCAATTGTTTGCAGAAAAAAATAACCAATTTCATCAAAGAATCGCAGGGGGAAAAAAATTTTCCTCCGAGGATCGCATAAAAACACGAATTTCATCCAAAGACCATGTAAAGAACGTGAATTTCGACAAAAAACGCAAAATTCGTCAAAGAATCACGAAAGAACCACAAAATTCTTCAAAGTATCGCAGAAAAAATGCAAATTTCGTGAAAAGAGCGTGAAAAAACACAAATTTCACCATAAGATTGCGGGGGAAAAACACAAATTTAACCAAAAGATTGTGGAAAAAACACATTTCACCAAAAGATTGCAGAAAAAACGCAAATGTCGTCAACAGAGTTGTATAATATAGACGCACGCTGTGCACGGAAAATTTTCCGCAAAATTCGGAACTTCGCGGAAAATTTTTTAGAAAAAAAAATGTAATTTTTGTTCTTGCTATTTTTTTTTTTTAAATACCAAAAAAATAGAAGTATTCCCCAATTTTATGTACGATTTATTTAGTATTTGCCAGGGGGGATTCTGTTCCGAATTTTCCGAAAATTTAAAAAAATCAGCCATCAGTCCGAAAATTCAAACATAAAAAAAATATTGCGAATTTCAACAAATGATCGCTGAAAAAAGACCAATTTCATCAATCGTTCGCAGAGAAAAATCACCCATTTTGTCGAAGCATCGTGGATAAAATGCGAATTTCGTCAAAAGGCTGCGGAAAAATGCGAATTTCTTCAAAGAATCGTGAAAAAAAAGATAATTTAGTCAAAGAATCGCAGAAAAAAGCAAATTTCATAAAAGGAACGCAAGAAAAAAGAAAAAGAATTTCGTAAAAGCATAGCTGAAAGAGCCCGAATTTTGTCTAAAGACGCAAATTTCGTCCAAAAATCGCGAAAAAAACTCAAAATTCGTCAAAAGATCGCGAAAAAAACCTACAATTTTCATCAAATGATCATGAAAAAACTGCAAATTTCATCAAAAGATCGCGAAAAAACAGCACATTTGTCAAAAGATCGCGAAAAAACTTGCAAACTTCGTCAAAAGATCGAAAAAAAAACGCAAATTTCGCCAACAGATTGCGAAAAAAACGCAAATTTTGCCAAAAGATTGCGACAAAAACCTCTGCAAATTTCGTCGAAAGGTTGCAAAAAACCACAAATTTCATCAAAAGGTCGCAAAGACACCACAAATTTCGTCAAAAGATCGGGAAAAAATGAAAAGTTCGCGAATTTTGTCAAATGGCCGTGGAAAAAACGCATAGTTAGTGCCTGAAGTGGATCCCCCCCCACCCCCCCCCTGCTGTAACTTTTCAGAAAATTTGCTGTGAATTTCAGCAATTTTTTTTTTTTTAAACTTAGAATCACCCCTGGCTAACAAAGTGACTGGCATTTTGTGTGAAGGGGTCACATTATTAAGGATTGGGCTGTTTGTAAATGCACTGACAAAATAATTGATAAGAATTCACCCTTTCTTATCATGGATTTTTAGCTTTATTATTTTTCTAACCAAAATAATTATTATTTAATTAATATCAATTAATTTTTTATTTAAATGGTAATTATTTTAAAACTACTGTTTTAATTCAAATTGTCAAAATAATATAACACTTTATTTTATTAAACATTAAATTAATTTGCAGAAAGTTTTTGACCCAATATTTGTGTGCGCAGAAAGTTTTGGGTTTTATACAAGTCTGGTCGTCAAAAGATCACAAAAAAAAAAAAAAAAACTCAGATTTCGTCGAAAAAAAAATCAGATTTTTGACAAAAGATCGCGAAGAAACGTGAATTTCATCAAAGGATCACGGAAAGAAGTGAAATTCGTTAAATGGTCATGGTAAAAACACGAATTTCGTCAAAAGGCCACTTTTCAGAAAATTTGCTGTGAATTTATTTCATTGCAATTAATAGTAAAAATAAAATATTCAAGATTTTATTAAAATGATTCTTAAAATACACGTTAATTTTCTTGTCTCTTTTTTACATTGCTTTAAGTATGTCTAAATATATTCAAATATCTGTTTTACTTTTATTTTGATTGCAGTAATTTCTTTCTTATATTTTTCTGTTAAACGTAATGCCAGTTTTTTTTTTCCAATTGAGTGTAATTCTATCGAATGATAGGTAAAAGAAATTAGTAAAATTACAATGTTGATAGTTAGAAAAAACAGAATTTTGTATGGAACGTTCATAACTTTGTTACTGGCCAGTGAAAAAAATCAGTGTACTGGCCAGTGGTCATTGTGTAAAAATGTTAATTTTGGCCTATACCCTTCTGCCCTCTGCTGTAACCTTTCAGATTTATTTATTTATTTATTTTTTAATCAGAATCGGCCTGACTAACTCTGTTATAGTGATGATGAAGAGACCGATCAATGCCTTTGCTCATTATAACTAAGTTCTCACAATAAATAAGTTCAAGCTCTGTTCATTAATTCTCTGTTAAATTGAGAAATACACGAAATTTTAATTGAATTAGTAAATACAATTGGATTATCGCATTTGTATAGGTGAATTTAGTGCTTTAATTAAAAGTTAGAAAATTAAATTATTAATTACTAGAAAAAGCTATGCTTTGTTTGGATTCGTGAAGCATTATTTAATAAAATAAATATTTGAAAGTAACAATATCTTTTTTTTATTACTTTTGCATCTTTATTAAGCAAAAACGTTATTTTATGTTTTGGCGCATTTTAATTTTAGAAATCTAAATTCAGCCAAATAAGTAACAAGAAAGGTCTCCTTACCAGGCATACTCAGAATATTTTGAAAAAAAAATACAAATTAAACTACTTATGTAAGTAATAAAATATCAGTTAAATTTAGTGGCAGAATTACAGTAGAAAGACTGTAAAGAAATAAAATACTTTTGAGTATTTGGCACGAAAAAACGAAAACATCACGCAATTTGGCGAGCAGTACTTTCCTGGCCAAAAGCAAACAATTTTAATGCACCTGAAAATTGCTTCTTAATTGATTTTTAGAATGCGTGTAAATAATATTTAATGAATTTAAACTTAAACAATGAGAGAGTTTAATAAATACATTTTTTGTATTACATATTTGTGTTGTTGTTATTTAATATTACTTTCAAAACAATTTCATATATAAAAAATATTTTGATATATTTAAGCGTATTCCAAAATAAAGGCAAGATTCATTTAGCGGTTATTCATTTCAGTATTTAAAAAAATGTTGTTTCCATAGCAGCAAAATTGAATTGATAATGCTCAGTTGGATTTAATTTTGTGATTGTAACAATTTTAATTAATTTAACTTTTGTTTTAATTCATAAAATTTAACAGTTAACTTTCATTATAAATATACATATATGACAAAACTATAGTTAAATGAAACTAAAACTGACAAAACTAAAGTTATTTGCATTAAATTTATTTAACCAAGTTCAACATGAAACATTTTTATCTTAAAGAGTATTCGGCATAAAAAAGTTATTCTATCGCCAACCGGTGATAAATCACCAAATAACGAAATTTTCATTATTTTTTTAAGGTCACTCTATCGAGTTTCCGCCAAAATTATTTTAAATGTATCTATCTTCATGAGAAGAACATTCTATATTTTTTCAGATTTTTTGGAGTATGCCCGTATGGAGATATTCCTTGGAATTTTTTATTTATGATATATCGAATTTAACAAATAATTTTATTTGTTTATAATTCTTTTGTTGCCCCTTTACAAAATAATAATAATAATAATAATAATTCCATAATAAAATGCGTAAGTATCGTCTGCATAAATGATTTCACTTAATAAGAATAAATTGTATATTTGCATTCACTGAAAAATACTTTTATAATTGAATGTAAATAATTGAATTTTCACAAATTTTAATTCATTAAAAATATGCTATAATTTTCATAAAAAAGGGGTATTTTAAAAATTTCATGAAAGAACTCGTGAAACTATTTAATTAATCATGATTCTATCTATAGTTACTCACTCCATGATTTATTTTTCTTCTATATATGTGTTTCATTTTTTATTTGCAAAAATGCATCAGTAATGGAAAAACATGTAAAATAATTAATTAAAATAATAAATTTTTTAAGGTTATTCCATAAAAAAAAATATTGTGCAAATCTACAGATCATAATTTATTTTTATGTTTAATTTCACATTAAAATACTGAATAGTTTTTTTGTAAAGTGTACGACAAAATGTAATTTGTGTAGCCTAGTAGAGGATTCGCTCCGCTCATCCTAATAATGCAGCATTCACCTTTATCCTTATTTTACATGCTTAAGTAAATGAATAAAAAATAAATGCAATGAAAGTAGAAAAAGAATCACTGTTATGATTGTTTTATTATTTGCAGATTAAAAAAGTTGCTTTATTTTAAAATCTTTTTCATCATATGCTCAATTTTAATCTAAATGAGCTCATTACATTGAAAATATTATTGCTTGTCCCATTTACTTCTAAGAAACTTTGAATTTTTGTGTAAGAAACTGCATATGTCGAAGGGGAGACACTTGTTTCACACTCATCCTAATCATCATTTTCAGCTGTGTAGTATGTGCATTAAAACAGTGCATTTTCTTCAAGGAAAATAAAACACATCTATTTTTAAAATAGCAATTAAAGCCTTTGTGCAGGAATATTGAAATGCAGTAAACCAACGTTTAATATGCACAAATAATGCGTGAAAAAGCAGCAAACAGCTGTTTCGAATCTACAGCGAGATTCTTCTTCAGTGCAAGAGAGGGAAAAAAGGAACAGCGTGCTAGGAAAAGCAAGGCTGAGCAAAATTTTTGCAGATCTGCTGATTTTTTGCTTATTATACTGATATTTACTCAAAATAACTAAGTTTCTTGAAATGTATCTTTATATTGGACCAACCATTTGTTTACTAATTCCTCATTAAACTGTATTTTACTCTACTTTAATAGTGGTCTGTGATAATGTTCCTTAATTTTGTTGTGGACTAGCAAAATGTTAGTCTGAAATATGGGAATCATATATATTTTTCGATGCTTTTCCAGTATATGGGGGCCTTGGCATTTTTAAAAAAACTTGGTGCAAATTATTAATTTATATATTATTATTGCTTTTTACTTACAATCAGTTTACCTCTGCTTGTAAAATTAGATAAACGACTTTATATTAAATAGATTGTATAAGTATTGAAAAAATTGCTGGTATATATAAGATGTCAACAATTTAAATCAATGATTAAATTGTGATTTTAATCAGCTGATTTTTTTTTTAAATCATTGATTAAAATCATAAATTTTCTAAATGTTTAAAATTACATGAAAAATTATTAAAATCTAAGATTAACATAATTTGAAAAGTTTCTATAGGTATTTTGTCTCGTGAATAAACAAAAAAAAACAAAAACAAGTGGGTAAGTGTGATCACAGATCGCACAGAGGGTTTCGTTTAATATTCATTTAAAACACTTTATCCTTTTGTGAAATCTGTTAGTTCCACATTTCGCAACCAGGGGTGCACTCTATTCTACACAAACCTCTATCCAAAGGAAATTCCGATTTACAACCTATCCGTAGGTATATTAGTCGAGGGGATCGGGTCTATAGCACCCGAGATAGGTAGGCACCCCAGGAAATTGCACGGAACATTCTTTTATAAGCTTTTTATTATGTGCTATGAACTATGTCAAAGTTTCCAGCAGATCGACTTGTTAGATTTCATAATTTTAACAAAATTGCGTTATGTTAGTTGCAAATTCCACCACCAGGGAGCGCACACTATTCATAACAAAAGTGTATCAGATCGAAACTCTGTTAAACAACCTATCAGTGGATGTGTTACTGGAGTTGGTGGCGGCCTTAAGCGAGAAATTAAGAAATTTGCTGAAAGTACTATTCGGAAATAGTGGTAACTAAAATTTTGACATTTTTATATTTCATAAGCAGCACGTGTCTGAGTATATCATAGTGCTCAAAAAACGACACCTAAAAAGGTCGTAAACGCTATTTTTTAAAAAAGAAATCCAGCGCCCCTCCCCCGCCCTCCCTTCACAGGAAATTGCAAGCACCATTATTTTATAAGCTTTTTATTATGTGTCATGAAGTATCTTAAAGTTGCAAACGGATCGCCTTGTTATATTTCCCAATTTTAACAAAATCGCGTTACGTTAGTTCCGCATTCCACCACCAGGGAGCGCACTCTATTCTTAACAAAAGCATATCTGAACGAAACTCCTTTGCGCAATCTCTCCGTAGATACATGGTCAGGAGGGTGGCGGTGCAGTCTTAACCAACAATTTAAAACATTTTCCGCGATAACAAACGCTAAGATTTAATAAATAAATCTAGTCCCCCCCCCCCCTCCACTCCTCGAAATATCACACTCCATTCTTTTTTACACTTTTTCTTATGTGTTATAATGTATCTTAAAGTTTCGAAGACATCGAGTGGCGGTCTTAAACAATAATTTAAGATATTTCCAGAAATTGCTATTCGGAAATAGTGGAATGAACACTTATAAACCTATAAACTTTTTCATATTGAATAATTAATACTTATCTCATAGCGCGCCATCGAAACACCCCACGCAAATTGTTAATTTCCTAATTTAAATGAAATCTCCGTTAAAAAAGCACGTGCCTCCATCTTAAACCGGGTATTTGATGGAAATAAAAGGAATTAATAAAATAATAATTAATATCTCAGCTCGTAATGAAGCAATCTCTTTGAACCGGTTATGTATGGAATCTGCGAGAAATTTCTAGCCCGGATGTCAAAAAATTTAATCGAAAAATTTAATATTTAAAAAGTTTAAATTTCATATTAGACTTTCCTCCTCTTAAATTTCTCCCGCGCCGATATGTCCAGAAATGATGACAGCTGCCT
Source organism: Maratus speciosus (assembly GCA_963932465.1). Classification (NCBI taxonomy): domain Eukaryota; kingdom Metazoa; phylum Arthropoda; class Arachnida; order Araneae; family Salticidae; genus Maratus; species Maratus speciosus. The sequence continues at coordinate 317,630,176 of OZ010795.1, read as the reverse complement.
TCCGGTGAATGGAAATCTGTTTTCATTGTTTTTAAAAACACAGAAATTAAATTTTTATCGATCGATTTTTAGTGGATTTTTTGCGTTCTATCCTACGCAGAAATTTGAAATTTATACCAAAATAAAGTAGAATTTTTTCCGCGTATTTCTACACCTGTTACGAATTTGTACGACCGCTATTTCGGCAGATCCAATTTTGCTTTTTGAAGGTCCACTTCATTTATTGCTTAAAGTACTCCGTGGTAACCCTGCACCGGCTGATTTGACGGAGCATCCGCTGAGTTTACTGGCAACCATTAGGAGAAACTAGGGAGGATTTCGATAACGTGCATTTTCACCTGCATTCAAAAGGTTGATTGGTTAATTTTAGAATTTAATTAGCCCATAATTAGGTTAATTACCAACTTTTTCAAAATTTTATGATTTGTTGTTTGATGTGAGGTGTTCAGCTATAAGTACCCAAAATTTCAAGTCTCTAACATGTATAGTTTCTGAGAACGGGCTCTGTGACAGACAGACAGACAGACAGACAGAGGAGCGAGACGAATAGGGTTTCGTCAGATGAACGAAACCCTAAAAAGCTTTAAATATATTTTCTAAGTTTAGACTATTCCTTAAACTTGTAAAAAATTAAGTACAAAGTTTGTAAAAAGCAAATTTTTATATATCATAAAAGGCATTTTTAAAAATGATATTTGAATCTAATCAGGGTTGGTAAAAATCACAATTTAAAAAAAAAATAAAATAAAAAAAAATCAGATTTTTTTTATTAATATTATTTGTGTACTTATTTATGTACGTGCATGTATTTTTTTTTCTGTATATATTTACGCATTTCTATTAATTTCATTACATTTCCTAGATAAGAATTCAAGATAGTTTAAATAAAAATTAAAAATTGTTGCAAACAACTTTAAAAGATTCGCTTAAACTTTAATTATTCTACTAATAAATTTAAATTGTTATACAAATATCTATGCATGTTCTGTGTATAAATTTCTAGTTAATTTAAAGTTCTTTATTTTTCATTAATGTATTACTCCAATAATATATAAACACATAATAAATGTTACAGAGGATTTTAAGTGTATATGTGTATTTCATTGCTGATTCAGATTTACGAATGTGATCTTTATCACATGGACTACAAGTTTCTTTGTGTTTCACATTCTTGCCATAATCCCTATCATTTTATCACTACACTATTTGCATATTGCTATTACACCTTTTCCAAAAATAGTATTTTTTCTGTAAAGTAAAGCCACATTGGATCTTTTTTTCGGTGAACCATTTTTGTTATGTATCAACAAATTCAAAAGCTCTCTGTAACCATACCTAGTAGTAGTAAATGGCATTGTTTCAACTTTTGATTCACACTATATACTAATCGAATGATTGACAAAATAGTTACCAGATGAAAAATAATCACACGATTGAAAGCTTAAAATTATCAATTGCCTGTGTTATCTCCCCAGCCGTTGCAATTTCAACAATCAGTCATGCTTACTGGACAGTAGAAATGACTGCTTAGCTTAGAAATAACAGGGATTTGTTTAGGAAAAATTTGGGTCCTTTAAAGGGCCTTTCACAATTTTTTAAATATTCAGACAGGACCCTTGATGTAAATTTTCATCTTAAAACAGGGCCCTTCACAAAATTCTTTATCTTCAAAATGACCTTTCCCTAAACTTTTCTGTCGCCAGACTCAAACTTTCACAAATTAGTTATTTTAAAATAAAATTTAACCTGTCACAAAACAGTCGAAGTCAACAAAGTACCTATTATATACTCTTTTTTTATACATAGATCAACAATCTTGTTAAAAACATAAACAAGAACATATATATAATGAATTTTTCAAATTTGCAAAATTCTGATTAGATTTTTCAATAAAAAAAAAAAAAAAAAAAACTTCACAAAAACAGGACACATAAATCCTGGACAGACCCATGAATAAGGAAGGTACAGTAATATTCCTTATATTTTCAATTGCAGTGAGCAATGAATTCTAGGAAGGGAAAGGAAAAAGGGATTAGTCACAGCTATTAAAGTATTTTCAGTTATAGAAGAAAAATGAAATTGGAATTCTATAATCCTGTGTTAGACAAATAGTCGAAATATTTATTGTGTTATAGTCCAAGTATTGATCATATTATTTGATTAATATTTAAATCACCAACATATGGGATACAGTAATTTGCAGGTCTAAGCATAAAACAAACTCGTGAATTGTGTGTAACCTGCTTCACAGAAAGTAACTCTGCACTGAAAGTACTATTATATTAAATACATTATTTTAAATAGATTTAACTATATCTTAAGCATTTAACTTGCAAAAATGAACTGATCATTTAAAAAAGAAAACAGTTTAAAAATGATAGAGCATTTATCAATATTTTTGAGGAATGCACTAAGGATTGATAATATTTTTAATACATTGCATTTACTTTCATAAAATAATAGTATTTTGAACTTATAAAAGTTTTATTTAATGTTATTAAAAGGTAATTTTTAATCTGAAATGAATCCTGACTTTTCTTATAACATAAATGATGAATTTGATTCTTATTTAACATGTAAATATCAATGTTAAAAAAAAACTGATTTAAATCAGATTTTTTTTTTTAAATTATTTGATTTAAATCGTGATTTAAATCAAGCTGATTTAAATCAAACAACCCTGAATCTAATATAATTTGAAGTGACATAATTTCCTTTCTTTAGCTAATCAAATTATTCATTCTTTTATATAAAGTAAGCATAGCAAACTAATTAAATTTCTGCAAGTAAATGAATAAGTAACCAGCATGTTTTTTTCCTCACTTTACTTTTGCAATAATAAATTTATAGAAAATTAGAGCTGAATAATAATAATAATAATAATAATAAAAAAAAAACGACATCTGCTCAAAAACTTTACTTTTTTTTAAAAATAAATGTATAAGAGAAAAAGAACTCCAGTAGAGCGCCGATTATCAGGACTTCAATTAACCAAACTTCCAATTATCCAAACAGCCTATTTCTCTCAATTTTTTTAACCAAACTTCTGATTATCAGAACAGCCTATTTCTCTCAAAAACTTTTTTAAACCAAACTTCCAATTATCCAAACACCTTGTTTCTCTCATTTTTTATCCTTCAAATTTAGCATGCAAAGTCAAATCCCCGATTAATGTATCGTTGGGAGCTGTAACAACAAAAAATAAATTGAAGAGAATGAAAATGAATGTTCTGAAAACGATCCAGGTCCATCAACAGGGGTTGATACAGGTTTTTATTCTTGGGTCCCATTTTGTGAAAAGTAAAAGTTATTATTTTGTGAATTTTATAATATTTTTGTGAAAAATAACATTTTGTAACAAAAGTTGAAATACAGTTACTCAAATTCAAACCAAGCATTCATTAACAAAACTTCTTCAGATCATTTTGCTAAAGTTTTTGATCTTAGTGAGCTGCTTTTTTCTTTTTTTTTTTTTTTTTTTTTTTTTTATACAAAATTACGCATCTTAAAACAGGTTTTACGAAAAGGAATTTTACGCTGGAGCCTGTTTTATTAAAAGGAATTTTGTGAAATGGCCTATTTTATTAAATTCATTTTTGTGAAGGGGCCTATTTTATTAAATTTATTTTTGTGAAAGGGCCTATTTTATTAATTAGATTTTTGTGAAAGGGCCCTAAACAGGTCTCAAATTTTGTCTGGATTGACCCCTGATCACATAACGAAACCTTTGAAAGTTTGGAAACAGATGTGAAATGGCTTGAACGGTAGAAGAACGCTGATCCTATTCAACTATCGTATTTAAGAATAATTCGAGATATGGCAGCAATGTAAAGAATGTCTTCTTTGAAGGAAGCAACAAGCTACAATCTAAAGCTTTTCTACTTACATTTTAATCTGGAGTGCAGAAAATGATAAAAAAAGATAAAGAAAATTTTAAATAATAAAAAAGTAAAAAAAAATATATTAAAAAACAAAAACAAACAATTTTTAAACAGTCCTAAGCCTGGATAAAGTGTGAAGGTTTTTTTAATAGTCAGGACCATCCCTTAGATTGTCTGTCCATTTATCTGAACTAGGGTCAGTCCTGACTTGTTCGCTATTCGGATAATCGACGCTCTACTGTAATTAGTATAAAAATGTTAAATTTTTGAAAGATATTTGGTAGAGGTTGAATAAATGTTTTTATTTTGATTTTTTTACTTTTGAAGTCATATACACCAAATAAATAGATTAGTTAGGGATTGAAAAAGCTGCAAAACTTTACTTTTTTTTAAAATTTGAAGTGGTAATATTATTGAGTGGTAATAATGTTGTTATTTAACATTTTGAGGATTTTAAATATAGCTGCCTTTTCTTATATTTATTCTGTATGTGTGTATGATTGGGTGTAAAATATTTTCATAAAATCCAAATGCAAAACGAGTTGCAAATGATATTTGCTTGTTTTGTTACTTGTGCTACTAGCTAGTGAAATTATACTTATTTGCAGTTTTTATTATTTCTGTAATTACTTACTGTTTCATAGAGGCCATTTTTTAAGGTTGCAGCACCCTGCTCCTTTTAAAATTAACAAAATGCACCATGCTTTTTTTTTTCTCCAAAAAAAGAAGAATCCACCTTTAGGCCCAAAGATTTCTTGTAAAAAACTTCCCCATATCACAGTATTTCTAAATACATGTACCCAATATATTACAAAAGTTATAGAATTTTATTTCTTTAGAAAAAATAGGATATTGTTAAATCGTGTCATTATTTAATTGTATTTTTCAATTTTTAATTCATAAAATCCTTAAATTGTCACTTTATTTATTATATTAACAAATTATATATATATAGTTTTTCATATCAATACTACGCTACTAATATATTTATGCATTAAGTAATGATCTTTTTTGGTAGCTTTCATTACAAAAAGTAAAAAGCTACCTATTGCAGCCATCCGGAGGAAAGAGTTTTTCGAAAAATTTTGGTATATTTTCACTGATCATGACCCCTAGACCCCAAAACCACCCTCCGATCAAATGTGACATATCTGATTTTTGTCTTGTGATAACTCTCGTATTTATAAACGGATTTGGATGAGATTTATTGTGTGTATAGTTAGGGTGTCAACGATTTTAATCAGTTGATTTAAATCAGCGATTAAATTGTGATTTTAATCAACTTAATTTTTTTTTTTAATCATTGATTTAAATCATAAATTTTCTATATGTTTAAAATGACATAAAAAAGGATTAAAATCTAAGATGACCATAATTTAGAAAGTTTCTACAGGTATTTTGACTTATGAATAAAGAAAAAAAAGAGCTTTAAATAATTGTTTCTACGTTTAATTCCTGAGTAATGTAAAAATTAAATACAGCAAGTTTGTAAAAGCATAGTTTTTATCTGACATGAAAACAATTTCATTTTAAAATGATATTTAAATCTAATGTAATTTGCAATGTCGCGATTTCCTTTAAGTAATCAAATTAATCATTATTTTATATAAAATAAGCATAGCAAGTATAATAAATTATTAAAGAATAAAATAGCCAGAATGTTATTTTCTCATTCTACTTTTGTTATAACGAATTTATAGTAAAAGTAAATATTGGAGCTAAAGAAGAATGAAAGAATGGCATTTGCTCAAAAGTTATTGTTGTACAAAATGTATAACTGACGAAGAACCAATTGGTATAAAAATGTTAATCATAGCAAGAGCTTCTTCGGTAAGGTTGAATATATATATTTTTTTTACTTTTTCATTAACACATAAAAAATTAATTGGGCAGCAGAACTTTTTTCTAAAAAAGAAAAATGAACCATTGAAAGCTAATAATCCCCACTGAGATGCAATAATGCTTTTATTTAATATTTTGAGAATTTCAGATATAACTGGCTATTCTTATATTTACTCTGTATGCATGAATGAATGCATTTAACTCATTTTTATAATCTTTTTGGTTACCATACACATATATGTGTGTAAGTTTAGAAATAGGTGATTAACGGTATTTTTTCTCAGTACAAAGGCAAAACAAGCTGCAAATAATATTTGTTAGTTTTGTTATGTGTGCTTCCAACTAATGAAATAACATATTTGCAGTTTTTATTAATTCTGTAATTTCTGTTTCTTCTAGGCCATTTTTTTTTTTAAAGGTACTACCCGCTGTCCCTTTTGAAATGGACAAAATGCACCCTGCTTTTTAAAAAAAACTTGAAATTTACCTGTAGTTGTAGTGAGAGATTTCTTGTAACCCCCACCCCCCTTCCAATTCCACAGTATTTCTAAATCCACATGCCCAAGATCTTTAAAAAATGATAGAACTTTATTTCTTTAGAAAAAAGCAGGATATTATTGAAACATGTTATTTAATTGTATCTTGCAATTTGTAATTCATAAAATTATTAAAATTAAGGACACTTTATTTATCATACTGAAAAATTATATACTTTTTTTTTTTTTTACTTATATCTTTATACTAAACATATTACTTATGACACATACTAGATACACATTTCCTAATGAAATAGTGCCCTCTTTTGGAACTAGCATCCTGCCTCCTTTTTTTTAAATCTAAAATGAATACTAAATTGTCATTTCAGTAATTAAAGCATAAAAATCTATATTTCCTAATTAGATAGTTAATTGTTTAATAATTACTATTTTTAAGTAGTGTTAACAATTTAATATTAAATGCAATTATTAATATTTTATTAAATATATCATTAGTATTTAATATAGTTTTACAAAATATTAATGTATATAACGTTGTTGTATGCTACTAACTACTGAAACTACTAATGTGCAGTTTTTATAATTTCTGTAATTACTAACTAATAATTATAATTTTATTAATTAAAGTGTAAAAATATTGATTGTTACAAGTTAGAGGTTTAATTGTTTTGGAAACCTAAAACTCTTGGTAGCTATTCAGTATTTGAATACTGAGAAAAAAAATCACAAGAATGCGATTTAAATAAAAAAAAAAAAATCTGAATTAAATAAAAAAAAAATCAGATTTTTTTTAATTAAAAAAATTATTTTATTTATCATGAATTTTTTTTACACCCTATGTATAGTACATACAAATGTCTCAGCCGAGTTTGTTAGCCAACTTCATCTGCCATCTTGTTTCAAAATGAAAGCCATTTAAATATTTAAAACTAAAAAAAAAATACACAAAAAATTTAGAAATCGAAATTTATTTTATGTTTAAATGTTAGGCCTTGATATAAGGATTCCGGAGTATTTTTTGTTTCATCTCTAAATTAAAAAATGGTTGAGATATAGCAGTTTGAAATTCTAGGCTGGTTGACATTTTGAAACAAGACAACAATTAAAGAAAATCAGGTATTAATTTGTGAGTGTTAGTGAATGTTAGCTTCAAATTCTTGTCAAATTTGGCGACCAAAACTAAGCAACCATAAATATGCCAACTTGGCTATACCTTCTTGATTTGGCACAATTCTCATTCAAATTCAGTATTGACAAATATTCTTTTATCGGGTTCATCGCTTTTTAGTTTCTTAAAATTTGCATAATTTTAAAACAAGAAATAAGAAATTTTTATTGAATGATCTAATTTTAACTTCGTGTGTTTGAGAAAAATAAGCTATATATATAAAAACAAGAATATGAAAGCTACCTTTACCTTCCATCATGTGCCTAAAGGACTTTTTTAACTGAAACAGTGCCTTTTTTCGGAACTAGCACCTTGCCGTTTTTCTTTATATATAGAATGAATACTAAATTATTAATTATCATTTTAGACATTAAAGCATAAAAATCATGTGTATTATTTTTCTAATTAGAGAGTTAATTGTTTATTTAATAAGTATTAATTTTAAGCAGTGTTAACAATTTAATATTAAATACAGTTCTTAATTTTAATTACTGTAAATATCAGTAGTATTTAATATAGTTTTAGATAATTATTAAAAAATATTGATGTATATAATGTTATTGTATACTACTAATGAAAATGAATGCAGTTTTTATAATTATTCTGATTACTAATAATTATAATTATTTAAGCTTAAAAACATAGATTATGTTAGCAATTAGAGGTTTAATTGTTTTGAAAACCTAAAATTATTGGTAGCTTTTCTGTATTTTAACGCAGGAAAAAAAATCATAAAAATCCGATTTTTTTAACACCTTATGTATATATGAAACAGTGAATAAGTTGCCAATTTTCTTTCTCTCGCCAAGCCCATTTTCAATATTTTGCCAAGACCCCTATGCTGGAAACATACCTTTTTTTTCTATGACTTGTCATTAGGTTTTTTTTCTTTTTTTGAGATTTCACATGATATTAAAATTTTATCATTCACTGAAATAAAAAGGCATAAAATTCAGAAAATATTAAATTATAGATTATTGAATTGGATTATAAATTTTTAGTCAGATACAATAACTCAACTTATTGTTAAATTTACAATACAATTGTTTGTTGCTTCTGATAGAACCATAAAAAACCTTTCAAATATATTTAGTTTTAAAACTGTCAGTAACTTAAACATCTGTTTGTAAGACTAGAATTAATTCATTTTGTTTCTAATAATGGATTTTATTTACATTTTTATAATTTTGTCGAAACTGAATGATCGTGATATTTTATTCATGTATTGTCTGTGTCAGTAAACTTTTTTTTTCTCTTGAAGGTACAATTATGGTCGAGAAGATGAAGAAATTTACAAAGAATTTCTAGAAATAGCTAATGAACTTATTCCACACATTGTTAAAGTCGTGAGCACAAGTACATGTTCCCTTCAGACCACTATACCACTTTTGCAAGACCCTGAATGTTTTGCTCATTTACTTAGGTTTTATGATGGACTGTGTGAGTGGGAAGAAGGTTCTTCAACTCCTGTGTTACATATTGGTTGGGCAAAACCATTAGTTTCAACTATTTCAAAGTTTCCTGGCCATGTGAGGTCAATGGTTGACATTACTGTACCTAGAAATAAATTAGACACTGATCTTGATGGATCAGATATTGAAAAGTATGAAACAAAGTCTTTTGATAAATTATCTTGTAAATCTGAAAAAGAAAATTCAGTGAATGGATCTTCTGAAAAGTCTTCAAAAACTGTACCTGTTGGGAAAAGTTCTACTTCTGAAACAGTTAAAAGTAAAAGTAAACGATCTGCTGGTCAAGAATCTGACTTTTTACAGACATTAGAAACACAAATTAATTCTGATGAAGAGCCACATCCTAATATAAGAGCACTAGCTGCTGCTTGTGGTGATAACATTTTAAATCCAGAGTACCTTTTAGGGTCTGGAGAACCCTTTTCTTCACATTCGTCGAATGCATCTTCAGGAGAAGCACCTGGTGTTTCCAACTCAAAACATAATGGAACTCCTGTAGTTGACAACAGCGTTGAATCCAGATCAAGTCTTGACTCAATTGCTAGGTTTCTACAGGTAAACATGTTTTTATTATTATTGCTAAATTATTTTCAATTATTGCTATTTTTATTATTAGCAAAGAAATCAAACTAAAAATTGAAGCAAGCTTTCATATGGTGGTAGTTACTTAAATTAAGGTTTGTATTTTTTTTTTTCTTTTTTTAAATAAATATTACACAGAGCAGCTGAGAAAAACAAAAATATAATTTTAATCCTACAAAAAATGTAGTTTTTTTCCTTGAAAATTAAATTTTTCACCCAAAAAAGGATACAACACATGCAAAATTAAAAGAAATCTTTAGCTTACTGTTCAAATGTAGCACAGCACTCCCCAATTTGAAAAATATAACGCTCTAATGATAAAAACAAAACAAAATCTCAAAAATTAACTTGAAAAATTTAAATTTTACATATGTTAAAAAATTCTTAATACAATATTAAATTTATATCGGGTATGTGCGCTATCGTATCATTAATGCAAGCCGATTCAGGCCGGATTACACATTTTAAAAAAAGATTGTTATAGATTAACCCTTAACTGCTGTTAGTGGTCTCACAAACCGCTGCTTTTTTCAATTTTTACAGTTTAACATCTAAATTAAAATGTAATTATACAGATACTAGAGGATAATGCTGTCTGTATAGTTTATCTTGTGTTTTGTATTACATTCGTAAGTTTGTTGTATATTTTGTCGTCTGTATAGTTTATTTTCTATGATATATGTCTATAAACTTTATGTTGTATTTTCTGCATTGAGTTCTTTTCAGAATTTTGAATTTTAAATTCTCATTAAGTTCCCAAAAAACAGAAAATTTCATTTTTTATAGTTTATGCACAGTTTTAATTCATTCTTTAGAACTGTTTCTGATCCAAGATGTTTGTAGGGTTGACCTAGGATGCTGCATAAGCCCTTAAGTAGGGATGCACCGAATATTTGGTATTCGGCCATGTTATCAAATATTTAGTTTGGCCGAATATCGAACTATTCGGTATACCGAATATTCGGCTTGGCCAAATAGCAAACTATTCGGTATACCAAATATTTGGCTTGGTCGAATAGCAAACTATTCGGCCTGCCGAATATTCGGTTTGGCCAAATATTGAAATATTCGACCCAACCAAATACTTAAAAGAAACAAAACATATTTTTAAAAACCTGATACCAATTCTACGTTTAACAGTCAACTTATAAAGATATTCAGAATAATTAGAAACAGAATCATATATTTAAATAAAAGAGAATGTTTTTATATTATTTATTTGCTGTTTGTTAAGTATTATTTAAGAAAATTAACCAATCATGAGGATTTTCATAGGAATTAATTATGTAGAAATGCAAGTTCCTGAACATTGTCCAGTAGATAATCTGTTTCTTGCTAAGATTTTAAGAACAACGTTTACAATCTGTGAAAATGATTGCCCACTCCAGACACCGATCTAGGATGCATTTAAAAACTTCCTTGCTTAATCAGAGGGACATAAGTTATTCTTGCTGAGTTGCCACCCTATAAAATTTGAATAGATTCTATTATTTAATTTCTTTTACTTTAGTCTCTTCTTGACAAACAAGTAGAGGAGAGCAGGGTACAGTGGACCACCCCTTATATTCTATTTATTTAAAAATTTTTAAAGCTTTTCTTTTAGGCTAATTTATAACAGCACTAGATTGATTACTTATAGCCTTCAGAACACATCGTTAGCTCAGAATGAACCCTTTTATCCTGACTGGTTGTTTTGAGTTCCTAAAAGTAAAATTTTTCATCATCATACTTTTCTTTATTGAATAATTAAAGGTTATGGATAAATAAGATAAAACAACTTTTTTGAAAAGATAAGACACTGGTCTTTATTTAATTTAAAAGTTAGCTTTAAATAATATTTTTATGAATATATATATTGAACTTCAACGTGGGGCACAGTGGACCGCCCACTGCTGGGGTACAGTGGTCCGCAGTGAATACTTCTCCTGTAATGAAGAATTTTCAAAATATTTTATAATTGCTTATTCTCTATACAGAAATATATTTTTTTAATAGTTATTTAACTATAAAGTAAAGTAAACAAAGAAAAATGACAATTTATTTAACCCTACAATGCATAGAGTAGCCATTTGGCACACTTTAAACTTCATGTTATATGTTGTTCAGATTATAATGTAGCCATCTGACACTTTAGTTTTTTCTTAAATTGTGGATAACAGTTCGCGTGTGATTTTAAAAACAAGTTTTCTTGTTCAATATAGGGTTGTTGTTTTTTTTGGGGGGGGGGGGGGAGAAGGGTAGAGAAGGAGAGAAATGAAAATCATGCATTGTAGAGTTACATATTAAGAAATATTTATTTTTTTTTTTTTTTGTATTTACTGCCTTTGAAAAATATAACTGTAGCCTAATAATAAGTAATAGATGACCTCACTGGATTGGTTATTTATAGCTTCAGAGCACATGGTTAGCTTATAATGAACTATTTTATCCTGACTATTTTGAGCTTCCAATAAGTTTTTCATCATCATATTTGTCTTAATGTTTGCTGATTTTTTTGTACTTAATTAATAACTTATTTGCAATAACTCCTGTATCTTATATTGTTATTTTCAAAATATAATAAATTTTTTGATAATTCTTTAGTTTTATGTTTTTTGTTCAAAATCCTACTTGCAAATTTGTATTATTATATTATTTTGGAGGTAAAGGGGAAATAAACAAGTGTGTAACTGTGATCACAGATCGCACAGAGGGTTTCGTTTAATATTCCTTTCAAAACACTTTATCCTTTTGAAAAATCTGTTAGTTCCACATTTCACAACCAGGGGGCGCACTTGATTCTGAACAAATCTGCATCCGAACGAAAATCCGTTTTACATACTATCCGTAGATATATTAGTCGAGGGGATTGGGCCCATAGCACCCGAGATATGTAGGCGCACCTGGCGGAAAAAATGGAGCTAAAATATGTAAGGCTATGGTGCATAATATGAAAAAATGGTCAAAGGGGTGTCGGCAAAAGTTGGAAAATTTCTCCCCGGGTTAAAAAGGCGGAGGTTAAAAAAATTGCTTAAAATACACAAGTTAGAGCCCAGAGGGGTAAATAATAAGACTTTTTGAAATTTTATGATTTGTCGTGTGGTCTGAGGCATTCAGCTATACGTATGCAAAATTTCATGTCACCAACTTAATTAGGGACTCTCTTAGAAAGAATGGCTTCAAATACATATGTGGTAGCTCAAAGGGTTAAACGTAAGGCCTTTTTCAAGATTTTATGATTTGTCGCCTGGCCTCAGGTGTTCTGCAATAAGTATGCAAAATTTCAAATCTCCAATTTAATTAGGGGCTCAGTTAGAAAGAATGGTTTAAAATACACAAGCTGGAGTTGAAAGGGTTAAACATAAAACTTTTTCAAAATTTATTATTTGACGCGAGATCTGAGATGTTGAGTTATAAGTATGCAAAATTTCACGCCTCCAACCTAAAAAGGGGCTCACTTAGAAAGAATTGTTTAAAATGCACATTTGGGAGCACAAAGGGTTAAATGTACAACTTTTTCAAAATTTTATTATTTGTTGTTTGAAGCGAGGTGTTCAGCTATAAGTATGCAAAATTTCACGTCCATAACCTAATTAGGGGCTCACTTAGAAAGAATTGTTTAAAATACACATGTGGGACCCCAAAGAGTTAAACGTACGATATTTTCAAAATCTTATGATTTGTCATTTGATGTGAGGTGTTCAGCTATAAGCATGCAAAATTTCACGCCTCCAAATTAATTAGGAGCTCACTTAAAAAGAATTGTTTAAATATATATATATATATATATATATTTTTTTTTTTTTTTTGAAAAATGTATTGGGAACTATGTTCTGCAAAAATTATGAGGCATGTAGAAAGGTTTAAAGAATATTCAAAAATATTTTCAGGTAGATTGGTCTCTCCGTTAAGGAGAAAAAAAATGTTAACTGCAAAAATGGACCACTGTACCCCAGTCTTCCCTAATATATGATCATGTACAATTTTTCTTCCAAGTTTTTTACAATTTCCCTTTGATTTTAAAATGTTTGTTTCAGAATTTAAGAAAATTTTATTATTTTGTTTTAATTCACAGAAGCCATGAAATTTAAAATTTTATTAATTAAAAAAGTTTTATAACTATCCTCTTCTTAAATAACTCAAAGTAGATTTTTTTCAGGATAAAGTTTACTTGAAGAAAGCTCTTGATTATCAAAATAAAAGTTTCTGTTTTAAATATTATGTAAAACTGTTGTAAAATTTAACATTTTTAATGTCTTTAAACTTAGAAATATAAAATTATTCGACAAACCGAATATTCGGTATTCGGCCTAGCAGTTACTATTTGGCTAGCCAAATATTCGGTATTCGGTTTGATGTAGACCAAATATTCGGTATTCGGCCAAAATTACTATTCGTTGCATCCCTACCCTTAAGCCAGTGGATCATAGGTACGTAGCAGAAAAATTCTAGTGATCATACTATGTATAAAGCGTAGGCTAAGTACTAGTCTGGCGGCTAGCCCTGGGTAACGTTTAGATCAAGGTCCCAATCTGTTGGTTAGCAATAAGTATGGGGTCACCAGAGCTCTTGACATATATTGGTGAAACAATGTTTCTGTTAGTTTTTGATTGAGGCAATTGGTTGGGCAGGTTAATTGAGGTATTTTGTTGGTTAGTGTGGATTTTTTTGATTGGGGCAATTGGTTGGGCCAGTTGATTCGAGCTCATTGGTTGGTTACTCAGGCAGTTGATTGGTTAGTTAATGTTGGTTGATCAAGTTCCTTAAGGATCTGAAAAAGGTGTGATATCGTATGAAAAAACTGGTGGAACCAGAGAGAAAAGTAAAGCACGATCTAAAAAAGTTACAGTAAAAAATTAACAAATAATTACAGTCTTAAAAAAAAAGCACTGAAAAGTAATGGAACCTGATTTATTGTAAAGCTCATAAAGGCTTTTTAGTTTGAAGGTTCCAGTCGAAAATAATGGAATCAGATTATCTGTAAAGCTCATGAAATTACCCAAATTTTTGTTGATAGCTGAAAATATGACTGAGCTTTACTGGTGCCTCCTTATATTCAGAATCATATTATCCCCTCAAAATGACTACCGGGTAGGCCTGGGCCTTAAATCGATTTAAAGCTTACATCAGAAATCCGATTTAACCATTGGTCTTAAATCGATTTAAGCTAAAATCGGAAATCGCGATTTAGCTAGTGTCTTAAATCGCGATTTAGCCATTGTCTTAAATCGGTATGTATCGGTTGTAATCGATTTAAAACAAAATACTGATTCAGAGCTAACATCGGAAAACCGATTTATCTACTTTGATGTATCTACCACTTACATACCAAGCTGGTTTAAATCGACTTGCAGTTTATACTTTTATGCTTTCGTATGATGAAAAATTCATTTTTTACATGTTTTAGTAATATTTTAATATATAATAATACATTTATTTTTTATTTTCTATTATTTTGTAATTAATGAAATTATTTTGAAGGTATAGTCATGCATTTGTGTATCACTATTTGGCCGTGATCCACATGAAATATTTTTCTTTTACTAATAATATTTTTTTCCTGAAATTGATTGAGTATGTATGGTTGGAAAAAAAAAAAAAGAATAAAGTTTCATATTTAAAATCCAAATTCATCGAATTTCAGTTTTTATTTTTATGCATTCTTTTAATGAAACATTCATTTTTCACATGTTTGGGTAATATTTTAATACATATTCTTTATTTTCTATTATTCTGTAATTAATTAAAATATTTTAAAATAGTCATGCATCAGATTTGACATCCAATTTCAATGCCAGTCACATGGATTGAGTATCTTGCTGAAATTGATTCACTATTTTTATCCAAATTCATCCATTTTTAGTTTATATTTTTATGCATTATTTTCATGAAAAATTAATTTTCACATGTTTAGGTATTATGGGAATATTTTAGTTTTAATTTATTATTATTTTGTAATTAATTAAAAACACTTTAATAAAGTTCTGTAATGAGTCAAGTAACTTTATTTTTACAGCAGAATGAGGGAGGGCTGGAGGAGGCATTCATTAGATTTTTCTGCAGATCTGCGATTTTTTGCTTTTTTGACATTTTGTTGTCATTAAAAAGAGATATTTTAAGATTATATTTTATTACTAATCTTAAAGGATGGCAACAACCACGAAAAAAATCAGCAATTTCAGTGACGTGCTCCAAGAGTCACACTTTCAATCCTTCTCCATCCGCTATATAAATGTCAGCATTTATGTTAAACAAATCTTATTTTAATCTAAAAGTTAAAAAGATATAAAATTGCACCTTATTTCTCATATCTCCCCCCCCCCTTTTTTTTTAAGTGTATGTAGGCTGTTAGCAATGAAGTGCTATTTGAGTGGGCTAGGGGAAGCCCCTCCCCACCCCCTTAAGGAATTTAGATTGTAGCAGGCATAACAAGTCAGACAAAAAAAAAAAAAAAAAAAAAAAATCATTTTCTTTTATATTATATATATTATTCATTTTCTTCTTATAGAATGAGTTTATAAAATGTATTACAATAGGTCACTAATTTTTAAAATGGAAAAAAAAACTAGTGTTTTGGGACATTCAAAGCTTTTTTATGTGTAAAATATACCTCTTTTCAAAATTATTTGACAAATTAAAAGCTAAGTATACTAAATAATACAGCAGTTTGGGGGGGGGGGGGGGACATAAAGATCGTATTTTGTTACTAAAAATTAAAAAATAGGCTTCCATATTCTAAAATGTAAAATCGGTGTTAAATCGCTATTTAGCACTAAATCGCGATGTTGGATGGATGATAAATCGATTTAAGAAATTTCTACATCGCCCAGTCGTACTACCGGGCATAGTAAAACTGACAGTTAATTGCTAAAAAAATTCTATCAGGCCCAGCATTGTGAACATGCTTGCATCAAGTCAAACTAAGCTCCGCAATGCCAAAAGAATGTAAGCCATGAAGTAATATTTTAAATATAACATTAATATAGTCAGGTTGTTGAACTATTGTGGATTAAACATTTCTGAACACATCTAACATAGTAATTTTTATTTCATGTAATTCCTGTTAAAAAGGAACCTTATGTCAATTGTTTTAATTCAGACAAATAGTTAGTACAGTAGACTCCCTCAAATCCGCACAGCTTGGGACCAGAGGTTGTGCAGATTTTAGAATTTTGCAGATTTCTGGTCATTGCTTTGTTTACGTTTTTTAAACAGTAATTTGAGTGTCATTAATAATGTATAATTAAATATGCATAATAAAGATGAGATACATTTTTCTTGAATTATTCAATGAAACTGTCCTCAAAGATATACCCTATTAATTCACATAAAAATCATAAAGTAAGGAAATTTTATTTCAGGTTTTGCCAATCTTAATAACCAAAAAAGCTTGATTAATACATAAATACATTTGGTAAGAAGATTGTGATTACCAGTGATATCAGGAATATTTTGATTTTTTGCTCCAGTATCTTGGCATTTCACGCGCGGAGATTCAGACGATTCTATTCTGGATAATCGGCAAAAGGTTATAACGTAGTGGAGAGAATGGCATCCATAATTGGCACGTTAGCCGAAAATAGTGACACCCATAAGCGGATTCTTTTATTTTCTTTAATATATTTTTTATAAATGTAATGTTTAACTGTGGTCGTTTCTAATAGCAATAATTTTATTAATAAGTATGATATTTAAAAACTTAAACGATGCTTCTGATAATAAAAATTATGATGCTAATTATCGGAATGAACTGTAAAAGCACCTAGACATATTTTCAACAATGGCAATTCTTTATATATAAGAATTAATGCAGATCATTTCATAATATTTTAGATATAAATTTATTAATGATTTTATAATTAAAAAGATGCTTTTGAATTTTTAAAAATGTCTACATTATGTTAGGATGTTTTCATTGTGTATATAGATCTCTCTTTTTTTTTTTTTTTCCCCTAACTAAATTTAAAATGTTACATATATAAATTAATAGCTATTACACGTGACTTTAATTTTAAAGAAGAATAAATGCATTAATTAAGGGAAAAATTCACTTACGATAATTAAACACATGTACAATTAACCAACTCTTTATCTCATTTTAAAGCAGATAAAATTTGTTATGCTCCCAGTTTGCATATTTTTATACTTAGGATCATATAAATGCCTTTCAAGAGCTCGGAATTTCATACACTTTCCCTAAGATTAATTAGAGAATAAATTCATTTCCTTCTAATTTATTTTATTATCTCTATTTATTCTATTTTACATTTATTCCATTCCTGCATATTGAGATATTTTTAACTATAGATTTCGATATTTAAAAAAAAATTATATATAAGTATCAGAAACGGATAGCTGATTAATTTCGATATTTTTTATTGGCTTTTCCATAGTACCTTTAAAAAATTGGGAGGGGGGGGGATTTTATGTTTAATTAATGGCATTGGCTTTTTGAATTATTTGTTTATTTAATCAATCGATGGTGCATTGATAAGAATAACTTGAGCGTCTATCAGATTTTAAGACTAGTGCTGAGTGACCATCTGAACTACACTTGATGTGACTCTGCATGGTTGCAGCGTTAAATTAAGTTATTATAAAACCTTATATTATATTTTAAGAATGTACACTAGGGCTGTTAATCTTAAACCTATGAGAGCATTCACTTCAAATGGATCACTTATATTTTTAAATGATTTTTTTCCCCTTTTTTCTTCTTTTTTTTTTTTTTTTTCGTAGAATAGCTGAGGTTGATCTCTAACTGGGCTAGTTTTTACTTTTTCGATTTAGGGTGCTTTTTTTAATAATGAGTACATTTTCAATTTTAGAACCGACTCCGAAAGTGAAAGTAACTTTATGTATTATAAAAGAAATCTAAAAATCTTTATACTAAAACTTTATGAAAATCGAAAAGTAACCCGTTTTCGACCTCAACTATTATAGGGAAAAATCATTTAAAAATGTTAAAATGCAAGTGAGAAATTTTAAAAGAATGTTCCTTTCCTCCTCAAAAAATTTCACTACTTTTAAAATCCCTTTTCGCTCCTTGGAATGAATAATTTTCTTTTTCCGTGGCATTTTGTTAAGGCTAATATAGTTGACAAAGATCGATAATAATAATTTAAAAGACAAAGAGCAAGATCAACCTCAAATAAAAGCTACGATCTGAAATAGTAAAATCACCATGGAACAAGGAATATACATTTTACAGTTACTTCCAACTTCTTAGAAATCACAGATAAAAGAGTAAACTTGTACTGGTGGTGAAAATCCCTATTTCCGGGATTTGGCGGATTGTCCGTTCGCCAATTACGCACTTGTACTTGGCAACCTTTGACCCTGACACCCCTGGTCAGAAATAGATTCTCCCAAGGTCATTTGCCGAGATACCAAAGCTTAACAGTACTTCCTTCATGAAAAATCATGAGTTCACCCATATTAACTAGAGTTACATATTAAAATACATACAGAATGATATAAAACTGAAAAATTCTGTAATTTCAATTTCGTCCTTGCTTCTCAACTGAAAGTTTTACTGTTTACATCTATGATATGATGTACGGATTTTAGGGTTGCAAATTTGAGGTAATGTACTGTATATGTTTGAATCTTACATGCATAGGGTTGCATGTAAGAAGCCTGACGCCTTACATGCAACCCTGGCATCAAAGACGCCTGGAATGGAACTTGGCCCATACTTTGTACTGAACTGACCCCTCAGGTTCTGGTTCATTATCGAATCAGCCTCTAACCTATACTTAAGAACCCAAATTTTTAAACAGGTTGGGGATGATTGGGATTTGGAATGTGTTAAAAATGCCTTTACTTTCCTGATTCGTTTTAAGGCACCAGTAAAGCTCAGTCCACATTTTCAGCTACAGTTAATTTGTTATGAATTATGTGTTTACAAGTTATTGGTATTTCACTTTTCCAAACTTAAATATATTTTAATTCTTTAATTCTTTTGTATTTTGGTTAATATGTCAAGTATGTGTCCTGAAATTTTGAAAAATGTGTCTTGAAATTTCCATCAGTGTCTTGTACTACTCCTGAATTTTTGACTGATATAGCCTAATCTTAAATGCAAGAACATCTGTCACATGATTATAGGTACTCTGGTAGGGTTATTCTTAAATCTATGACTATTCCCTGATACATTTACAAAGTTATTTTTACTTATAAATATGTGAAATTAGCTGGTATTCTTATTCATATACCAAGAAATCAAACAGTGTATTCCATTTAGCTATTATAGAAGGTAAAAATATTTTAGAAAATAGTGTCAAAGTTGCCATTTAAACTAATTTTTGGGGTGTGGCAGTTTGTATAAGATTGTCATAAGGTATAGCAATCTGTCATAGTTTAAAATTTATCATGTTTACCTTAAAATGAAAAATACTGTTCAATTCTTTGATATTTCTGTTGTAATATCTTTCAGTTTCATGCATTTTTGTAATGTTTTAGAAGTGTTTGAATTGTTGAGGATTGAAATTAAAAATATTTAGCAACCCATGGGTGAAGTTTTCAGTCAATTTTGTCTTTCACACACATATATATATATATAAAAGGAACATAGTAATACAGTAGATCTTTATAACCCAGTTCTATATAACACAATTCTCCATATAACGCACAACTTCTCAGATGTAAGCAATGAATTTTTAAGTTAAAAAGCACCTGAATTTTCCCACAATGTAAAAAATTGCTACTATCTAGAAAACTAAATTTGATATTTAGTTCAACTTTATCTCTTTAATTTCGAAATTTTTTAATGAAAAAATTGCTATTATTACAATAAATTTTTTTGAAAATGAGTATTATGATGAATGATTTGGTCCAGGTATAGAATTACCATGTAAAGTAAATTTAACAATGTGGAATGATCTACAGTAAAAACTTCCTAAAGCGACCACGTTCTGTTCCAGCAAAAATTGGTCGGTCCGAGAGGTGGTCTGTTAATGGAGGTTATGTTTAAATCTAGATTTTAATTAATGAAAAAAGGTAACAATTAATGTTACTAAAATTTATTTTTCACATTTGGAAAAAATATAAAAATTTAAGTATTAAAAAAAAAGATAATTACATAAGTTAATTACTGCAGTGTTTAAAAAAGGAATACATTGACATTTGCTTTGATTTTACTGTTTTATCTTTTAAAACTTTTATTTCCCAGTCCTTTTGAAGTTCAGTAAATAAATGCATGAATTTTTTTTGGACGGGAACAAATAATGACGATTTCATTAATTTATTATTTCTTTGAGAGTTTCCCGACAGAATAGGGCTGGGGAGTTTATTGACCGTGATTAATTTGTCATCAGAATTAAACTCATTGCCTTAAAAGGCACAAAGGGTTTTAAACACTTAAATGTTACCAGGAAAAAAAAAACTAAGTTTAGAAGGTTGATGAATAATACGCTCCCTGGAATTATTTTTCTAGTAAAACCTTCTTCAGGCGACCAGAAAAAAACAATTTTCTTCAAAGAAATTGATCGCTCATGGAGGGAGTTCATCTAGGATGGTCTCTAAATGGAGGTAAAATTAGTATTGAGCCTATGAGAATAAATTTTATTCCATGAAAAAATGGTCGTTCAGGGAGGTTTCACTGTATATATAATGCAAAAATTTATAATCTGGATATTCTTGGTGAAAAGGAATGCAGTATAAAGATACTTTATTTTAATATGTTTCAGACATATTTGGCCATATTTACTAGGTAAATTTAATTATGTGTGAAATGTGATCCATATAATGCAAAATTCTATATAACACACGACATTGCTTTTTTAGGTTTGCATTATAAAGATCTACTTACTTTATATGGAACATTGAAATTCATGAAAAAATTATTCATACGTTGCTGGACATAGTTTGCCTAAAAATCTATCCTCATGAACAAATTGTTGACAGTATTGCATCGATTGAAATCCTTAGTGACTAAATAAAAATAAATCTTAGTGATGATTAATTCCATTAAGAAATTGAATGTGCTCGCACATGCCAAGACCTTATAAGATCGTCATTGTAGTTTGTTTACTTAATTGTTGCATTATATATTTACATTTTTTAAAACAGTATTTTGAATGTAATAAGGCAATCAAACTTATAATGAATACTTGCAATATAGTAGAATATTAAAATAATTAAGTAAAGTAATGAGCTAAAATGATAAAAAGTAAGATAGTTTTAAACCGCGTTCGAAATCCTTGGTGGTCCGCCCGCTGTTCTAAGACCACCAAAAATTCAACTGGACCATAATTTGAAAAATTTAACTCTACCACTAATTTTAAAAATAATTAAGTTATTAAAAGTAAAGGTCAAGTATATAATTAATAATGTATAATTAAATATGCATAATAAATATGAGATACATTAAAATTATTGAAAGTAAAGATCAAGTAAATAATTAATGTATAATTAAATATGCATAATAAATATGAGATACATTTTCTTTGAATCATTCAATGAAACTTTTCTTATATCATAAAGGTACCCTATTAACATCAAAATCATAAAGTAAGGAAGTTTTATTTCCGCTTTAGCCAGTCTTAATAACCAGAAAAGCTTGATTAATACATAGATATATTTTGGTAAAAGGATTGTGATTACCAGTAATATCTGCAATATCTTGAATTTTTTTTTTTTTTTTTTCTGAAATAAATTCATACTCCCTTCAAGAAAAACAGTCATATTATCGAGAATTACATATTAAAGTACATATGGAATGATATAAAACTAAAAAATTCTGTCATTTTGCCCCTACATGTGAATTGAAAGTTTCATTATTTACATCTGTGATGATGTGTGGATTTTGGGCGTTTGCAGATTTGAGGAAGTCTACTGTACTATTTTTCCACTCTGTGAGATTTTGACTTTCACCAGGCTTTTAAGTTATTTTTGTGTTTGATCATATTTTGTGATATTTCAAATTAGTTTTTGCCATAATGATTTTTATTTTTTTTTTCCCTTTATGATAGGATGAAGATGAAAAAATAGCTAATGCAGCTTGTGTCACTCTCACCAGTCATAAAATGACTGGGCTGAAAGATTTACTACTAGCTGAAAAACTAAACACATCAGCAATACAATTACAGCTCACAGCACAATCGCAAGTTCAAGTTGTGAAGCGAGGTCGTCAGGCAAATGAATTTGACTTCATGTCTGGTGGCCGTTCGACTAAAAGAAGTAGGCGAGATTAATCTGCCAAACTAAGGCCTGATGGTCCAAGTGTGATACTTAAAAAAGGCAACCAGAATTGGTGGTCACTGCTGTGATTCGCATATGTATATCATCATTGTCAGACTTTTTTCGTCTAATTTTCTTGATAATGCTCTTAAGGTGTGAGATTAAACTTGTCTTATTTAGCACGAAAAGACATGTATAAAAGACACCACTTTGTTTTTGCAATGGCTAAATGGGGTCTCTAAAAGACATGGTTTAAATTAACATTTAAAGGGATTATCTGATTAACATTTCGATAGAAAGTTAATTTTGCAATTTGTTTTTCAGTTATAAATTTAAAATATATAAATTCATGCCAGATATTTTTTATAATTTTTTTTAAGATAGCGTAAAATGTAGAGTATTCTTTATCCAGATTTAGATGTGATTGTTTTGAATGAGGCAGTTTCTCATTAAATCACTGTTATATTTTATTTAATTATTTTGGTTTTTAATTTTTTTTCTTATTATTAACTCTGAAGTTTGGGTTTTGATTTCTGCAACATTTAGTTTTTATTGTTTTATAAAACTTGAATTTTATTTGTTAAATTTCCATAATAAAATGTTAAGTTTTAAATAGACTGTATATCTTGATTATGCACATGACTGTAATGCATTTTGGATATTTAAAATGTGTACTCTGTTGTGTTTTGCCTTTGGCTTTGCTATATATTGTTTTGAAGGTACATCATTTCAAAATGATCAAATATTTTGAGTTTTTAATGTTATCTGTGAAAGGCCGTGGATAAATTTGTTTTCTGTTTGTTTTGGTCAAAGGTAAAATTTGAAATAGTAGAATTTGTTAGAAATGTTGGTATTTTGTTAATGAAATATGCAAAAACATTTTGACTTCCCTTGCTTATATTGATGAGAGAGACAAAACTGTCGGTAAAAGTATCTTGTTTTATATGTTAACTTTTGTCCTTGTTACGTTAGTATTTCCTAAAGTGATATGTAAAAAATTCTATGCTTAAAGAGCTTTTGTTGTATAGAAGAGATAGATTTGAATTCCAAAATACTTCTGTATAGGTCTTAACATATATGCAAAAAATATGTATTTGGCATCCAAAGATTGTAAATTATATCATTCCTGTAAAGTGTATATTATGTTAGTGTTTACTTTTTGTTTTAGTACTTTTATATGTGAGATTAGTTTTGTTTTTACATTTTATGTATGTTTCTTTATTTTTTCAAGACTTACATATAACTATATATTTAAAAAAAAAAAAAAAATCTGTTATGTGTTTAAAATAGAAATTGCATTTATCAGTCATGGCACTGAATCGTTAGTTTACTGACTACACTGTCAATTTTATTAAATTGGATCTCTATTCCATCAAGAAAATATGTGCGTTTTAAATTTAAGGAAAGAAGTGTATCAATTGCTATTTCAATATTAAATTATTTTTTTTTTATTATTTATGTAATTTGTTCATTATTTTTTTTATATACATTTCTTTATTCTTAAATTTAGTTGTGATGTAGTTGCCCTTTTTTTCCCCCCATCCCTATACATACATTTATTTTTGATATTCACAGGATGTGAAAATCTGTTTTGTTATAATGTTTCATTTTCCACTCTAAAAATCTAATATCCTTTTGTGCATAAAAACATTTTTGATGAATTAAGTTGATTACTTAGACAAAAGCACATGTCATCTGTATAAATCGGATGTTGCTGATTTTGTTTTATTTAGAAATATTACTGCTCATTCATACTTTTCTCGTGATACTGTGATTATAAGAGTGATACTTTAGCTAACAGCAGACTGCAAATAATTTTTATAATTTATGAAAATATTTTCCAAATTTTGGTAATGAATGTTTTGTTGGTTAAATATGCTTACATATGAAATGTACAGTCGTGGAAAAAAAAAAGTAAACACCCCCTACTAACTGCTCAACAAATTATTGTAGACGAAAATTACTGGTACCGAATGATTGGAAATGAAGTCTACTTTTAAATGATGTATATAAAATTTTCTTAGGGGACATCTACATATTAAAACGAATCAAAACTTCATTTTTTTCAAAGGCAATACCCAATTTTAACGAGATATTTCAAATCTTCGGTTTAAACTATGCCTAGACACCAAACTTCAAGTCATTTGAAAGATAAGTTTTTGAATGATAAACATTCAAAATTTAGTGCTTCTAATGAATTACATTTTCATATTTTTATTTATATCTCCTGAAATTCTGCTCCTAATGTGCTAAATTTTTTTTGCAGCAATAATACTAATATACCCAAACATAAATACGCTGAATTTGCAATTTTTATAATTTTATGATATGAATTATAAATTATGAAATTAATATTCGAAAAAATTATGAATTGCAACCTACAATTTTTTTGATGGATTTAGATTTATTAAGTCCTGCTTTTTATGGAAATCCAAAATTTCATATTTTTTCTTCCAAGTAGTTTTCAAATTATGCTTAAAAAACGGCAAAATGAGGGTTTAAGGGGCCATCTATGATAGATGTGAGTAGATATTTTGAAATTTATTCTGCTGTCCTGTAATCTAACAGACTTCATGGACTCCTTGAGTGGAGCTTTAAGGAGCCTTGATCAAGAAGGGGGCTCTCTCAGCTCAGTTAACAATCGAGTACGGAACTTCAATTTGGATACAGCCCTTAAAATACGCTCGTTTTAAAATAATTATTTTCTCAGGAAACTTATCGTACGAATTGCATAAAAATTTGTTTTTAGGCTAATTGAAGGGTGTAGAGTTCATTTATACTGTCAGAATTATGTACTGCTATTGAAAAAAACAAAGTTATGGTTTAATATATAGATGGCCCCCTAAATAAATTTTATATACATCATTTAAAAGTAGATTTTATTTACAATCAGAAAAACTTGGACTTACGCTGTCAAAATTTAATAATTAAAAATCTTACGATACTAATCAGCGTACATGTAAATAAAAACTATATTAAAAATACATTACAAATAATTCCCAACGTTTCGTGCTCATTCTAATGAGCACATTATCAGGGGAGAGATTCCTTGACCTCCTCGGAGCGAAGTCTCCAACATCACATTCACGACATCACAACTGTAATGTTTTCAGTTGTGATGTCGTGAATGTGATGTTGGAGACTTCGCTCCGAGGAGGTCAAGGACTCTCTCCCCTGATGATGTGCTCGTTAGAATGAGCACGAAACGTTGGGAATTATTTGTAATGTATTTTTAATATAGTTTTTATTTACATTACGCTGATTAGTATCGTAAGATTTTTAATTATTATTTACAATCGTTCGGTACCAGTAACTTTCTTCTATGATAATTTGTTGAGGAGTTAGTAGGGGGTGTTTACTTTTGTTTTCCACGACTGTACCCGAATTGCATTTTAATTAGTTGGAAATCATTTTTCAGTTAGTGAAGATTTCTTGTTCAGTTAATCAGTGTGATTTCAAAAGGAATTAACTTTGTTAACCAAGGTATCACTGTACTTCAAAAGCAATAAAGGTAGTGTTTTCTTGAACAAATGTTGAAGTACTTAACAATTTTCAAATCTAAGCTAGTATTATCTTTATTTGAATATGCCTGTATTTTGTTAACTAAAATGTGTGTATCTTTCTTTATCTATCAAATTAGATAAAAAGGTATAGAAGAAAATTGTAACATTTTAAAATTTATTTTATCAAATTTTGATATTTTCAAATCTAACTTAATAATGCTTAGTGTTATCAAATTTTGATATTTTCAAATCTAACTTAATAATGCTTAGTGTTATCAAATTTCAATTATATTTGGGGGGGTGGGAGGATATTGTGTAATAATATGCACACACATATATATATATATATATATATATATATATATATACTGGGTGTCCCAAAAAGGACTGACTGATTTTAAAATTCAATAACTTGTAAACGGTGACAGATATTTAAAAAATTCTTGCAGGAGGGTTATGCATAAGGTCAAAAGTTTTATTACAGTGATTTTCAATTTTTGTTCAATTTACAAACAATAGATGGCGCTGTAAGCAATAGTCGCTAAATACAGGCTCGATTTTTGGTCCTTTATCTTGTTCCATGCAGAAAAAGGAGATGGAAATGTATTATCTGGGCCACGAAGTACCAAAAATCGAGCCTGAATTTAGCGTCTATTGATCGCAGCGCCATCTATGGTTTGTAATTCGAACTAAAATTGAAAATCACTGTAAAAAAAACTTTTGACCTTATGCATAACCCTCCTGCAAGAATTTTTTAAATATCTGTCACCGTTTACAAGTTATTGAATTTTAAAATCAGTCGGTCCTTTTTAGGACCCCCGGTGTATATATATATAGTTATTTTAAAGTAATTTAATAGAGGCTAATGAGAATTTAAATTGCTATTTTCTTTCGCATCAGATCTATTACAACTTCATTTTTAAATTTTATAATCTTATTGCATTTTTGTTATCTATGATTTGCATTATAAATATAAATAATATATAAATACCAAAACATTTTCTGAACTTAATTATGAATTTTCAATAATAATTTGAATTATGAAATTAACATAAAAATATTAACTAGGATGTCCAATCTTGCTTAAACAAATCTTTTTTGTGAAGGGAAAAGGATTTTTAATGAATTAAACTTTCTTTTTTTTATGGTAATTTTTACTCTCTGCCAAAGGAAAGTATTAGAAATCATAGTTTAATAAAACTTTGTAACACTTTTAGGGAGTTAAAAATTAACTTACTAATATTGATATTATTTTTTTAATGGATTTTCTTCTTTCTCTGACAAAAAAAGATCTATAAAGACACATACAATAAAGTGTAAAGGTGTTATTTTAAATGTGTATACATACATTAAATGAAGGCAAATGAGATGTTCAGAAATAAATTTATTTTGTAAGTACTTTTTTAACCATCATATATGTATATGCACTTTATTCTGTATTTCAAAGTAAATTCATTGCACTGTTGATTTTAATTTTGTTAAGATTTCTTAATATTTTTAAGAATGGCAAATTTATGTAAAAATAATTATTTAAAAAGAATATGCATATCTTTAAATTTCATGTCAATTTATTTATTACTATTCTGATCAAACATTAAAATATATTTGATTTGGATCTAACATTAAAAGTTTGTTAGCATGACATTCATATTATAAGATTATTTTAGCTATTCTTTTGTAATACGATTTTATACCCGTGATTTTAAGTTTTCTTAATTTTTATATTTTTGTTCCTGTTCTAAAATTGTTATATTATTTTAATAAATATTTAGTTTCTTGTTGAATTTGTTTTTTCTGTTACATACAGTGTTGTCTATTTTAAGTACTTATTAAATTAACTTTTGATTATATTTTATTTTCTAAGAATGGTTTAAATAAAATTTAATTTGTTTATAGTCTAAAATTATTACTAACTATTCAGCCACAAACAAAAACCTTTTCTTAAATGGAATATGGTCATATTCATATATACATGCCCAATCACTACATCAAATTACATATATAAAATTATAATTATTTGAAGCATTTATTCATTTTACAAAAATATAAAGCCTCATTTCTTAGAAACCAGATTGGTCAAAATTGTTTTTGTCATTTTGAAAAAGAATAAAATAGTTATACGGAAATATTGTATGTGAAGTTAGATTCCCCCCCCCCCCCCCCCTTTAACCTAACACTGCATTTTTAAAAAATGCTGCTTTTTATCAAATAAATAATAATAATAAACTGCTGTGGTTGCAATTCCTAGATATTAATAGCATTTTAAAGATTAAAAAAACAATATATAATGTAAAATATATTTATTTATAAAAGTGCTTTATTATTATTTTTTTTTTTTTTTACATTAATAATTAAGTTTGCCTATAAAAATAATGCACATTTAAATTTGTGATAAATGTGACAGATTTCAAAATTTATTTTCCCTTGGTGCTTAAAATGTACATTTAAACTGCTTGGTAAGGATTATTGTGAATTTATATATATATTTTAAAGCTGCTGTTTGGAAATTCTTTTTGCTACATTGTGCTGAATTTAAAGATTCTGTTTCTTACTGTGCCAAATTTGAAAATTATTATACTTATTATTACAGTTAAATTTCATTTGTGATTACAACTAATTATCATAGTTTTGTTTTTTAAGTATGCATTTATTTTGGTAGTCAAGTAAGTATTTATTACTTCTTGTTGTTTTCTTAATGTTTTTACTGAAGAGAGAGAGAGAGAAAAAAAAAAAAACTTGAAATGTAACTATTCCAAAATAACGGTGATTCAAAATGTTTGTCCTGATTACAAATAATAATTTCATTGTAAACACTGATAGGAAGAAAAAAATTTAACACAGTACAAGAGGAAATAAGTTTTGTTTGTGTGCTTTGTAATTATTTTATGTAACTCTCTTTGGTCACACAAAAAATCCAGATAGATCTTTTTGTGCTACTCAGTGTGTAACATATTTGTATCACTGATACTCATGCTTTTTCTATTCACACCTTCAGCTCTTTGTTACAAGCATAAATACAGGGTCCCTTTGCATATCTTCATAAAATTAAGTCACAAGGAATAATGTTGAGCAAGTCTGGTATTACTCTTTGTAACTTCATTTTAATCTGGTGTCAAATGGGCTACCACTTGGATGTTATTTGTGTATCTAATGCCATACTCTTTCATAAATAACATATTGTTTTTCTCCCCCCCCCCCCCCCCCATAGTCAGTAAATTAAATTTTATACAACAAAATTTTTATGATACTAAAAATATTACACATTTCTTGCATATAATTGTATGTATATACATATCTTTACATATTACATATGTTTACATTAGTGATGGGAGTATTGAAATGTGAAATGTCTGAGTTCTCGATTCAACCAAGTTCTCAAATGGTCTGGATCTCAGACAGGAGTATTCGAATGAAACCCACCTGGTTTTCATGTTTAGGACAAAAATTAATTTTCAATTGTTTTTAATTCTCATAGCTCAAGTTTTCTATGGTTTTGTAAGGTGCTTGAATAAATGGTAATATTTAAATAATAGACTATTCGACACTGATTGAGCTGCTTTTCTTGGTAAACTTGCTGCTATTAGAATGATTGCCATTATTTTAGTTTTGAATTTATTTTCTTTTTACACATGTTTATGAACCTAGCTGAGTTGAACATAATTTTTCTTTTAGTTTAATTGAGCATATGAAAATAAGAAAGCAATTATCATAAATAAAATTATATAAATTTATAGTAAAGAATATGTAGAATTGATCAGTTAATATCCTCATCAAATTGGAGTAGTTCTCAGTGTTAATGACACTCGTGCAAACTACTTGAATAAATCTTTCTATTTTGAAAAGTTTTCAAAAAGTAAGGTTTCGTTTCTTAAAAAATCCCATCCCATCACCAATTTATATGTGTATACATGTTTATATATGTGTATATAAGCAAACGTTCAATGATGTTGCCAGGCTTACTGGGTACCTGGGACCCAAACATTTCCAAAAAACTTTTTTTTTTTTTAACAAAAATGAGTGTGTCTTGTTTTTAGAAATAAGGTACCTTCAATGCAGATAATAGAAAATATTCAGCTTTTGCAATGATCCACAAAATACTTAATTTCTCACAAGAGAAAATTATGCATTTTTTTTTTTCCCCTTATTAAATGATGTACTATAGTGCAGCCACGGCATCACTGATTGTCTACACTTTTTTTTGTTCTAATAGACTTTAGAAAATTTCACAAATTAATTAGTATGTATTTGATGGTGCCTTAAAAATATTAAAAAGTTATTTTTCCTATTAATTGTGCACTACAGTATATGTTGATATGTCTTGTTACTATTTTGTGGTAAAAATTGTACTTTTGAGTGAAACTCTATTTATTATGTGTAATTTTAAGTAAATTCAGTTTCATCTCTACTTTAAAGTAATGACTGCAAATTTTCATTTAAACATTGTTTGTTTTTATTAAATAGTTGATCTGGCATCCAGTGATTATTATAATTCTGATATTCCATTTGCATTATGAAAGTAAACTATTGAAAGTTTATGCTTTAAATAATGCTTCATCATAAGAAAATTTATTATTACTATGGTTATTGATTTTGAATCCAGCTTTTTTATAGACATGCTTTGTAACTACTACTCTTCAAGTATCTTAACAGTATTAATAAATGTGAAAATCAAATGTATTTTTAAAAAAATTGAGTAAGTACAATTTTTTTTGTTTATCTATATTATGTAATTACACTGTTTAAAATTTTTAACAACTATGCAAATTGATGTAAAGATAAACTGTGTATGTGTTCTTTGTTAAAGTATATCATATTTTATTTTTGTTAACATATTTTAAATTAAGTACTTTATAATTTTTTAAATTATTAAACATACTGTTTTAAAACTTGAACTTTGAACCTGTTCTTCTTTCAATCTTCATTAATAGCATATTTAATAACAGCACTTTGACTGTCAAAGAATGTTTATGTTACAAGAAAGTTAGGCTTCTGCTTATATGCTTCTGGATATAATTATCTATGCAATCAGTAATTACTGAAAAAAAGTGTACAAATATATGTATATGTAGTCCCATATTTCCTTTATAAATATATAGCAAATATCTCTGCTTTGTGTTTGCTTAAAAACATAGCACATATATATTTATTCCAAGTTGAAAAAGGAATAAATTATTAGTGCTATCTGTGTGTAAATATTGTTATTAAAGTTTATGCTATTATACTGTTTTTGAAATAGACTTTATAGTAAAAATGTTATACCTTCAGAAAGGATTGTAAATATATTTTATTTCTTTTTAAAAGGATCTATATGAAAAAATATTGGTATTTTAAACCTTCATTATTTTGTTCATGCACTGCAAAAGCTGGTTTGTATTAAATGACAGTTAATACTAAAAGTTATACTGTTAGTGATGTGTTTTGAATTTACTGTTTACATATAGCTAATTTTATAACTGGCATCTAGAAGAAATTAGCATTGTTTGTCAAGGTAAAAATTGAAATTAATATAATTTCTATTCTAAGGAGAATTGTGATAGTAGGCATCAAGAGGAATAGAAATTGTAATAGAACATTGTGTTGCAAACCACCCATTTAATCTAAAATACAGCATACCCTAACTCAACTTGGGTTGCTGGTAATAACATTCAGAAAGCTAAAATATATTATAATGAAACTTTTAATAGACATGCTCCCTTTTGTTGTAAATGTGATAACATAAAAAGAAAATTGGTAGAAGTTTTCATGATACTTGCTAGCAGTATGCACTGACGTTTCACATTTTAGACTGTGATTACCAGTTTACACGATATCATCGATTGCATGAACATCCTGTTTTCCCAGAACTTTTCGTGATGCTATCACATTTCATACAAACGAAGTACATTTCGTTACATTTTCATTGTAGTAGTTTTATTTTTCTTAAAGTTATTACCATCAATCAGAGTTCTGTTAGGGTGAAATACCTTGTATTTGTGATTAAATAAGTGTTTTTACGACTCCATGTTTTATGGTAATTTTTCATAGTCTTGATGGTCAAATTCGGCAACACCCTGTATATATAAGGGAAGGTCCTTGGGACATTTTTCAATAAATATTTTTTTTTTTATTAATGTTTAATTCTTTTCTAAAACCAATTACTAGGGGAAGGTCCTTGGGACATTTTTCAATAAATATTTTTCTTTATTAATGTTTAATTCTTTTCTAAAACCAATTAGACTTGTAGTATAAACATGTCTGCTTCAAATAAACTTCATACTGATCTAATATCTCACCTTGGGAAATAGTAAAATCAAAACAAAAAAACCTTTAAAATGTTGGTGGGGCACTAATTTTAAACAGAATTACATATAAAATTTTATATCAAAATGATGAACAAAGCTTTATTTGTAAATCTGTATTCGAACATGAAACAAGTTTAACATAGAAATATTTTCATAATTTGGATTGTAACACATTTTCATTAACGGTACACATCTTGTACTTGATGTGAACAAGTTGATGTTCTTCAAATTCTAACAGAATACATCTTTGCCTGCTGTCTCTTTAGTTTAGGAGTGTCAAGTTTTAAAAGAAAATGTTTTTTCCACCTCTTTATCAGGCTAAAAAAAATTACCACTCTTGATCGCATCTTCTAATAAATAAAAAAATCTTACTCACCATTGTCTTCAACATTTTCAATATGACCAACAAATACAACATTGTTTCGTTTTCCTCCAAACTTTATCAATGCTATTTTACTTTATCCAAAACTATCTCTTCTATACTAAGTTTAATTTTCTGAATTCTCTCAAGGAAGTTTGTAATTTGTAGGAAAGTCCATAACTAATGTCATCACACAAATCACTTATATTTTGTTTCCTTCCAGGGGTAATATTCACCAATTTTGCTAGTGCAACTTTTTTTTTTTTTAATCTTCATTGCTTGATGAAAAATTCAACTTTCTGTGTACTTTTTTTGCTTTCTTTGAGCTGTACTTAGTTTTTTCAGCTTTTTTTCCATGTTTTTTCAAGGTATATTTAACCAGCTTTATTCTTTCATGAGATTAAATAGAAATAGTATCCCACTTTTTTCCTCTAGAAAGGGTTCCTTTACCAGGACCTGTTGTTGAAAATGTTCAGATTTCTGCCAGAATTTTTTGTAGTGATTCCTTTGTGTGATTAAGAGATGAATAACTCTTAGTTTGATTAGAGATAAAGTCGACGTCTGCTGTATGGTAGGTGAACCAAGTATAGGGTTCAGTCTATCAATTACGTATGATAGCAATTCATCACCAAAATTGTCACATTTAAAGAGACAAATTCCTAATGCAAATAGCCCAACACACTGTTATTATGAGAAAATGAAATCTGGAATGGTTTACACACATTCAGCCACATCATAAATTATTATTGGACAATCGGCATGTGATAACCTCCACTAGCTGCAAGCGGAATTAAAACTTTGAAAGAACCGAACAAAGTACGATCCAGTAATTGTAGTTTGTGAGAGATATGAGGTGGAAAAGTCAGTAATTATTCTATAACTCTTGCAGAAGTCAATCACATTTATTTAGGTATGGTTTTCGTAATTATCCATAAATTGGACATGCCCCAAGGTGCCCCACAACTGAGTGTCCTAACCTGCTCCTTCTCACACATTAGATATAGCAAACTCTTACATCGTTATGCTTAATATTACAATCTATTTTTTACCAGTAAAATAACAATGTCTGTTTTTTCATCACAACATGCTCTCACTTATATTATCTGATTTCTTTTATGAGAAAGTTTTTCTTCAAAACACACATTAATGTTACTCAGCCTCATTCAAAACATAAAGGATGGTGTTATTTATTACCTACAAACACCAGTGATTCCAAAACACATGAAATAGTATTGCAGTGCCATCTATGTAGCACATATGAGTACTAGCTCGTGGCTGCAAAATAAAGCCTGAAAATTCAGATGTCTCAAATCCCGATGTGCCCCACCTTCTCATTAAATCAAAAATATAATTGAAATACTTCAAAATTTACAATATAAACCTGTTTCTTGAGTTCCCGGGGTGGTCATCCCTTGTATAAAAAATTAGTCTTCAAACAAAAATTAATCATGGAAGCAGTAAATGCAGAGCCTAAATTATATTAAAACAACCAAAAAAGAAACATTTTTACTACCCTAATAGGGTGGGGTGCCAAGAATCAATTCTTAACCATCTATCTCCTTTTGAATTTTACCATTGTAATATTTAAAGATGAAGTACTTATGTAAAATAGTTTTGTTGGTTTGTTTTGAAGGTATATGATGCTTAACAAGTAAAATCTATAAGTAATTTAAATAAATCAAATATATTAACAAAATTAAGTGATTTGTTTATAAATTAAATATGAGGAACATGCAGAAAATAATCAAAGGCCTTTGTAATTCAATGAAAATCTTAATAAATATTTAAAATACCAATATTTTTTAAAGATTATCCTGTTTTATCTTAGTTTTCATTAAGAAAAAGTTTTTATTATTATTTTTTTTAACAGAATTTATGCATTTTGTTTTTAGTTATTCCATTGTTATCACTTGCCATTTTTATTCTTTATCTAGTCTACATTGCACATAGCTATGCAGTTAGAACTATTCATATGTAGTTCGTTCATTTTAGTGTTATTTGTTTACTGTTATAAGCTGATTGTGTTGTGAATCTGCTTTTATTGGCAGTGATTTTGTTTTCTAGCAAACATTAAACCATTGTGCCATTTGGTAATATCTGTAATGTAATATAGTTGTTGTACATATGCATTATTAATGTTTGAAAAGAAACGATAAGCCATTTCGGTTGAAGACAAAAAAGCACAGTATCTAAAGTGTTTTTTCCCTTTTTTTAAATATTAAATTTTGAATGGTCTAAATTTTTTTCTTATTTCTGTTTATGGTTCAAATATTACTTACGATATAAAACTTTCTTATGTGCTGCATAAAATATCTTATAAAATTGTTTAATGTGTTTAAACTCAAAAACTTCTAATTTCAATTCCTTAAAGGAAAAAAAAAAAATCCTTAGATCACTCTAAAGAGTTATATTTTGTCAGATTCGACTTTGCTCATCACCAATCTAGCTCTAATGTCTAGTAAATTAAACTAGAGCAGTAAAGAGCTATTCTTTGTTTTAGTTTTTTAAAAAAATCAGAAGCGCAATTGTACACACATAGGTCATTCTCCCAGAAAGATACACTACCATGGACATATACTACTAGTCATGTTCTTGAACAAGCAAAATCTGCAACTTTTTTGTTCAAAGCTACTTTTTCATAATCTTAGTGAATACTCGTATAATATTAGATAATTTCAAAGCAATTAATATATTTTTTTAATGTGCACTTTAGTGTACATGTCCGTAGAAATTGAACAACATAGAACATGTCCAGTAGAATTGCTCTTAACTGGCAATGGCGGGCTTGCCGATTCTAGAAAAGAGATTTTCCCAGGTACTTGAATGTGTATATTTCTAGAACTTACCTGTTCATGTTTTGTGATGCCATCTCTTTAAATAATTGCAGTATGTGAAGTCCATTGGTTGTGTTTTTCAATCTGTTTACCACAATAAAATAAATATAAAAAATCATATACATTTAAAAAAAATTATTTTTTATATTTCAGTATAAAATTTACCATAATTTACCATACATGAAAATTTTCCAGACAAATTATCACATGAAAGTCTTGATTTTTTTAGTACAATGATATACATTCTAATATCTCCTTGTCACAAGAGTTCATTGTGTATACAACAGAGCTTCATAATATCATGTGCTAATATAGATAAACATTGCTTGGAAAATCTTATGAAAATATGGAGTCTTTCATGAAAATATGGAGTCTTTCATGAGCTTCCTAGATTAGTCTTCATCTTCTCTCTCATTTTTCTCCTTACATTACATTTGGTTATTTTGTGGTCATCAAGGAATGATGTGATAGGAACAGAATTGTCTGCTTCTGCCTATTCCTGCATCTTTTCTTCACTAATTTTCTCCAAGCATGCAATTAAATGCAAAATGTCAGAGATAGGCACCACAACATAAGGAAAAGAAGAAAAAAAAACATTACATATATTATTTATCTGATGGCCTTTAAATTTTAATTCAAATCTTTTAAAAGTGTTATTATTTTGGTTTTACAGGTTGAGTTCCATTTATGAGAGATATTACTGTACAAAACAGGGCTTAATTTCAAACAAAACAAAGTACCAGAGCCCTAATATTCTGTGGTACTGCTGGTACTAACAAATGTACCGTTCCCCCTTCCCCTCCCTGTCACTTCAATCTGCATGCCGAAAGAAAAATATGCTGAAAATTATATATATAGTGCTACAAATATTGTAAATAGTTAGCGTTTGTGCTTAAAAATAATGTAAATAGTTGAATTAAGCTCTATTCATAAGTTTTTATTGCATTGAAATATCTCAATTTGTTGATTTTCTGCAAGCAAGTAAACCCTATTGGATTTCAATGGGAGTCTATGGAAATTTAGCGAAATACTGGAAATAGCGCCAAGTTGGCATCACTTTTGGCGACAGAGCCGGATTTTCCCCTTGGTAACCCTCCTATAGCTTCAGAAAGCTCTGACCAATGAAATGCATTTTGCGGTATCTACGCAGATTTTCATTGGCCCATTTCCAAACCGTTACTTTTTTATATATATATATATATATATATATATATATATATATATATATATATATATATATATAGAAGGATTTGCAAAGTTTAAAGCATTTTTTTTCTTTAGCAAAATAAAAATTTTAAATATATCTAGCAGCATGTTCTTAGCTGTCAACTATTCCACTTTTTAGTTATCACTCCTTCCGAATAATAATCTTTGCCTAATTTTAATGTTAATTAATTGTAGAATTCTGAGATTAAATATGGTAAGGATTATGATTCGAAAGTAGTGTTAACACAAAAAATGAATAGTTCGCAGCTATGCATTTTTTTGAAAAAATGAACGAAATTTTCATAAATTTGCAAATACCACTGGAATAGAAAAACATGATTTCTGTTTTCCCTTCATTCTGATCAAAATAGCATTAAATTGATTTAAAATAGAATAATATACATAATTTTGAAGGAGGAAAAAAAATTCTACATAATGAATAAATAAAATTTTGAATGTAAGACAGGTTGAGCTTGAGCCAGTCCAAGTCCAAAAACTGATATAAAAATTGAGACCATTTCATATCCATCTCCTAAGTTTGTGGCAAAAAAAGATTGGAGATGGGATGGAAAGGAAAGGGTAATTTAGGCTTCAGTTTTTCGGAAGCGCTATTGCACTAGGCTCCGGAGCCCTATATTTATGAGTTTCGGTGAACTACGACCAATATTTAAATATTTACTCAAAACAGAGAAATACCGAAGCTGGGCTCTGCCGCAAATTAAGCTCTGGTACAAAAGTGTACATTTCTTGGAGAATGACCAAAATTTAAAAATGAGAGACACGAAATAATTTGGTTAAGCATTTTTCATTATCACAATTCTTCCTAACTATACCTATCGGAAATTTTAAATGAATGAATATTTGATCATTATTTGGCTTGTGTATAAAATGATTTACATTTAGAGTGACTCTTTAAATTCTCAAACCCAGTAATAGAATTTTCTGTGTCAATCTGCAGCAAACCAAAATTTATATGCATCTTAAAAATGCTGGATCAAACCTTTCATCGTAAGAAATAATAGTAACCCATAAAAAAGTGAAGTTTCCATTTATGAAGAAAATATAATTTTAAAAAACAATAAATCTAAACTTAAAGTATATTTTGGCAATTTTTTAAACTGAATATTTCTTTTTCAGCTGTTAAATTAATCTGCAAGGTTTAGAATAATCTGTAGCACACCTGCTGTGTTTCTGTTACTGGGTGAATTATGTTCAGAATAACAATTTGGATTAAATGTCAAAATAATTCTCTTTTCTTTGATATTGAACAGCATATAGAAATTTCTTAATTTCTAATAATGTCTTCAAAAATTTTATCTTATCATAATTTAGGAATTAAAAAAAAAAAAAAAAAAAAAATCATTAAAAAATGAAACTAGAATATGTTGCTATAGCTAAATAACAGCTTTCTGTTACTCGTACTTTTAGATTTTAGTATATTATGTTATTTAAAAATGAATTTTTAATGTTTTCTGGATATGATTGTCTAAAGAAAATTCACAATGAGCTTAAAAACACTCTTGATTCTGTGTTAATTGCCATACTATGTGATACACCTGCAAATGTTGGTTTATGGATTCTGTCCACTTGTGAATATATAAATAAATTTTTGTGTATGTAAATCTGTATAATAATAATATAAAACAAATGTTATGGAAAGCTCAAAGAGTTTTGCAATTGTATTTAAAGTCAGTGATTTTGGATTAATAGCAGGTGTCTAGTATGATACGCCAGTTCAAAGGCTGATTGAAGTATGTTTTGTAATGGCGAAGCCAACAGTATTTGTTGAATTTGTTAGCTGGCGCACAAGATTGTTGTTTATAAGAGAATGTTCTATTTTTCTGAATGAAAGCAATTTATTTTTGTTTGATGTACAGATCATTGGACCACTTGTAGAGGTTGCAGTCAGAGGATATATTCAAAGAAAGGCCATGTTAGAGTAGATTTTTTTTTCTCCCTCAATGGTGGCCTGATTATCTTCTCAGAATGCCATTAAATGTTATAGAAGCAATGTCTTTGATTTTGTTTTATTCCTTATATACATTACTTGATTTTAATTGTCTTCAGTTACATCAACAACTTTTTGAGCATAATAGCTGTCATTGAGTCCCAGGAACTCCTTATAGCAATATCCCTTAATAAATTTAACAAATGGGTGGATAATTTTAAAGCATATTTTGGACCTTCTTATTATATAATAATTATGTCTTGATAATAATGGAGCTCACAAAAAAGTCAGTAGGAAGTAAAATTTAAATGCGTGAAATATGTGCATAGGCAGGGGTGGGGAAATGTGTCATTTTACTTGCCGCTGGCATGTGAATTTTCTGACAGGGCGAGTGAATTTTTAGGTAGTCTTTGAAAACTGCAACTAAGATATGCGAAAACATTTTTTTTTTTTTTTCAAGTAAGAAATATTTTTCAACTTTCCTAATTACTGCGATGTAAACATGGTACTAAGTTCTATTTTATATTAAATTTTCATCTCTTGTTTATATTTCTTAATTTTACGCGGGAGAAAAAAAGATGAAAATGCATTATGGTAATTGTAACCAACTATTTTTGAGTTGCGTAAATTTTGTCATAAAAATTTTCAACTGTACGTTGCATTTTACAGGCTGGTGAAATAACTCCTTGGCTGATTTTCTAGAAATTCCCCACCCTTGTGCATAGGAATCCCTGGGACTTAGCCATACAGATTATGGACTAAGACTAATAAAACTATCTATTTTTTGACACATTCAAAAAATCGCTTTTATTCACAAATGTATGATATTCTTATACATATGCCAAGAAATTGAGTAGTGTGTTCCATTTTCCTATAAAGGGGCCGTTCAAATATTACGTAAGCACCTAAGGGGGAGGGAGGGGGTTAGCGATTTGCTTATTTTTGCTGACAAGGGGGGAAGGGGAGTTTGAATGATGCTTACGTAAGACATTTTCAAAATCTCTTAACTTGTAAAAAAAAAAAAAAAAAAACTTAAATTTCAAATTGAAAAAAAGAAATGGCAAAAGAATACTTAACTTGAAGTTCTGATGTCAGCTATTTTGACCACACAAGGAAAACATGAACAATCTCTTTTATCTAGAGGTGACTTTTCATGTTTGCATGAGCAGGGCTTAATTTCTAACAAAAAAAGTACCGGAGCCCTACTATTCTGCAGTACCGGTACTAACAGCCATACCGTCCCCCTCCCCTCCTGCCACTGCAATCTGCATATTTATATTTCATACATTATTTGCCAAAAAGTAAAGTATTTTTTTCTATAGAAAAATAAAAAATTTAAATGTATCTAATCAGCATATAGTACTTAGTTGTGAACTATTCCACTTTTTAGCTATCACTCCTTCAGAATACAATTCTTTGCCTAATTTTAATGTTGTTAATTGCAGAATTCTGCGATTAAATGTGGTAAGGATTACGATTCGGAAATAGTGTTAAGAGGCTACTTCAGTCAAACGAAAAGACCCGTTCGCTAATGCTAATCCTATGGAAGAAATTTATAAAGATATTTCGGTCGCATTTCAATATTTTTAAATGATTTCTTTTGCATTCAATAGTTGAGATCGACCTGTACAAAGGCTGTTGTTTACTTTTTCGATTTTGTTTACAGGTATTTCTTATGAGAATACTTTTATTTTCGGAACTGGTTTCGAAAGTAAAAGCATCCTCATAAAAAATATCTGCAATCAAAATCGAAAAAGTAAAAAACGGCCTGCATACAGATCGATCTCAACCACTGAATGCAAAAGAAATCATTTAAAAATATTGAAATGCGACCGAAATATCTTTATAAATTTCTTCCATAGGATTAGCATTAGCGAATGCGTCTTTTCATTTGACTGAAGTAGCCTCT
The DNA here is from genome assembly GCA_963932465.1 of Maratus speciosus. Classification (NCBI taxonomy): domain Eukaryota; kingdom Metazoa; phylum Arthropoda; class Arachnida; order Araneae; family Salticidae; genus Maratus; species Maratus speciosus. The sequence goes on along the minus strand of OZ010795.1, from coordinate 317,589,531 downwards.
TAACACCAAAAAGGAATAGTTTGCAGCAATGACTATTAAAAAAAATGAATCAAATTTACAGAGATTTATATTTATATGCTGAAGAATGGAACAACGTTTTTCAATTTCCTATAAAAGGTGCATATCTTAAACTACAATCGATTCCTTCCGTATAACGATCTTTTGTGGTGAGCCCCTGAAAATCAGATTACATTAAAAATTTAACACCGCTATTGGAAAGATTCGATGCTTTTATAGAAAAAGGGGAAACCCAGCTGAACTGCTTTCTAGCCAAGACCACAAACATATAAAAATTGAATCCGTTTCATCTCCATCTCCTACGTGTACGACACATTACGTCACATATAATTGTTTTGGTAAAAAAGAATGCAAAACTTGGGAGATGGGAAGGAATGAAAAGGTAATTTAGGCTTCGTTTTTTCAGAAACGTTGCTACACTGGGCTCCGGAGCCCTGTATTTATGAGCTCCGCTGAATTCCGACCAACATTTAAATATTTACTAAGAACAGAGAAGTACCGGAGCTGAGCTCCAGTCGGCTCCAGTGTAAATTAAGCCCTGTGCATCAGGGCTTATTATCTCTGAGAACTTACTATTATTTCCAATTGTGAGAATAGAAATGAATAGACGGATGCGATATGTTGTATTGTGACAATATGAGTCTTCCGGCAAAGCTTCCAAAACGTAAGTAAAATTCAATCTTTTTTGTTTCCACCCCTCCTCTGTCAAGTGGTTGAATCCCATAATCATAATGACCGACTGCTCTACTGTCTCTTGAGTTTTGAAAACCTCTCAGTACTGTAGTGTAGTGGTGTTTAAAATAAATAAAATCAGAAATATGTCTTCATTTCGAGAAATCTTGTGTAAAAAACTTTTTGAAAGTTTCAAAAAGTCTGCATCAGATAAACCTTTGAAGGATATCCAATGTAAAACTAATGATGTGTGGCGGCAGTACAGAAAGTCTTCTAAAACTGACAAAGAGTTAGAGGTATTAGTGCTAAAAATAATTGAGGATGAACTGCGTAAGGTAACCAAAAAGAAATCAGTCTTCGGTACTTTTCGATTAGCCGGGCGCCAGTGTTATATATACATATTTATATACCTACATATATGTAAATATACATATTTATACATGTATTGTATATATATACACACACATATATATGTATATATACATATAGCATACATATGTAGCTGTACATATATATGTATATATAATACTGGTGCCTGGCTAACCGAAAAATACCAGTCTTTCTTGATTATTTTATAAAGATAATTATAATCAATTTATTCTTAAAATTTTAAATATATTTTATCATAACTTTTAGTTTACATGATTACTTGTAAAAATTGGATAGATAAGATAAAATGACCGTGTAACCTTGGCGAAACATGGTCAGAATAGGAATAAATAAAGACCAAAGAAATGTCAAAAAATGAGTTATTACTTTTTAAATATGGCGTAGCCAAGCTAAACCTTATTTTTTGTTTTCAAATAACTCGAAAATTAATGTATCCATGGGGGAAAAAATTAAAAAAATATGTAAGTTTTGTAGCAGATAAATTTCTAACTGTTTTCAAATTTTGTACCTTACTAAAAATGAAATGTAATCCAGCCAAATGAAATGGTCTTTATTCCAACATGGTCAGAATAGGAATAAATAAAGACCAAAGAAATGTCAAAAAATGAGTTATTACTTTTTAAATATGGCGTAGCCAAGCTAAACCTTATTTTTTGTTTTCAAATAACTCGAAAATTAATGTATCCATGGGGGAAAAAATTAAAAAAATATGTAAGTTTTGTAGCAGATAAATTTCTAACTGTTTTCAAATTTTGTACCTTACTAAAAATGAAATGTAATCCAGCCAAATGAAATGGTCTTTATTCCAACATGGTCAGAATAGGAATAAATAAAGACCAAAGAAATGTCAAAAAATGAGTTATTACTTTTTAAATATGGCGTAGCCAAGCTAAACCTTATTTTTTGTTTTCAAATAACTCGAAAATTAATGTATCCATGGGGGAAAAAATTAAAAAAATATGTAAGTTTTGTAGCAGATAAATTTCTAACTGTTTTCAAATTTTGTACCTTACTAAAAATGAAATGTAATCCAACTGAATTGAAACCAGTGTATCTCAAATTCAAAAACAGATAAATAAGGTTTCCAGTGATCTAAAAAAAGAACAATCCTTAAAAAGGAAACGACAAAATGATGAATACATAAGAAATAATCGAACCACCAAACGAACAAAGCTTGAAGAAATCTGCCATGATAATCCAGACATTAAAAAAAAAAATTATCTTTGAGGGAATCAGTAGGAAGACCAAGCTTAAATGTAGATCAACCATTATTGCTTAAGGCAATAGCAGACATAGCTATTATTGGAAGCGCTGCAGATGCAAAAAGAAGAAGCGAGTCAATACGAAGTGTCAAAACTCTCGATAACTTGACTGTAGAACTGAAAAAGGTTGGTTTTGCAATAAGCATGAGTGGAACATATCTTCGTTTGCTTCCAAAAAATTCCTCAACCATCGAGAGTCGAAGACATGTCACCACAGTGCCGATAAAACTTTCTCGGGTTCAGACTGATTATTACCGATCTCACATTGATACCCAATTTGCAGTAACATCCATCCGCTATTTAGAAACTTTAGCTTCAATTCTTGGACCCATGCAAGTGTTTCTTCTTTCACAGGATGACATAGTGCGTGTACCTTTGGGAATTACAGCAGCCAATAAACAGTCCCTGATACTGATGCATATGGAGTATCATGTATCCTTACCCGACCACGAGTGGGTCATCGCTGAACGCCACAAACTTATCCCATCTATTTACGCTGGTATTGTGATTGCTCCTGACACGGCAGGTCAAAGTAAAGCCATAGGTTATTCTGGTCCAGCATTTATTGCTATAAGAAGTGGGAAACACAGTTCTTCCACAGAAAATACTCATGCTCGGGATTTTGAAACTCTATTAATACTCAAAGACTTTGAAAAATTAGTGAAAACAGAAGAGGGTTTCATCAAACCTGTAATCATAGTTACGGTTGATGGAGATCCAGACGAGAATCCCCGCTACCAGAAAGTTATATCGTTTGCTATTAACCATTTCAAAAAGCATGATTTGGATGGAAATTTCATTGCGTGCAATGCTCCTGGAAGAAGTGCATATAACTGAGTAGAAAGGCGAATGGCACCACTCAGTCGAGTTATGCACCCTTATGACCATTATGGTTCCCATCTCGATGAGAATGATAGCACTATTGATGAAGAAATAGAGCAAAATAACTTTGCATATGCTGGTAAAACTCTCGCAGATATCTGGAACTCATTAAACATTGACAGTTATCCTGTTACTCAGGGAGCTGGAGCCCGGAGCCGGAGCGGTGTTTTTCCTGGAGCTGGAGCTCCAAATTTTTCCCAGCTCCAGGGCTCCTTTAGTTTTTAATATTCTTTTAAATCTTTTTTTTTTTTTTCAGTCTTTTAAATTTCTAGGCTTAAAATATTTTAATTACATCATTATATCATTTTTTAGGTTTTTATTATTATTATTATTAGGGAAGGAAAACTTCTCAAAAAATGGCAACACTACTTTACTTCTACTTTCTACTTGAACTAAGTGACAACACCTGGAGCTGGAGCTCCAAATTTTTCCCAGCTCCAGGGCTCCTTTAGTTTTTAATATTCTTTTAAATCTTTTTTTTTTTTTTTTCAGTCTTTTAAATTTCTAGGCTTAAAATATTTTAATTACATCATTATATCATTTTTTAGGTTTTTATTATTATTATTATTAGGGAAGGAAAACTTCTCAAAAAATGGCAACACTACTTTACTTCTACTTTCTACTTGAACTAAGTGACAACACTATTTGAAAACAAATATTGCCGCCTGTTGTTTACATGTGTACAATTTTGGCTGTTTGAAAAGTGTAGAAGAAATTTAAGATTTTTGTGTTTAAAATTCTACCAAACTTTCTATTTTAAAAGCAAAAGCTAAAAGGTGTCATATTTTCTGAACAAGCATTTCAAGTTTGATGAGAAGAAAAATGCATTTTGTCAGATCTTTAATGAAGATAGAAAGTATTTGTGAGCAAAAAATTAAACGTGTAAATTAAAATCTGCAACTTAAAAGCGCGAAGTTGGAGCCGGAGCTGGAGCCACGGTATTTTCTCTAGGAGCAGAGCTGGAGCATCAAAAATTGTTCGGCTCCGGGTCACTGCCACATATGTTGATTCAGGCGAACCAGACTCTCTTGGTTATGAATTGGATTGGTATTCGAAGCACTTACAAGAAAATCAATACTTGCTGCAAATTATAAAATGCGAAGAAAAGAATTGTTGCTCTCCTGCACGTAGTGGATAATTTCGTATATTAAAAGGACGATTCATTCCTCCTCCAATTAAAATGATACAATCGTCAAATGACATCATTACAAGTGAGGAGGGGGAATTTATAGATTTAAGTTTCCGTCTGGCCTTAAATCTCAATATTACAGCAAAGGGATTTTTAAAGATGCTGTATGATTATTTTTGTCCTTCCATAAAATTGCAATTATCCCCAAGAACTTGTGGAAGTCGTGGCCAATATCATGCATCTCAGAAGTCAGCAAACAGACACAAAAAAATTCAGCACAGTGAAAAAGCGAGAAGGCCTGCCTTATACGACCATTGAAAATTGCTGCTCATCGAGCAAATGAACTTATGTGCTTCGTAAAATTCGTGAAAGATACAGAAGATGTTGAGTGTATCAAGGAAGGTGAAGTTGATCAAGATTGCATCCGAAAATAAAGCGATGAAGATAATCAAGTAAAACTGGAAACCAATATCATAACAGGTATGGAAAAATGGCTTGAGCAGCTGTGGTCAGTATCGGAATAAATATGGGCATGTTCAAATTTTAATTTTTCAAATGGCTAAGTTCTAAAATTGTGATCTAAGAAATTTTCTTAAATAGAATTGTAAGGAAATAAAACAAGCATTTATTATTTAAGTCGAGTAGAGTTTTTTTTTTATTTGTATTGTGTCCTAATTTTTTTTTAAGCGGAGGGGGGGGGGGGGTTGCAATTTTCTTACGTAATTATTAAGGGGGGGTTTGTGATTTGCTTATTTTTGCTGACAAGGGGGGAGGGGGCGTCAAAAATTGTCAAAAACATGCTTACATAATATTTGAACAGCCCCAAAGGATCTTTCAGAAAATTGTGCTAAACATGGCATTTTAAACAGATATACTGTTATAGTCAGGAAAGAAGGTTATCAAGAAGGAATAGTTAATTGTAATACAAGATATCTCATTTTTGGGAAAATTAAACATGATGTTCAATTCTTTCGCTTTTAAATAGAAACATGTGAAAATTTCAAATGAATTTTCAACTCTATTAGTTTTTCGTTGTTGAATATGGAAAATAAAAAAATTCAGGGCAGTTTTAGAAAAATAGACATGAATTTTAACATTGTAATCAGTGGCGTAGCCAGGGGGGGGGGTCCGGACCCCCCCCCCCCGAAAGTAGAACTGGTTTACTGAATCATGGATACAACAGTAAAAACTGCTAAGACAGAATCACAAAGGATCTATGAAAAATTCCGCTTTAGACAGGTGTTCATATTAGAAGGTATAATTCAAAGGCATGTCTTTCTTCAAGACTATGAACTTTTCCGTTTTAGACAGGTTTCCGTTATGAACGCTTTCCGTTTTCACAGTATTCCTTATAACAGCTAAAACGTACTAATTTCCCAAACTTTTTTCTTTCACGTACCCCTTTCTTAGATTTTTCATTTCGGAGTGCCCCCATTTCTCGTAAACACGTCCCCCTTCCCCCCTCCACTGAAGGAGGTAACGTAAACATGCTTTTTTTCAATAGTAGTCTTCTTATCAAACCATATAATAAATCGATGCAAATTACATTGATATTCCTAACATTTTTGTAACTTCTGCCATTACCGGTATTATTTTCACATACCCCCAGCTGACTCGCCACGTACGTACCCCCAAGGGTACGCTACCCCAGGTTGGAAACCGCTGCTATAACACCACCTCTGAAGAGCATAAATCTATTACAGGAAAATCTGTGAAGATGACCTATCTCAAAGGAAAACAATTCAATCGACGAAAAGAACACTATATATTTGTGCTTGCTAACGTTTGAAACCTATCTGAAATGAAACTTGTTCCAATTGTGAATCCTTCTTGGCAGGTTTTCTGAAAACACGGAATCCTCTCATAAACAAAAACATTTTAATGTTCCGAGACAGAAGGATAACTATGCAAGTATACCTGCTATTCCGTTTACACAAATTTACTGTAACTAGAGTAAACGTAGAACTTCTTTATCTTGGATTTCGATGGGGTTCTGTTGTCGACACTTATGGGAAAGAACGAGTTTATACGAACGCAATAACGGTACATTGGTTCGGTTTCGTGACCCTTATCTTTGTTCCCTTTAAAACCGACAATATTAACAATTACTTAAATCTGCCGTCTGCAGTAAATAAAATTAACTTTGTTTTTGGACTGGTTATTTGTTACCACTTTCAAAATACACTGGCGAGAAAAATTAAAAGAACAACCATAAAAAGGTGCTTTGTGTTATTTCTATTAAGGGAACTTCCAGAAAGGTAACTCAATGTCAACGTTATCACGCAGTCCAATCGGATTAACATTCGCTACTGAAAAATACGCAATTTTTTCAGCCTCACCCCGTTCTTTCGGTTCATGTGTGAAAAGGAGCGCACGTGGGGTAATTTGAAGTCTAATTTTAAGGATTGTACGTGTAATTAGGTAAAACTTTCGCTTGTAGTAGGTGGAATATGTCATCCAGAAAACATTTGAATGATTTTGAGAAATTGCGTGCGATAGGGAGAATGGAAGCAGGACAGACACTCTTAGGGGCCTGTAAAGACTTAAAAATAGCCAAAAGCGTCATGTCAAGAATCTGGAAACGTTTTAATGACACTGGTATAATGTCCACAGACAACCAGGTCAAGGTAGAAACGCGCCACAATAGCTATCAGGACTATAATTTGCTAACGGTTGCTAAAAGAAATAGGCAATTGGCGTCAATTCAGATTGCAGGGAGTTTTCTGTAGCAACAAGAACTCGACTATCCTGGTTTACTGCGAGTGTAAGGCTGCATGCAAGGAAACCCGTGATTTGGGTTCCACTATCTCCGGTAGCGGAATGCGCCTGGTTAAAGTGGTACAGAGGTCATCGTCATTGGAGTACCACGGTCTGGAGCCGAGTTCTCTTTACCGATGAATCCCGATTTTGTCAAGAGAGTTACTACAGGCGTGCTACCATTTGGAGGGAGAAAATCTCACGCAATAAGGCTGCAAACATCCGTGAAAGACATCGATACAAAGGTCGTGGAATCATGGTATGGACGGACATCATTTTGAATGGCCGCAATGACCGACACATTTTTACCAGTGCACCTGTGAATGCTAAAATATACAGAGATGAGGTTCTTGATCCTCATCTCAAGTTGTTGTGCAATCGGAAGATTCGAGATTTTATGCTTATTAATGGTCTAGAAGGGCGCTACTCCATTCCACGGAACTCCTAAGTTTCCCTTCCAGAGCTGCATAAATTCGACCCGGAAAAAAAGTCTGGATTCAACATTACCTTTGAACCCAATTACTATTTGAGAAAGCTCAGTTTAACATTGCTTCAAGAAATTTCATGGTAGTAATAAGAGTTCTGTGTATGGAATAGGTCTTGGGTGACATTTTGTCTTTAATAATGAGAAATCGAAAGCATAAATTGAATCTAATCAACGTACCAAAGTCCGAAGCTTACTGCTGAACTTGGAGAATTGTTCTAAAACTGTTTCGAATCATCTAAAATAAATTGGCTGGGAAGTATAAAAACAGAAAACACCATGAACCATTTTTTACACATTCTAATACTTCCAAAAAAGGGCAAATCCATTACAACTAAACTTATTACAAAAATTTAACTTCCTTAAAGACGACCAGATATCGGAAACAACTATTAGATCGAATATGGTATCAAAAGCAGTGAGACATGAAACATGGGAACCCAAAAGAATTATGGCTGAATAAGACAATTGTAACAAAACTGCTTTTTCCAGCATGAACTATATTTGATGTGTGTGCTTCTTGCGTTACTAGTTTCTGTAGCTGAAAATACAAGATCTTTTTCTTAAAGTTAAAACTTTCCCACATAGCATTTTTAGTTTGCAGAAAATTTGCAACAGTCTTGCTCTGAAAACCTGCAAAGTTGCAGTAAGCTCAGCATGACAAGACTGAAAGTTCATGACAAGACTGCAGCAAGATAACGCAAACGCCAAAGTCACCACACTTTGAAATTGCAGCTAACTTGTCGTGCGAGTTAAATTCATACCATATCAAATTTATTGCAAACTAATGGCAAACAAGTAATCAAAAATACTGCAAACTTACTGCAAAGTAGTAAGCTTTCCATGTCACACTATAAGTTTAGTCCAGAGACCTGATCAAATTATTGATGCGAAAGCGCCGTCAGAAGGTGCATGCATCGGTTTTATCACCATAAACAAGTTTAGGTAATATTTGTAATTTTCATTTCGAGCATTTTTGATATTTAATAAGTATAGCGTTTAGAAAAAGCGGTGCCTACCGAATAAAACTTCTGCAATTTCTGCGTATGTGCTGATTGTCTATTCTCTCAACAGAGGGATTTTTTGCTTTCATCACTTTCGTGAATTAAAGACAATCTTGCATGAGTTTCACAACAAACTACTCATGCAAGTGGGTGATGGTATACCTTGTGGGAGATTTGCTGCAAATTTGTCAATTCAAATTTGTCACGTCAAGATAATATTAGAAAAAATCAAACTTGCTGCTAATGTTCAAGCTATCTGGGTTATCTCAAAAACTCCCATACGGTGCGCGGCAGATCGCATGAACGGCTCATGCGTTTGACACTTATGTGAAATCATTATCCAATATCTATTACAGCACAAGTTCTTAATTCAATGGCAAGAAACTAACATGGAAATTCCTGTTTTAAACTTAACCACTTGATCCTAACTTTATTGTAGGCAAATGTTATGTAATATGAAACTTTATTTAACCCATTCGCTGTCAAAACTATAAAGTAAGAATTTTCAACTTTTTTGTTAAAAGTCGTTTGCAACCACAAATTCAGAGAGGTAAATTTTGCTTTACTAATACAGCGAAATTTCTGCCAATAAATGAGACAATTTTTTAATTCTAAAATAGTGGTGACAAAGTAATTAACAAAATAAATCCACGAGTATACTCGTGGATGACAGCGAATGGGTTAATTAAATTTAACTCTTCAGTATGCGCTCAGCTTTTTATATCATAGTGAATCTTTTTCACTGGTAAATATTAATGTAACTTCAACGTATTAGTTGCAGTTATAGAGATTGGCCTTATTTGTTTAAAATCAAAAAATTAAATAAGGATATACCTAAATTCTTAAAGTTACTCGAAATACTTCTATCATACATACACAGTCAAGACAAGATTGCAAGGGACTGGTAAAAAGCTCCATTTTAGACAGGCTTCAATGTAAAGAAGTGTAATTAATTATACTTCTAAGATACACTACCTCAATAAGATCTATTTTTCGTTTCGCAGGGATTCTGAAACTCTTCCGTTTGAGACAGTATTCCGTTATAGAAAGATTCTGCTTTCACAGGTTTCACTAGGCTTCACTAAAGAACGATGAAAGTCCCCTTTCAGACAGGTTTTCAGCAAATTTAATTGTATCGCAATTCATATTAAGACCATGTAACGCTTCCGTTAAAGACAGGATTTTGTTATAGACAATTACTATTTTGACAAGTTTTATTCTATTCATATGACATAAATTAGTATAATATAATTGCACAAAGCTTGTAAAAATGGAACCTGCCTATAACGGAATTCTGTCTTAAACAGAAATGTTCCATAGTGCTACGGAAAAGAGTACTATATAAATACACCTGATAAAACGAAAACCTGTGTAAAACGGAATTTTTCATTAATATTTACGATTTTATCTTGAGTGGTTTTACTATATATATAACCTGAAGGAAAAATTCTGGACCCCCCCCCCCAAAACGAAATCCTGGCTACGCCACTGATTGTAATGTATCCTGTCCTGTTTTAGTGCAATGTAAGTAATCTAGCAGATTGGCTATGGACAAATTAGAATCTTGCCTAAGTATTTTCATGTAAATAAGTGTGAGGGGGAAAAAAAAAAAATAAATAAATAAAAAAAAAAATAGTAAAACCACACAGTATTTCCAACATATTAATTTTTATATGATGGTGTTTAAAAAAAAAAATCTTGATGTTTTTCCCTCTATCTGAATTTAAAATACACTATATGGCCAAAAATCACCAGAACATTTTGTCAAATATATAAAAATATACTAGTAGGATTCTTCGGGAATATAAAGAACATGTTTGACCTCATATTTTTCAATGAAGATTTGATTTGTTGTAGTTGGGAAACCAACAAAAAATCGAAGAAAAAAAAAATTGTGATCACCTTATAAAATAAAATGCACAAAATGTCATTGCTGCAAAACATTATATGGATATCTATATAATAAAAGCCTAAGTCATTTGACTGTCATCAACAGTTCTGGGCTGATCGCTTCGTTTTTTATATGCCAGGCGACCATTTTGGCACCTTAATGTTAGCCGGACACAGGTGAAAATCGGCAAATGTGTTCATCGCTATCATTTCATCTCTATTATAGTAGTTCAAGTCATGTGACTGTCATAAACAATTAAGGGCTGAACTCTTTGCTTTTAACATGCAAGGGTCATTTTTAATCAATAAAACTACTTAAAAGTTGCCATGATCACAAAGAATTTTTGGTACTTTTACATTAGTCAGGAGCAAATCTCGCCAATAGCATTTTTCAACTCACCGCTTAGCATTTTTTATTTTTCGCATTCTAAATTAAAACAATGCTTTGATGTTGAGATTAAATGTAATAGCTTATGGTATTTATTATTATTATTTTTTTTAATAAAGAAATAAGTGAAAGTCATAGATTTTAAATATTTTAGTTTTAAATTAAATTTGTATTTCAGATAAAATGAGTGAAAGGATTATACAATGGACTCCCTCAAATCCACAGAGGTTGTGTGGATTTTAGAATTTTTGGGATTTCTGGTCATTGCTTTGTTTACATTTTTTAATCAGTAATTTAAATGTTATAACTCAATCAAAATTGTAATGAATGCTTGCAATAAAAAATATTAAAATAATTAAGTAAAGTAATAAATTAACATGATAAAAAGTAAGATAATTTAAAAAATGATTAAATTATTAAAAGTAAAGGTTAAGTAAATAATTAATAATGCATAATAAAGATGCCTTTTCCTGGAATTATTCAATGATTTTCCTCATAAAAATCAATACTATTAATGTCCGTAAACGTCTGTTTGTCTGTATGTATGTGTGTAACATTCGCCCTTGTGACCGGAACTCCTTCGCTCCCGGGCCACGCAGAGCGTCTTATGATATTTCGATTCGCACCGCCGTTTTCTCGGACACCCGGTGTTTGCGGTTTCGAGAAAATCCCGCCGTAATTACGGATGCAATTAGCTAATTAACGACTCATTGTCGAAGGAAAAACCTTTCAAAATTGAATCTTTTTATCCAAAATCAGCAATCCTGACTACAATGGGACCCTCTTTGCGAGGCTAGCTTTCGGAGCACTACCATTGGAGGATTGACGAAACCTGCACCCCGATTTTATCTGCGAGGCTAGCGGTTGTCGAGATGATGAAAATGTAGTAGACTTTTAAAAAGCCAATTCGAATCTCCCGAACTAATGATCCTAGAAATTCGTAAAAGGTATAGAAACACGCGAAAAAAAATCTACTTTATTTTGGTATAAATTTCAAGTTTCTGCGTTGGGTATAACGCAAAAAATCCACTAAAAATCGATCGATTAAATTTTTTAATTTCTTAATTTGAAAAGACAATGAAAAGAGATTTCATTTTTCCGAGAAGCAGCTGTGGACATCATGGCGCTTTGCGGTTTTGGATACTACAATAATTTAATACGAAATTTAAACTTTTTAAATATTAAATTTTTTGATAAAATTTTTTGACAACCGGACGGGAAATCTGTCGCAGTTTTCATACATACCCATTTCAAAGAGATTGGTTAATTAGAAGCTGAGATATTAATTATTATTTAATTAATCTGCTCCATTGCTATATAATGCATAGATTAAAATGGAGACACGTGCTTTTTTAACCACGAAATATTTTATTTTAGAAAACCTATTCGCATTACAGATATTATTATGACAAAGACTAGCGTGCTTCGACCGCTCCAACACAGTTTCGTTCAGATATGTTTTTCTGAAGAATACAGTGCGCTCCCTGGTGGTGGAATTCGGAACTAACATAAAGCGATTTTGTTAAAATTAGGAAATCTAAAAAGGCGATCTGCTTGAAAATTTAAGATAGGTCAAAACACATTGAGATATATGCTACTTATTAAATAAAAAAATGTCAAATGTTTAGTTACCACTATTTCCGAATAGTAATTTGTGCAAATATCATAAATTCTTGCTTAAGACGGCCACCACCTCGAGTAACATATCTACTGGTAGGTTCTTTAACGGACTTTTCTTTCGACACAGTTTTGTTATGAATAGTGTGCGCTCCCTGGTGGTGGAATGTGGAACTAACAGAATTCTTGGTTAAGACCGCCACCATCCCGACCCATGTATCTACGGAAAGGTTGTGTTAAGAAATATTAACAAGCTTATTTCCCAGTTCTCAATGCCTCTAATTATATTCAATAGTACATTAACCCTGGTAGTATAATTTACAGTTCGTTATTTATAAATCTTTATTTTTATTAAGGTCATTTCATTTAAATAGTATAAGTATAAAGTATTCTGTATTTAAAAGTATTTTGAAATTAAACTCACCTTTTATCTTGCGTTCATTCTTTTAATCCTTTAGTTATTTATTCAGCTTTACGTTTCTTTAGTTACAGTTCATTGATAACGCCGTATCTTTATTTTTACAACTGCAGATGTTTACGTTTTCCACGCGACATAGTAGAATTTACGAGAGCGTATGACGTGGTGTACTTTTCTCCCGACAGATGGCGGGAACGGATTTATGAATGAATTAGTTGACGTAGTTCGTCACCGGCAAATCACCATCTCGTAGATCATTCTGGAGAGTGGGCGTGTCGACACGTGCCGTTCCAGCTGCTGTATTTAAAGGGGTTATTTGGAAGGAAATGTGGCTTACTTGTTTTATCTACCAATGTTCTCGATACGAGAATTGCTTTAAGCGTTCTCGGGATGCTGTATTTGATCTTGTGGTAAACATTTAAAATCATGCGGCTTATTTTTATTTTTCGTTCTGTTTTTAAAATCATCTTTTAAAGTTACGATATTTAAGCTTTTTCTGTTCTTCATGGCTTCTAAGTTAAAGTGTTTAAAATGGCTGTTTTGATTTAAAGTGATTCATTGTTTATTCATCAATATTTGGTTTATTTTTAAAGACTGTTTTTATCAAGATATTTTACTGTGAACTTTGGATCTTAATAAAAGAAGTTTAAGCCTGGAGCTTTATCTCATCTGTCAATTTACTTCATCCACTTTTTAACATTTCTTCATTCAACGTACTTCATAATTTTTCTCATTTGCATATTTTTAGAAATCCATCCTCCGATCTACTTCCACTGTTGAACTCTGCTTTATCAACATAATTTTTTAATCAGTGTTACAAGTGTAAGATGTTGGGGAATTGGTATTAGTGCTAATCCCTAACAGTTTAGGTTATGGGCAGATAAGTCCAGATTTGAGGATATGGATCAATGGAGAGGATTGAATTTGATGATCTTCAGTTGGCCCTTTACCCTTTATAGAGGTCTATGAGAAATATTTAAGTTAAAAAGAATGACGCAGCGTGATTAAAAAGAGGGGGGGGCCGAAGATTTAGTACGTGTCTGAAAAAAAAAAAATTTTTTTTTGAAGAAGATTATGAAGAAAGTTTTATATTTTTAAATTCTAGTTTTATCATTCATCTTCATTTATTTATTGTTTTTTTGGTGATGAAAAATGGCCGGCAACACAATAGAGAAGCTGAACTCCACGAATTATGCTGGATGGAGTATTGACATGAAATATGTCCTAATTGACAAAGGACTATGGGACATTATAGAATCCGGTAAAGAGGAGCTGGTCCCGAGTAGTTCAGTAACTGAATCAGATGCAAGCATTTTTAAACAGCGTTCAAGGCAAGCTCTTTCGGCAATATTTTTGAATATTGAGGGAGAATTTAAGCGTGTAATTGCTGAATGTACAAATGCTGTTCAAGCTTGGAACAAAATTAGGTTACATTTCCATCCCGACTCTAGGTCATTCTTGATGAAGTCATTTAGTGAATTGATAGAATGCAGAAAGAAGGAGAGCGAGTCGATAAGTATCTTTGCAACTAGATTAAGGAGGCTTATGAGTATAATTAAAGAACAAGATAAAGGGTTTAACGAGATTTATTTAAGTTTTCAATTAATACGGTATTTACCACGGAAATATGATGGTATTGTGCAGAGTATCTTGAGGTGGTCCGAAGACGAGTTTAAGTTTGAAAAAATAGTTTTAGAATTAGTGTCTGAAGAGACCAGATTGACTGTTCGTGATCAAGATAGTTCTAAGTACGTGCCATCAGCTAATAGTGTAAAATGTAAGAAGAAACCTCGTTTTTATAAGAAATGTTGGCATTGTGGGGTTTCTGGTCACGTTCGAAGCAAGTGTCGCAAGTATCTGAACTCTCGTTATAATCCTGATCGACAGAGCCATCCAACTTATGCAGAATCTTCACCAAAATCCAGGAGTTCTTCTGATTTTTCTCCGACTGTGTCCAGAGGTAGAGGATCTCACCGACGTGATTATCGTGACTCATCGACTGATTCCACTGCTGGCAGGAGTTTTTCTCGTGATTCCAGACAGTATCCTAGATCTCCATCGCCCAGGCCTTACAGAAGATCCCGTAATTTTGGAAAGAATCATGTATCCAGACAACAGCCCAGAAAGCATGGAGCAGATATAGAGGACTTTCCTGACAGCTCACGTAAGTCAACTTATGTTGTATCTCAAGCCAGTTTATGTAATGCATCGGATGTTGACACCTGGATCTTTGATTCAGGTGCTTCACATCATTTCTGTTCTAATCGTAATTTATTTGTTAAATTTTGTAATGTTTCAGATGAACAAATGAATGTGGCTGTTAAGGATATATCTTTTCCGATTGAGGGTAAGGGAGAGGTAAAATTACGCTTTGGACAAAGAGTGTTCACCTTTACGGAGGTGATGTACTCGAGCCAACTAAGACGTAATCTAATCTCTGGCCCTCAGTTGGATAAGAGAGGCTTAACATTTCTGGGTGGTGGAGGCGTAATTGACATCATGAGGGGAGACATCATTTTATTCAATGCATTTTTGAAAAATGGGTTTTATCAGCTTTTCCCTAGGGCTCCTAAACCTTTGAAAAATGTATCTTTTGAATCTAATTCTGCGGGTAATGCTAAACGTATAAGTAAAATGCAATTATGGCACCGCCGATGTGGGCATATTAGTCCCTCTGTTTTGATTCATACATGTAAAGAAAATGGGGTCCGGGGATTGGTTGATCTGAAAGATAACGATTTTCATTGTGAAGTCTGTAAGTTGAATAAGTTTATAAGACCTTCATTTAAACCCATTGGCAGCATTCGTTCTGAACATCCCTTAGAACTTTTATTTGCGGATGTTTGGGGACCTTGTAGAACTGTTGGGAGAAATGGGGAAAGGTATTTTCTTTCAATTATGGACGACTACTCCCGTAGAGTTTCAGTATACCCAATGAGATTAAAATCGGATGTTTTTGATATTGTCAAATCTCATATTACTCGTGCAGAAAATTTCTTGGGTAGAAAAGTAAAGAATTTTAAGTCTGATAACGGGGGTGAGTTCGTCAATGATAATTTTGAAATATATTTTGATGAAAAGGGAATACATCATGAGTTGACAAATCCATTTTCTCCCCAACAGAATGGGGTCATTGAGAGGTTTATGCAGACAGCTGTCAATGGAGTCCGTACTATTTTGGCTGAAAGTAAATTGAATCCCAGGTTTTGGCCAGAGGCCTTAAAATATTTTTGTTATATCTGGAACCGGGTCTGTCCTAAGTCTTTAACGAAGACTCCTTTTGAATTGTATGGGGGCCGAAAACCATCTGTGAGGCATCTTAAACCTTTTGGGACAACTGCTTACGTGGGAATTCCTCACCAGAAACGTAATTCAAAGTTAGATCCAAAAGCAAAAAAAGGCTATCTTGTGGGTTATGCTTTTAATACCAAGGGTTACCGGATCTGGATACCTGAAAATGATCGAATTGTTGAGACTATTAGTGTTACATTTAGAGAGATTCCTGAGGATGTTCCTGGAGGCAGTGGATTCGTGATGGGCCCGGGATCTTGTGATCCTTTCTCCATTGACTCCGGTGATAATCAGGGTGAAGATGCTGGAGGAGTAGATTCTTGGGGACCCTTGAATCCTCCCGGCACACCACCGGATTCCCGGGTTAATGGGGAGGGGGTTGCGGATTCCGAGTCTGATTCCGAAGCTGAAGACGTTAAGACCCCTATTTCCTCCAAGCGAGAAGTTAGGTGGTTACGTAAACCCGTGGTGCGATCCTCCAGGGACAGAACAGATATTTACTATTTTGAGGAAGGTAAAACTAATAGATTAAGATCACCTGCAGAAGTTGAGAGGTATTGTAATGTAAATGGTATTAAGTATGATCCAAATCTTTTTGATTTCAGGGGCTCAAATACGTATGCTGGTTTAGTCCCTATACATTCTGAATCTGATGACGAGAACTCTGATAATCCTGAATCTTCAAATATATCTGCATGACTAGACAATATAATAATTCCTAACTCTTTTAAGCAGGCTCAGAAATCTCCGCAGCGTGCGATGTGGTTTGTTGCAATGCGAAAGGAAATCGGGGTTATGAACGAACGGTCGGTTTGGCATTTGGAAAGTTTGCCAGGAAACGTGACCCCAGTGGGCTGTCGGTGGGTATACACGGTCAAGAGGGACGAAAGAGGACGAATCGCTCGTTTTAAGGCCCGTTTGGTGGCCCAGGGATTTAAACAAGTGAAGGGCGAATCGTATGAGGAGTCCTTCAGCCCTGTTGTAAACTTTGGAGTGATTCGATTTTTCTTTTCCCTCTTAGTATCGTGTTGCGGATGGTCACACGTTCAGTGTGACGTAACAAGCGCCTACCTATACGCCCCGCTACGGGAGTCTGTTTTTATGTCACAACCGCCCGGTTTCGTTATCCCCGGTAAAGAGCATATGTATTGCAAACTGGATCGAGCGCTGTATGGGCTGCATCAAAGTGGCCGGGAGTGGTATTATGAGATCCATAAAGTTTTATTAAAGATTGGTTTTAGGAAATTTGAGTCATGTAACTGTACTTACCTTTTTGATTCTGATATAGTTCTGCTACTATACGTTGATGACTTCGTAGTTTTTGGAAAATTTAAGAAGAAGATTGACATAATCCTGGATTTGCTTGGAAAGAATTTTGACATCAAGCTTTTAGGAAGAACACGTAAACTTTTAGGGGTCGAATTTGTTGAAAAGGGGAACTCATTATGTATACACCAGTCTAGTTATATTGATGAGGTGTGTGATAAATTTAAGAATTTTCGAATTCCTATTTCATCTCTCCCTATTAGTAAGGGTGTTATATTATCTAAAGTTAATTGTCCTTCTTCTGATTCCGAAAAGGGGTACATGGCTCGTTTTCCTTACAGAAGCTTACTGGGTTGTTTATCATTCATTGCCAGTAGAACCAGGCCAGATATTAGTTATGCGGTTAATATATATAGTCAGTTTCAGTCTAATCCGGGTATTTCACATTGGGACGGGTTATTACGGTTGCTTGGTTATTTAAAGTATACTCGACACTACCATCTCCGGTTACGGTGTAACGAGGAGAAGTTGGTTGCCTTTTCTGACGCTGATTTTGCGGCGAATCGGGATGACCGAACATCGGTTGGTGGGCAAATAGTCATGGTTGGCAGTTCCCCCGTGGACTGGCGTACCTTTAAAGAAAGGTGCGTCAGTTTATCCACAATGGAGTCGGAATTTGTCGCCATGACTGAGGCCTCCAAAAACCTGGTTTGGTTTGACCGGATCCTGCAGGAGTGTCGGGATAGAGCAATCATACGCGATTTAGGTATCAAGTCGAAGCTTTATGCAGATAACCAGGCGGCCATTAATTTTGTAAAATCACCTATAGAAAACTATAAATCTCGTCATATAGATGTCAAGTTATTTTTTATTAAGGATTTAATTTACAGTGAAGCTTTTGATTTAGAATATATTCCTAGTAAGTCAAACCTCAGTGATGTCTTTACGAAGCCTCAGACCAAACACGATTTGTTAATTTTTGTTAGAACTGTATTTGATACAGGTTTTTAATGTTTAAATAGTTTTTCAGATTGTTTTTAGATTTTTGTTTGAAGTTTTTAGAAATCATACTGCGTACCACCATTTTTCTTCAGTATAAGATTTACGTGTATTAAGATGTATAAAGTTTGTAATCCTGTGTACGTGGTGAGTGGCCATAGCCATTTACATGGTTTAAGCAAACGATGTTTAGCAAGTTTTTATCTGGCTTTTTATGAAGTCTTTTGATCACAATTGTTTTTCATTACCTTTTTCATCTAGCTGTTAAGCATTTAATTCCCATCCAATGGTGGAAATGGTGCCTCTTACCATTCTATTCTTGGGGGTTCGAGCAGCCCACAGTACCGTTTCGGGTGGGTGGTCCCTTGGGAGACAAATGCCAGAGAACTTTCTGAGGTAGTTTGTGTGAGAGGTAACCGCCACTGGCGGATCTGCTGCGGGCATTGTATTTTTGATTTTGTGAGTCCCTAGTTTTTATATATGAGAATGTCACTAGTCCCCGTTTATCAGCTGGTTGTGAGAAGTATATGTAACTTAATTTTTAAAATTTTTTTGGATATATCTATTTAATAGTTTAAAGTTTCTGATTAATCTGGTTGAAGTTTAAATATATATTAAATTAAAGTTAAAGTAATAGAAATTAAGAATATGAATTTTTGTTTAGGAAATCCAGTTTCTCTCCTTTGTAGCAATAGTTTTTTTGAGGTTTTATGTTTTTAAAGTTGTTATACCTTCGTTAAGTCTTAAGTTGGATTTAGTACTGTTATATTTATATAGAAGTTTTGTTACAGGAATATATCTTATGATAATGGACTATTTTTGTATTGATTATGTTGTTTCTAATAGATCTTTTTATTTGCAGGCATCTGATATCTTCAATGTGAATATTTGTGCGAATGTAGGTAGAGAAAATGGATATTGCTGTAAGATGTTGTCTGTAGATGGATAAGTGTACAGCTATTTATTGTTATGTCTTATTAATCAGATGCCAAGTTATTGCTTAAGTTTGTCATTTTTACTGGATTTTGGAAGCTACTGGGAGAGACTGATGAAGTTACTCTAGTTAATTTTTCTATCTTTGTTTTTGTTAAATAAAAGTTATTTAAGTTTTGTATAAATTTGCATATTTAGCTGTGGTCAAGATGACGGAGTTGGCTAGTATGTATAGTTTCAAATTGAAACGTTACTTTTGTAAGTTGGTACGTATGTTGATTTTTCATTGTGATATTTTTCAATTTGTTAAATGTTTGAATTGTGTTTATATTGTTAGAAATTTAAATTTTGAATTTTTGTAAAGAGGCCATGAATGGATTTAGGCGAGTTTTTATGCTGGATCTTTTGGCTTTTGATTTTAAAGTTTTTGATGGTTAATTTGTGGGATTTCGTTTGGAAATTTTTGTTGGGCATTTCTCGGTTTTTAATGTTAGTTGTTAAATTTAAAGCATTGGGAGTTTATTAATGCTTAATTCTTGTTAGTTGTTAGCCATTATCGGGCATTTCTCATGTTAAGTGTTAGGATTAATATTTCGTTTAGTTTTGTTCATTGTTTTTAACCGTTTTTATAGAAAGAAGGTGTTCCATGGTCAGTGAAGATTTTTAGATCTTTTATTTTTCGTTTTCGATTGAGACATTGAGAGGGGGGGCACTTGTTAAGAAATATTAACAAGCTTATTTCCCAGTTCTCAATGCCTCTAATTATATTCAATAGTACATTAACCCTGGTAGTATAATTTACAGTTCGTTATTTATAAATCTTTATTTTTATTAAGGTCATTTCATTTAAATAGTATAAGTATAAAGTATTCTGTATTTAAAAGTATTTTGAAATTAAACTCACCTTTTATCTTGCGTTCATTCTTTTAATCCTTTAGTTATTTATTCAGCTTTACGTTTCTTTAGTTACAGTTCATTGATAACGCCGTATCTTTATTTTTACAACTGCAGATGTTTACGTTTTCCACGCGACATAGTAGAATTTACGAGAGCGTATGACGTGGTGTACTTTTCTCCCGACAGATGGCGGGAACGGATTTATGAATGAATTAGTTGACGTAGTTCGTCACCGGCAAATCACCATCTCGTAGATCATTCTGGAGAGTGGGCGTGTCGACACGTGCCGTTCCAGCTGCTGTATTTAAAGGGGTTATTTGGAAGGAAATGTGGCTTACTTGTTTTATCTACCAACGTTCTCGATACGAGAATTGCTTTAAGCGTTCTCGGGATGCTGTATTTGATCTTGTGGTAAACATTTAAAATCATGCGGCTTATTTTTATTTTTCGTTCTGTTTTTAAAATCATCTTTTAAAGTTACGATATTTAAGCTTTTTCTGTTCTTCATGGCTTCTAAGTTAAAGTGTTTAAAATGGCTGTTTTGATTTAAAGTGATTCATTGTTTATTCATCAATATTTGGTTTATTTTTAAAGACTGTTTTTATCAAGATATTTTACTGTGAACTTTGGATCTTAATAAAAGAAGTTTAAGCCTGGAGCTTTATCTCATCTGTCAATTTACTTCATCCACTTTTTAACATTTCTTCATTCAACGTACTTCATAATTTTTCTCATTTGCATATTTTTAGAAATCCATCCTCCGATCTACTTCCACTGTTGAACTCTGCTTTATCAACATAATTTTTTAATCAGTGTTACAAGTGTAAGATGTTGGGGAATTGGTATTAGTGCTAATCCCTAACAGGTTGCGTGAAGGCGTTTCGTTCAGATATGATTTTGTTAAGAATACGTGCGCTCCCTGGTGGTAGAATGCGGAACTAACATAACGCGATTTTGTTAAAATTAGGAAATCTAACAAGGCGATCTGCTTTAAACTTTAAGATAGTTCATAACACGTTGAGATATATGCTACTTATTAAATAAAAAAAATGTCAAAAGTTTAGTTACCACTATTTCCGAATAGTAATCTGTGCAAATATCTTAGATTCTTGCTTCAGACCGCCACCACCTCGAGTAACATATCTACTGATAGGTTGTTTAACGGACTTTCCTTCCGATACAGTTCTGTTATGCATAGTGTGTGCTCCCTGGTGGTAGAATGTGGAACTAACATAATGCGATTTTGTTAAATTCAGGAAATATAACAAGGCGATCTGCTTGAAACTTTAAGATAGTTCATAACACATTGATATACATACTACTTATTGAATATAAAAATGTCAAAAGTTTAGTTACCACTAATTCCGAATAGTAATTTCTGCAAACATCTTAAATTCTTGCTTAAGACCGCCACCACCTCGAGTAACATATCTACTGATAAGTTGTTTAACGGACTTTGCATCCGACACAGTTTTGTTATGAATAGAGTTCGCTCCCTGGTGGTGGAATGTGGAACTAACAGAATTCTTTGTTAAGACAGCCACCTTCCCGACCCATTTATCTATGGAAAGGTTGCGTGAAGGCGTTTCGTTCAGATAGGTATTTGTTAAGAATACAGTGCGCTCCCTGGTGGTGGAATCCAGAACTAACATAACGCGATTTTGGTAATATTATGCAATCTAACAAGGCGATCTGTTTAAAATATCTACTGATAGGTTGTTTAACGGACTTTCCTTCCGATACAGTTTTGTTATGAATAGAGTGCGCTCCCTGGTGGTAGAATGTGGAACTAATATAACGCGATTTAATTAATTTTAGGAAATATAACATGGCGATCTGCTTGAAAAATTAAGATAGTTCATAACACATTGAGATATATGCTTCTTATTAAATACAAAAATGTCAAAAGTTTACTTACCACTATTTCCGAATAGTAATTTGTGCAAATATCTTAAATTCTTGTTTAATACCGCCAACACCTGGAGTAACATATCTACTGATAGGTTGTTTAACGGACTTTCCTTCCGACACAGTTTTGTTATGAATAGAATGCGCTCCCTGGTGGTGGAATGTGGAACTAACAGAATACTTGGTTAAGACCGCCACCATCCCGACCCATATATCTACAGAAAGGTTGCGTGAAGGCGTTTCGTTCAGATATGTTTTTGTTAAGAATACAGTGCGCTCCCTGGTGGTGGAATACGAAACTAACATAACGCGATTTTGTTAAAATTAGGCAATCTAACAAGGCGATCTGTTTAACATATCTACTGATACGTTGTTTAACGGACTTTCATTCCGATACAGTTTTGTTATGAATAGAGTGCGCTCCCTGGTGGTAGAATGTGGAACTAACATAAGGCGATTTTGTCAAATCTAAATTTAACGAAATTCAGCGAAGACCCGGTTCGAGGTTCGTTCGAGCGAGATTGCCTTTTTTACAAGATTTTGCTATAAGGTGCCGTAGGCCGCGGGGAACCGGTTCGAGTTTCGTTCGAGCGCGAAAGTCTTTTAAAGAAGAGTTTGCAGTGCATGCGCAGCACGCCTGCTATACGGTGCCGTAAGCAGCGAGGACCAGGTTCGACTTTCGTTATAGCGAAAGGTTTTTTAAAAAGAGTTTGCAGTGCGTGCGCAGCATGCCTGCTATACGGTGCCGATGGCAGCAGGAACCTGGTTTGACTTTCGTTCGAGTGCGATAGGCTCTTTTAAAGATTTTGCACACGCCTGCTATACGGTGCCGTAGGCAGCGGGGACAAGGTTCCACTTTCGTTCGAGCGCGATAGGCTTTTTAAAAAGAGTTTGCAGTGCGTGCGCTGCACGCCTGCTATAAGGTGCCGTAGGCAGCGAGGAACAGGTTCAACTTTTGTTATATCGAAAGGCTTTTTAAAAAGAGTTTGCAGTGCGTGCGCAGCACGACCGCTATACGGTGCCGTAGGCAGCGGGGACCCGGGTCGAGGTTCGTTCGTTTCAAGATTTTATAAAAAAGGAAGTTCATGAAGAGGAGGGTCTCATGAAAACGAGGGGTTCATGAAAAGGAGGGGCCCGCTAGCGGGCGAAGCCAGCTAGTACCCTATTAATTCACATCAAAATCATATAGTAAGGAAGTTTTATTTCAGGGTTAGCCAGTCTTAATCATAACCAAAAAGGCTTGATTAATACATAACTATATTTGGTAAAAAGATTGTGATTATCAGTGATATCAGCAACATCTTGATTTTTTTTCAGAAATAAATTTATACTTCCTTCATGAAAAAACACAAGTTCAGTCATATCAAGAATTACATTTAAAATACATACGGAGTGATATAAAACTAAAAAAGTTTGAAATTTTGCCCCTGTATCCGAACTGAAAGTTTCATTCTTTACATCTGTGGGGAGGGGGAGCCGGAGCAAAGGAAAAATGCCAATTTCGGGTGGGAAAAGATCTCTTCATGATCGATTATTTATTACAAATAGAAAATTAGTAAAATTACAAATAGAGCAGATTTATTTATTTTTTAGGGTTTCGTTCATCTGACGAAACTGTCTTGCGCCTCTGTCTGTCTATCCGTCACAGAACCCGTTCTCAGAAACTATACATGTTGGAGACTTGAAATTTTGCAACTTATAGCTGAACACCACACATCATAAAACAAATCATAAAATTTTGAAAAAGTTGTACATTTAATCTTTTGGGCTCCCACATGTGCATTTTAAACAATGTTTTCTAAGTGAACACCTAATTAGGTTGGAGGCGTGAAATTTTGTATACTTATAGCTGAACACCTCACATCAAATGACAAACTATAAAATTTTGAAAAAGTCGTGCATTCAACCCTTTGGGCTCCCACATGTGTATTTTAAACAATTCTTTCTCTAAGTGAGACCCTATTTAGGTTGGAGGCATGAAATTTTGCATACTTATAGCTGAACACCATCATGCGCCAAACCATAAAATTTTTAAAAGGTCGTACTTTTAACCCTTTAGGCTCTCATATGCGTATTTTAAGCAATTCTTTCTGACTGAGCCCCTTATTAAATTGGAGATTTGAAATTTTGCATACTTATAGCAGAACACCTGAGGCCAGGCGACAAATCATAAAATCTTGAAAAAGTCTTACGTTTAACCCTTTGAGCTACCACATATGTATTTTAAGCAATTCTTTCTAACAGAGCCCCTAATTAAGTTGGAGACAAGAATTTTTGCATACATATAGCTGAATACCTCAGACCACACAACAAACCATAAAATTTTTTAAAAGTCTTACATTATTTACTCCTCCGGGCTCTAACTTGTGTATTTTAAGCAATTTTTCTAACCTCCGCCCTTTTCACAGGGGGAGCACTTTTCCAACTTTTGCCAACACCCCTTTGACCATTCTTTCATATTATGCACCATAGCCATACATATTTTAGTTCCACTTTTTACTTCCAGGGGTACCTACTTATCTCAGGTGCTATGGGCCCAATCCCCTCGACTAATATATCTACGGATAGTATGTAAAACGAGGTTTCGTTCGGATAGAGGTTTGTTTAGAATAGAGTGCGCCCTTGGTTGCGAAATGTGGAACTAACAGATTTTTCAAAAGGATAAAGTGTTTTGAAAGGAATATTAAACGAAACCCTCAGTGCGATCTGTGATCACATTTACCAACTTGTTTAATTAAACAGTTTTAAAGAGCCTTTTAACTGATAGTCCAGGCAATAGAGACCGTATAGGGGCTCTACCTAGCAAAATTAATGGTAGTTCTGGAAATCGGCTTACTTTGTTTTTTGGGTCACTGAATCCGAATTTGTAACTTCCCACCAAAATTTCCCCCGGCAACCCCCCCAAATTTTGGTAAAAAGCCTCCCAAAAAAGGTTTTTATTAAAAAAATCAATTTTTTTTATTGTTTTAGGGGAAAAGTATTTAGAAATTCAGAAAGTAGACAAAATTTGAAACAAATTAGATATACGACATTATGACTTAGGATGTAGGGGAAGGGGGGATCTGCCTCGTAACATGCGCGCGGTGCTGCGTGAACTAAGTTGCACAATTCCACTTAATCACTCACACGTTTACATTCGCCCTCCCATCTCCGCTCCAAACATTCTCTGTAAGGTTTACTTTAAGTTTTTTGGGTTGCTGAATCCGAATTTTTAACCCCCCCCCCCCCCCCTCCAAAAAAAAAAAAGTTGTTTTTTACTTAAATTTCTTATTGTTTTTGGCGAAAAACATTATGAAATTCAGAAACTAGACAAAATTTGCAACAGATAGGATATATGACATTATGTGACGTAGAATGAACGGGGATGGGGAGGGCTGCCTCTGAACATGCACTGCGGCGCTACGTGCACTAAGTTATGAAGTCCAGGCAATAGGGTATTTTACCTGGAAAAATTAATACTAGTTCTGGATTTCGACTCACTTTATGTTTTTTGGGTCGCTGAATACGAATTTGTAACTTCCACCAAAATTTCACCCGGCAACCCCCCCCCCCCAAAAAATTGATTTTTTGAAAAAATTTGGTTTTTGAGAAAAGCGCGCAGGGAATGTTCCGAGACAGCCCCCTCTCTCCCCGTTTATCCTACGTCATAATGTCATCTATCCTATTTGTTGCAAATTTTGTCTATACTTGGGGAAGGTTTAAGAAGATAGTAAAAGGAAAGCTTGACAGTGCCTGATCACTACTTGGCGAAACTTAATTGCCACATCTGGCGACATAAAATGATTTTATGATTGCGCTTGATAAAGTCTTTTTCAAGCAGTATTTTTTTTTATTTTAGTCTTCTTTAGAAAAATTACATATAACTGGTTATTTACAATCTATCAAGAATGCACATTATTTAAATTAGATAAACATATGTCGTTTTCTAGGAAATTTTGATCTTAGAAAGTAATTGGGTATTTAAGTATTTTGAATTGAAAGAAAAAAAATTGTTGCAATTTAACATTACCTATAACATTTTGTTATTTTCTTAAGCACAGTCATTTTTTTCATTCAGAAATGGTCTTTTAAAGTAATGCAAATCTCTTTCTAATATTAAAAAAATATTTTTATTAGTTTGTTCTAAATTATGAATTCAGTCACATAGTCATGTTAAACTTCTGTGTCTGTACTATATAACATAATTATGCCATTTGTTCCAATATTTCCAATAGACATAATTAACGATGTTATATGGGCATTGGCAGTACGAAACCCAGGGAGGTAGATTTTAGAACGGATTTGACTATGGTCTGCAGCTTTTTTTAATGAGGATTATAAAAATGAAATAAACTAAACAAGAAAATAATAATAATAATAATCAAAATTTCTGTGCAGGACAATTTTGAAAACATATCAATATAAAAACAACTTAAAAATTTAACAATTCAAAAATAAATTTCTACTAGGATTAAAAAGAGAAAAGGTAGAAAAAAGGATGAAGGAAAAAAAAAAATTGAACAGTAATGTTTATTTTCGTTAAGGAAAATCCCCCACCCCCCCTTGAACTGGGATAGTTTAAGATATACTTGAAACAAATCAAAGTAAAAAGTAAAATAGATCTAAAAAATGACTACCGCACGGGGATTTCAAGCAACCTACAGGGGGCAGTACCCTTCCCTCCTCCACCCACCCACACATACTTTCGTTCTCCTAACCAGCGCTTACAGTGCATTGCATCAATCTGTTTTTCAAATATACAATGAGCCAATAAGAAAATATTTTAAATAACATGTAACAGTAGCACCAACTTTTGAAAAATATTGGGTGGGCTCAAAATTTTTGAGTACAATAACATACAATTTTTTCCACCTATGTATCTATGTGTGGAGAGGTGTTCGAGACAGGAGTTAATGGCTAAAAATAATTTGAAGTCAAAGGATGGTTTTTCTACATAAATTATAAAATTATTATAATTTAATTTTAATTAATAATAAATGTTATTAAATTATATCATCATAAGTTCTTCCTTATACAAAAATTAATATTTATTATTAATAGCATAAAAAATGCTAACTAAAGTGCAAAAAACTAAATGTCAAGAAAAACATTTTGGTCACCTAAAGTGCTTTATCGATTCAAGACACTAAAACAGGTGGCAAAATATATAGGAAATTTGTTTTCGAGAAAAAAATATTTTTAGATCTGCTGAAAGGGGTTTCAGAGTTCCTGTAAGTCTAATTGATGTCCTTACTATTTTAAAAACAAAATCATTTTGAGAACGTTAACAAAACCACATTCTATTTCAGCAATTAAATGAATAACGAAATAAATCAACAAAAATTGGGCATATGGAGAGATCAAATTATTGGGTGGGCTCGCGCCCCATGGGCCCATATGAGTTGGCGCAGGGTTGGGGTTTTGGACGCCCAAAACAAGTTTTGGACAGGACATGTGGGTTTTACTGTCCAAAACTGTACTAAAGTGTCTAAAACTGTACTAAAGCGTCCAAAACTGTACTAAAGTGTCCAAAACCTTAAAAAAGCAACATTCCACATGTTACCACTTCACATTTATTAAACATATGAATAAATATAAATATATCACAATATATTTTACTAACATTCAATTTAATTCTTTGGTAACTGAAAAAAAGTTCAATTTTTTCTAATATCTGTGTAACATAAAAAGTTCTATTTCTGTTAAAATTGAGTTATAATAATAAGAAATTCTGTATAATACCACACATGTAGTATAAGGAGGGGATATTTGCTTTTGTTTCAATTTTTGTGCAAGAAAATGTTACAAAGAAATTTCTTTTAAATAATGTTTCATTGTAAATTATCTTTTCTAGATTATAGGATAATGAAAGAAAACACAAATATATAATTTAAAATGTAGAAGTTATTTTTTAAAATATGTATTTTTTATTATGAATTTAATCTAATTCTAGTGAACATTCTATTTCTTAAGAGTTAAATAGTGTTGTTATAATAATAGTCATATAATACAGTGTTATAATAATAGTCAATATCTAAATACAGTAGAAGATCTTTATAACACAATTCTATATAACACAATTCTCCATATAACGCACAACTTCTCAGATGTGGAGCAAACATGCAAACCATGCTTTCTCCTTTAGATACAAATTTTCAAAAAACACAAAAAAACTGATAAATAAGAAAATAACTTGTATTTAATTCTCATTTTTGTTGTGTATTTTTATTACTGTTTATTAGAAAGAATTGCAAGCATATCTAAGATATTAAACATAAAACAAATTAATAAAATGCATTTAATATTTGGAGAAATCACGTTTTGACCGAATTCAGAGGAGAAAACATGTTTTGATTGTTTGACAAGTGGATAAAACGCTTTTTGAGTGAAATAAGTTCTAACTCACAAATAATACAAAAGCATTATTTTATTTGAATAAATACCGAATTTCAGTTGATTATTGTTAAAATAAAATGACAGATTATGGTACCTAGTAGTATTCATTAAATATTTATTAAATAAATACTCGTTTGCCAGAAATCCACTTCAAATTTTAAAACCAATATCTTCATCTAGACAGTTACACACATCCCCATCTTCTTTATTGCAGGTTATCAATCATGGATAATGTGGTTGAATCATTTGAAGATATCATCAGGTTGATTTTGCCACTGTTCACTATACATTACCTTCAAAAGTTTTTTAACATCTTTGTTCTTTTCAACTGATAGGGCATGGCTAAGAGGAAGATAATCTAAAACAACCCTTTGAACAAGGCAACAGTAACTCCCTTTTTAAGAAGATTTACATCATATTCTTCATTTAGATCTTGAAATCTATAATTCTGGAAGCCTTTAACTTTAACAGTTCTCTTATTTTTCTCTAAAACAATCCGTTCCAATTGTGATATGTATGGTAGGTTTCGAAAGTACACATTAAGTGACAACTGTGATTGGCAGGCTGGAGAAATCACTGCTTGATTGAATGCAGGCTTTGGAGGAAACACTCTTTGATTGAAACGTCAAGTTTTAAAATTGATTTATAATCGGAAAAAAATTTTTTTTGGTAAAAAATACCATTTATTTCTGTGCAATTTAACACAGAGTTCATAAAAATAACAATAGCTCATTTTTTATTTTTTTGTGAGAAAACACGGTTTGAATGTTTGCTCCACAGATGTAAACAATGATTTTTGCAGTTAAAAAGCACCTGCACTTTCACATTGTAAAATATTGCTACTCTCTAGAGGACTAAATTTGATACATTAATTCAACTTTATCTTCTAATTTAAGACCTTTTTACTGAAAAAATGCTATTATTACAATAAACATTTTTGAAAATGTCTAATACAAGGGATGGTTGTGTCAGTTATATTTGGATCATGTTTATAAAGTAAATTTAACAATGTCTGATCTATATTATGCAAAAATTTATAATTTGGATAACGCTTGGTAACAAGGAATGCAGTATAAAGATATCCTAATGTATTTTGATGTGTTTCAGACATATTTGGCCATGTTTACAAGGTGAATTTAATGATGTGATCCATATAACGCAAAATTCTATATAACGCACAACCTTGCGTTTTTAGGTTTGCGTTATAAAGATCTTCTACTGTATCATAATCAAACAAAATCAATTATTTTTATTTTTACTATTTCTTAATATACATATTTGCCAGCAGTAGGCTGGTTTAATCAGTATGCTGAACCTGAACTCCATTTATCAATTATTTCCAGTAACAACTCTCGGGACTTTCAGTAACAGAATCAGAATGTATTCATCATAAAAATCGTTAGTACTTCTACTAACTACTATTATTTAAATGAATAGCATTAAAATTATGATACATAATTAAATTTAATATATTTTTAATGTAATTACTTTGTTACATAGGGCAATTAGGTTGTTACTACTAAATTGTTAGGTAGTATAACGTAGGGTAATTAGGTTGTTAATACTAAATTGGTATTTTTGTATTGTAATCTTTTTACCAATTTTTTTAACTTTTAGCATTGTTCTGATAAATACAATTTTATTACAAAATATAGTTTTGGACAGTTTAAGACAGTTTTAGACAGAAGGGTTTTGGACAGTACGGTTTAAACCATGGATTTTACCGTGGTTTTTACCGTTGTGTCCAAAACCTTACCAACCCTGTATGGCGCCACTGACATGTACTGCAAAAATATTCTAAATTTTCAAAAGAATAATACAAATAATTTATGAAGGAAAAATTTATAAATCTTGATTATTATCTAATTAATATATTTGTAAACTGAATTTGATTCTAATTTGAGAAATTTACAAGTATTTCTCATGGTTCATTCTAAAATCGCAAAACCAACCTATTTTTTTTTAATCAAATTCGAAAACATTACAGTACATGAAAATTAACATTTTAAGAAATTTTCAGCAGTAATGTGTGTGTGTGTGTACACTTATGTACTATATTGTCATAACTATTCATTACCTTCCCTTATTGCTTTCTTCTTCTCCACCCCCCCCCCCCCACCACACACACACACATACACTTTTTTAAAAAATCATTCCCAGAGTCTAATTTATTTTGCAATGTAATATATAATTTAATATATTATATTCAAAAACACTATAATTCAATATGTATATATATATTTCTAAAAGTATTAATTTTGTGAAGTCTATAGGCACAACGGTGGGCGGGGGAGGGAGGGCGAGTTCTCGCCCGTCCATAATAAGGTTAAGGCTACACTGGTTTTATAGTAAGCAATGTTAGAGAGTGAAAAGTTGTTTTACGCAAAAATAAAACTATGTTTTACACTTTTAACGCAATAATGAGAAACTTTAGAGTACCTTTAAATAAAATTATCATACAACAAAATTGCAACTATGCAATATCAATTCAATCCGCAAATAATCTTTTAACATTTGTATTTTAAAAATTATTTTTTTCAAAGGTTTAGAGCCCCCCCCCCCCCCCCGCACATACCCATGTTTCTGTTAAAAATGACTGGGTGCTGCCGAAAGAAAGTTTCATGTTACTGAGAATTACTTTTTTTTTGTTTTGTTTTACAACCTCAGCACTATAAATAACCACCTTACCACTTATTTGATTTTAGATTTTTTGTTTGAAATATTTTATCGTTATGTTTGGTATGTATTTAAGGTGAAATTTCTCGAAAAGTTCGAATTCACAAAGATTGTTTCTCTATTTTAAATAGTTTCAAAAATAAAAAATACACATTCTAGATTTAAAACCACAGTCTTCAAGTAATTATCTCGAACTTAACGGAAATGATGGGGATGTTATCGTAAATAGGTTTGCAGCTCTATGTGTGACACCTGTTTACTGTTGCCAAAATTTCGCCAAGGTGAATAGATACATCTTTGTGTAAAATTAATATAAATATATCATAACAGTGGCTTATTTTAATTTAAATTAGTTTCATTTAATCAGTCAATCATTTTTGCATTCAAAAATTTCAAAAAAATCAGATACCGAGAGAGATTTTATTAAAATAGGCCACGCACTTCTTCTCGCGGATGCATAATGTTAGTAGTATATACTGTACTATCAATTTGCTCGTTTCCCAAGTATAGTTTTTGAATTTCATAATGCTTTTCTCCTAAAACAATAAGAAATTTAAGTTAAAAACAACTATTTTGGGGGTAAGTTAAAAATTTGGATTCAGCGACCCAAAAAACTTAAAGTAAACCTTATAAGGGAAGTTCGAAGGGGAGATGGGAGGGCAAATGTAAACATGTGCGTGGTTAAGTGGAATTGCGCAACTTAGTCCACGCAGCACCGCGCGCATGTTCCGAGGCAGATCCTAATAGGGTAAAACCCATCTAACATGTTTAAAGAGGCAGAGTCTAAAAGATAATTAAACATACACAGTGAAAACTTCACTGGAAAAATAATCTAACTTGTAACACAGAGTGATGAGGAAGTAAAAGGGTTAAACTAAGATGTGAGGTAAGCAGCATTTAGATAAAAAAATGTATTTTTGAAGAATAAGCACAGAGTCTCAAGTTCTGGTGAAGATGAGCAGTTTATTGGAAATAATTATTCACATTCTTGATTTTTCAGCTTAGATATCATAACATTTCTTTTAAAACAGGTAGAAGTTAAAATGATGATAAAAATGCAACAATATGAAAAATGACTAGATATTATTAACATACCAAACATCAATTTGAGTCAAGCTGTTTCAAAAATGTAACTAAACTTGCAGGTATCACCGGTAAACATAATTTAAATAAATGCAAGAAACGAAAATAAAACAAACTTATTTAAATAGCTAAAAGCTACATCCCCGGCAACACTAAACATTACCACTTCATGAAACATCCAAACAAGCTTATAACTCAGACATGTGTCTGCCGTTGAATGTTCTGACCGCGGTATAAATACCATCTGATCGACGACACGTGCCGGAAAAACGCCTATTCGCTAGAATGTTCTATCACGTGATGTGAACACAAACTTTATGAATAATTAACAAATCCCGACGAATCAGATGATTTGCGGTATGCTGCCATCTGGTATCATATGGCAAACCGACTGAATCGATTACTTCGATTATGACGTAATCAATATTGTGTTCGACTGTCATGTCGTGAAAGAACTGAAATGCTAATAAACTTAAATAAAACCTATTGTAATATAAAACCTAGACAGCAAACCATTAAATGGTAAGTTAACAGTTAAATATAATAACGAAAGTGTATTTAATAAAAGAAAGAGTTGCATTTACTATTGTATAATATGTAAACAAAGTGAAACGATCTTTTAACTAAAAACCATGAAATGAACTTAACTATGAGGATGAATGAATGTGAATGAATGAATAAATGCATTAAATATGTGAGTATATGAGTGGGGTTTTGAGCAATGAGACTAAATACTGATGTTAAATTCTATCAGATCCCCCCTTCCCCTTCATCCTAAGTCATAATGTCATATATCCAATTTGTTGCCAAATTTTGTCTACTTTCTGAATTTCTAGATACTTTTCCCCTAAAACAATAAAAAAATTGATTTTTTTAATAAAAACCTTTTGTGGGAGACTTTTTACCAAAATTTGGGGTGGGGGGATGTTGCCGGTGGGAAGTTACAAATTCGGATTCAGCGACCCCAAAAACATAAAGTAAGCCAATTTCCAGAACTACCATTAATTTTGCTAGGTAAAATTTCCTATTGCCTGGACTATGAGTATTGTGTGGAAATTTTGAGAGAGTGAAAGATGAAATTTTAATGAAATGAATTGTCAATGAAATTTAGGGCTGATTACTTATTCACTATAAAGTAACAAATAGAGTGAAAAAGTTCAAAAATTAAGTTTTAAACTTTGGTATTGTGGAGAAATGAGCAAAAGGAGAAAGTGAAATTTGGGAATAAGGGGAGGGGGGGAGGGGGTGTTCAGATTTATTTTTAAATCAGAAATTCAAAGAAATGCAGAAGAGTTTCACCCCTGATTAAGAAATAATACAAGAATAAAATGAAGCACTTTAAAGGACTTTTTGCATGAAAATAAGTACTTTTAAGCACTAAAAATTTTATTTGAAAAATGTAAGCAGTTTTAAGGACTTTCAAGGACCATATGAACCTTGCATATATAGTGAACTGAATTCTGGTTGCCTTTGAAAAGTAGCTAGACAATAAGGGATTTTTTTAAAACTGATTTCCAACAAAGACATACATAGACAATGGTACTACAATCCATGTAGTATTTTGACCCCCCTCAATATACCTCTCCAGACTTTCTGATCTCTAGCCTATAATTTATAATTTGGTTTTGTGCTAGATTTCCAACAAAGAAGTTAGTATTTATTGAATGTCAACGAGTAGCTTTGGAATGTATGCTATTTCTTTGTTGGAATAAGCTCATTTTTATCAATCATTTTTGAACCGCAATTGAAAAAATATGTATAATAACTGAAATTTACGAAAAATATGAATTAAATGTATGTTCTGTAGCATATAAGTTCTTTTTTAACTACGAAATTTTGCATGTTTAAATATATAATGAAAAGCAAAAAAAAAAAAAACAACAACAACAAAAAAAACCCCGCATATTTATATGTCTATAGACCAGGAATTTTTTGTTGTTATTTAAAATTATTTACAGTTATTTCAATGGATATCAACAATTTTTAACAGAAAAATAAAATAAGTGAACAAATAAATATATTATTTTCATTTTGTTTCCTTATTCAAATACTTCATGGTTTATTAAAAATATGCTTTTATATTTTTAATATGATTTTTAAGGCCGGAATTCTTGATGTTTAATTAGAATAAGTGTCTACGTAGTAATTTCTTTCAGAAATCATTTTTTTTTCCTTGTTTAATATTTTTATATAATGCATATAATTATATAAATACAAATTTAAGTGCGAATCTTTGCATGTTTATATATTTAATGAAAAGTAAAGATAAAATAAATAAATAATAATAATAGCAAACTAAAAAAAGTCAATTGGAACTTTTATAGACCATAAAATTAAGTTTATTTTAAAATTTATTTAATGTTATTTACATAAATAAGCTACTATTTTTCACAGTGGAATAAATGTATCGTTTTTTACCAACTCGCTTTTTAACTTTTGAATTTTTTAAATCATGGATTCTTACGATTATAGTTAGAATAATTGTCTTTGTGCTTAAAAATAAGTTCTAAAAAGATATTGAATTGCTGAAAATAGTTATTATGTAGGTAATAATTACAAAATCAAAAATCCGAAATAACAAAAAAGGCATATTAAGAATTTTAAAAAGGGTATTAAAAAATGATCAAAAATTCAAAATACTTTCATATAGAAACAAAATTTCAATAATATAATTATTCACACATTTATATCACATGTTTTAATTATTTCTCTGTTAAAAATTATTGATATTCATTGAAATAACTGTAAATAATTTTAAATAACAAAAAATTTCTGGTCTATAGACATATAAATATGCGTTTTTTTTTTTTTTTTTTTTTTTTTGCTTTTCATTATATATTTAAACATGCAAAATTTTGTAGTTAAAAACAAACTTATATACAAAACATACATTTAATTCATATTTTTCGTAAATTTCAGTTATTATACATATTTTTTCAATTGCGGTTTGAAAATGATTGATAAAAATTTTCATTCAGAAAAACAAGTCCAAGCCGGATTTGATCCTGGGCCGAAAAAACTGAAATCCAGCGTCCTACCGATCGTGCTGTTGAGTCGCTTGCCAACAGGGGTCTGTCCAGACTTTTTTCACAGGGTCCTGTTTTTGTGAAAGTGTGAAGTTTTTCTTATTTTTGTGAAAATACTAGTCATAACTTTGTGAATTTTAAATTATCGATGTCTTCATGTTCCATCCTTCATATATAAAAAGCTAAGTAATATGCTCTTTGGTGAGTACAACTGCTTACAGCAGACCAGATTTTATTTTTAAGTGACTAAATTTGTGAAAAGTTCAATTTGAAGGTGAAAAAATTCTGTGAAAGGTCTATTTAAGAGACAAATAATTTTGTGAAGGGTCCTGTTTTGGGATAAAATGTTTTGTGAAGGTCCTGTTTGGGGATAAAAAATTTTGTGAAGGGTCCTGTTTGGGGATAAAAAATTTTGTGAAGGGTCCTTTAAAGGACCTAAAATTTTCCTAAACATATCCCTGGTCAAAGAAGGAAATTTATCCAGTTATGAACTGTAGCTTAACCCTTTGCGACACGCAATGTTAAAATAGTACTTAAATTTCAGGAAAATGCTATAAAAAGGTTTAGATAGGCATGATTATGCAAATCATGACCAAAAAAAAAAAATTCTGGATTTTTTTTTACCCGGGGAGGTGGGACAGAAACTGACCCACCATGCAACAAAGGTATGTCATAAGCTACAGTGAGAGCTACTTAATGTCTTAAGTAATATATTTAATAGATGAATAAAAATGATATATTTACAGAAAACTTTTTTATAAATTGAATAAAAATGAAAATAAAAACATATAATACCATTTTACATGGTATTATATGTATAAAATGTTTAGACAATAATACAAAAATCTAGGATATAATATATGAATAATATGTGAAATACAAGAAATATATGAATAATTTCAAAAACACGAGAATAATATAAGAAATATGAGAATAATATGAGAAATATGGAATTAATATGAGAATAAATTTAGAAGCAAGAGAATAATATAAGGAATAAAAATTTATGAATAAGAATATATAAATTTAAAATTTCAACTTCTTCTATAAATCTGGATATGTATATAGAAGCTTTGATGCTCATAATGTGTGAAAATATCGATAACCAACACTAGATTATACAGATTCATAATATTGTTGACGGAACTTCACATGTTTCGCACATCCAAAATGTGCAATGCTCTTTTTTAGATGTGCTGCAATATGCACATCTCCTTCTATTACTTCTTACTGGAATGTGTCCAACATTTTTCAGTTTTTTCTCAGGGGGAACGTAGGGTTTTTTGCTCTTTATTTGAACTGGAGAAAATTTCCTTGTGCTTTCCTTTTCACCGGCTATTGACATTAAGCCTTCAATAACTGATAAACAGAAATCCTTTATATTTTTCACATCATGGTTTGGCTCTTTTATGAATTTAAATACAGTATAGAACCATTTATCCGGAAACCAGTTAACCGGAATGATATTTCTGATAGACTGATTTAAGAATCTTTGCAGAAAAAGGTGTCATACACTGCCAGTTTGATATAGGCTTTGCTTGAAACAATTGTATAATTTGATGACAACATCTAGTATTTGAAAATAAAACAAATTTTGTTGCATTTTAGATGTTTTAATTTTTATGCAGAGGAAACAGAAGAATTTTTGTTCCTACTGGGATTCCCATAAATGACCTTCTTTTAAACTCTGGTTAACTTTTGATCTTTCTTGCATTGATTTTTAATCCAAGTAATCTAATAATTTAAAATCAGAAATAATACCACAACCACACATATTCCAGAAAACTTATCAAATGGATGGTGCTTTAATGTACAACTAGTTAACTGGAAAAACCAATTATCCGGAATACATCTGACCCCAAGCATTCCCGATAAATGGTTCTGTACTGTATAATAAATGCGTTCACTAAGCTTGAATTAGAATCCACACAATTAGAATTGTAGAAATGTAAGGCTTTGCAAATTATTTGGTGCTGCCATCTGTCAGCGAGAATCTCATGTGTGTGATGGGTCAAATTCTGAACCGCATACTTTAGATGAATAAAAAATAATTTAAAATGTCCACTGAAATTTCTTTTTTTGCTTGGAAAATACCTTGAGATAAATATAAATAATAGGCTTTCATGTACATATGTGCTTTGAAATTTGATAAAAATGACAGCTCTTTTAATACCTCTTTTTAGACCTTACTTTAAATATTTTTTAAAGAGAAACTATAATCTTTGTGATTAGCTGCCATCTGCAGTTTAAAAGAGGGATTAAAAATGAAGAGATCCAAAAAAAAAGTTAATTAGGTGGGACAGAAATTGACCCACCATGCCAGAAAGGGTTAAACATTGTGAATGATTTTCTCAAGACCCCTGGGGGTTGCACTTTAGGATGCTCATGTATTTATATATTAACTATACTCTATTGATACACAAATGTTCATTGAATTCGGTGAGACCAACCTCGGACCCTTTCCCTGTAAGTTATATTAAAAGTAAACTATTTACAAAATATATATTGACATCTAAATACATTGTAGATTTCCACTTCGCAAACACAGCTTTACCATTCTTAAATCAAAGTTACTACACATATTTGGAGCTGTCTTACACACTTCTTTACTGCGAACATCACAATATTCTGTGGAAAAAAGGAAGCATATTTTGTCTAAGGATCATGGAATATGTGAATTTCATATTGTGGAATAATCGTGGAAAAAACATGAATTTCATCAGATGATTGCAGAAAATACACATATTTCATCAAAGGATCGTGAAAAACGTGAATTTTGTCAAATAATCACGGAAAAAAATATCATTTTCATTAGAGGATCACAGAGAAAACGAGAATTTCATCGAAAGGTTGCAAAAGTGCAAGTTTCAACATAAGATCCTGAAAAAAATGTGAATTTTGAAGTCGAAAGATCTTGAAGCTTATTGGTTCATCAGTATCACGTGAACCGTTAGTCAGCTAAATTTTGAATTCTGTTCTGTTACATAACTAATTTGCCGCATACATTCGGATGATCAGATGTGCCTGTGTTTCTGTCAACATATTTGAATTGTAAGGTAAGTCTGGCTTGCTCTGCCGTTTATTTCTTTTGGGTTTTTTATTTCTTTTGGGTTTTTTATTTCTTTTCTTTTTTTTTTTCCGTTAGGATTTTTGCATTAGTTGTTTAAAATGCACCCTTTATTGGCTAATATATCGATTTTTACATGGTTACCACTTTAGAGACGGAAGATTCAGCCAACGGTTGCCGAAAAATTTCAAGTCTGAAAACATCGAGGGTGTATTACCAAATGTCAATAAAAATTGAAATTTAATTCAGTTTGAAGACGAAGTACCATAACTTGACGATGTTTCAGACCCTGACTAGGATCCCTTTTTGTAAACATTAAATTATTGATTTTTTTTTTTTTTTTTGGAAATTTTAGCAGTTTGTTTTTTGTGTAAATATTTGTAAATTTTTTTATATATTTTTTTGTATGAAACTCCCCATTTTTCTGAATCGCCGTCTCATTTATTGGTATTTATTTATATTTATCCTCTTACTTTTATTTTATATTTAATAAATTTTTTGGCAGTTGTGAGCGAGATTTTATCTGCATTCGCAACAAATTTTTCTAGACGGCGGAAAAACTTTGTTTTTAAATCTTTACGTTATTTATAAATCCATGTTTTTACATCCTTTTCTATTTTTAAAAATGGGGCAAAATCATTGATTTATAAATAACAAAGATTTAAAAATGATGTTTTTCAGCCATCTTGAAAAGATTTTTGGCATAATTTTTTTCACCAAGCGGCATAGGATATGGAGCTCTTCCCTGAATTTTGTCAAAGAAACGCGAGAGGTGTAATTCGTCAAAAGGATGCAGAATAAACGTGAATTTTTCAACAAATCCTTATAAAAACACTTTCGTGAAAGGATTGCAGAAAAACAGTCATTTCGTCAAAAGGCTGCAAAAAACAAATTCCATCAAAGAATTGCAGAAAAAGCAAGAATTTCGCCATAGGGTTTTTGGAAAAAGCTCATTTTTTTTTTGCACATGAGGTGGTTCATATTTTCTTCTTTTGAAGGTTGACTTTTGCAAACACAATTTTTTGAATGCTTTTTATGACTTGCCACTATCTGAATAATCATGCATAACAATTACCTGTTTAATTGAGTCTGACTTAATGTTGTAAACTTAAAATAACACTTTCTCGTTCATTTTTGACGGGAGCATAAGCTAGTTAGTTAATAAAAATGTTTTTTTTTTTTAAATTAATTTTTTCAACTACATTTCAGCAATGAAATTACGCTTGAAAATTATTGAATATTAATGATGTGAATTATCACATTAAAATTGTATATTCACCGATGCTGGGTTTATTTGCGTCTCATGTTATGCCGCTAGAATGTGTGCTCATGAAGACTTCTCCATCTTGTGCTGCAGTAGCAGCCTTACTGACTTATATAAGTGAGAAATGCCAAGCTGGATATCGTCCTTGTAGTTTAGTGGTAGAGCACTGGAGATCTATTCCAGGGACCCGGGTTCGATTCCCAGCTTGGACATTTTTCACTAAGTTGGTTAACGCTTTGTAGCAATGTGATAATTCACATCATTAATATTCAATTAAAAATGTTTTTTTTTTAAATATATATTTTCTGTTCTTCATTTTTTAGTTATAAATTTTTTTCTACATTTAAGTCTTTAAAATGTTTCATTGTTGCAGTTTTACAGTACTTTGGCATATTTTGGCAAGCATTTATTGGGACATAATTAAATCCATTCTTTTTTCAACTCCCATACAATTATATGAATTACGGAGAATATCTGTCAAGTTATCGCTTTAGCAGGTATGGCAATGCTCATATATTATTAAGTTAATTTATTTAGAGATTAACACCCCTCTAAATTTTTAAATTAAATTATTACATGCTAAATTATTTTTTAGGTTATTTATTCGTATGTTCAAGTTAAGTCCTTTATTCCAATGATTTAACTGATAACTTTTATCCTCGCTAAAACTTTTCTGATCGATACATTACAGTATGCCTACATCGTTCTGTGGTTTTAACAGCTGCATTTTAATTGCACAAAAGTGTTTCATGCCTTGTTTAAAATTATTAAAAATAGGCACTCCAATCTGATTTTTACATCTGCTCTTTCCCAACTTAACAGTAAAGATATACAATATGAGGAAATGAAAACCACAAATCTTGCATTTTCCTAGCTGCATTTACAGTTTTCTTTAGGTTTACTTTTTCATTTCATCTATTTTATTACGTTGCTAAGTATGGCAAGTCCTTGGCATGTCTGCTGTTCAAAATTTAAATTGCTTTCTCCGTAACCGCTGTTTTCTAAATCAGTTGCCTTGCCTCAGACCGCACTTATCACGGCAGTATAACCGATATGAAAATGTAATCAGATCACCTCTGACACTCCTATTGAAAGGACCTTAAAAATTTGACTGCCTAATGGGAGACTACCTACCAAATATCTCTGCCTGTGAAAATAAATAACTCCCATGGATTACTGTTCTGTTTCTTGTGTTGAATCCAGCATTTGGGAATGAGAATTTCTGGGTTTTGCAAATTATGCTTCACAACAGTACTAAAACCGGCCTTAAACCATCTTTCCATATCTCTACAACGATTTCTATGTAAAGAGAAATCACAATCTATCAACTCCTTCACAGCAGTTTAATTGGAAAATGTTAAATTATAGTAACAAATACCTCCCGTTGCAGGAATAGTCTCATGATTTGATAAAGCAGCAGTGATTTAAACATACAAAAGTATAGTATCTAGCTATAAAATAGGGACATGTCAATGCATTTCCTAACATTTTTAGATTGGTTTTATTACATATTACTGAAACAATACACAAAAAATACAGGAAATTTTAACTCAACAATTTAGAAAAATTTATTAATAAAATTTTATATTTACAAAATATACAATTTCTTGTTCAGCTCTTGGACTCGAGACTTCCATTTGTTTTTTGTAGAATGTCAAATATATCTAAAGACTCACCTATAATGAGACATATAAAATTTTTATTTAACAATATATCTAAAATTGTATATCTA
This sequence comes from Maratus speciosus, assembly GCA_963932465.1. NCBI lineage: Eukaryota > Metazoa > Arthropoda > Arachnida > Araneae > Salticidae > Maratus > Maratus speciosus. Next base: position 317,548,103 of record OZ010795.1, on the reverse strand, counting down.
AAATTATTAAAAACTAGAAACTAAAAAAAGCTAGTTTTCATTAAATAAAACTCTTTCCTACTTATGTTATTTTAGTTATTTTCAGCACCTAGGTATTAACTGCATGCTAGAAACGAACTTTCAAGCCCTTTACTATTAACAAATATTTTTATTGACAGGGTTACATAAAGTTACATGCATTACTAGGGTGTCAACGATTTTAACGATTTTAATCAGTTGATTTAAATCAGCGATTAAAATCATGATTTTAATCAACCGATTTTTTAAAAAAAAATCACTGATTTAAATAAAAAATTTTCTAAATGTTTAAAATGTCAAAAAATATATTAAAATCTAACATAAACATAATTTGAAAGTTTCTACAGGTATTTTGACTTATGAATAAACAAAAAAAAGAGTTTTAAATAATTATTTCTAAGCTTAATTCATGAGTATTGTAAAAAATTAAAAACAGTTGAGTTTATAAAAAGCATTGTTTTTAAATTTTTATCCAAATTAAAACAGTTTAATTTAAAAATGATATTTAAATCTAATATAATTTGCAATGTCATAAATTCCATTAGGTAATCAATTTATGCATTATTTTATATAAAATTACACATAGCAAGTGTAATACATTTCTACAAGTAAAAGAATAAATAGTAATTAGTAGCAATCTCAAGTTAAAGAAGAATGAAAGAATGACATCTTTTCAAAGCTAAATTGTAAATGAATGCATAAGAGAAAAATAAATACATGGTATAAAAATGCTAAGCTCACCAAGAACTTCTTCGGTAGGTATAGGTTGAATAAATATTTTTAACTTTGTAACTCACATAATATTAAATAAAAAATAATGATTAGGGATTGAAAAGGCAGCAAAATTTTTCTTAAAAAAAAAAAAAAAAAAAAAATGAACCATTAAAAGCTAATAATCCACACTGAAAGGTTATAATGCTGTTACTTAAATATTTTGAGGATTTCAGATATAAGTGGCTAACTTTATCCTATATGAATGGGTTTAACTCATTTTCATAATTCTTTTGGCTATCATACACATACATGTGTGTAAGTTTAGATTTTGGTGGTTTACAGTAATTTTCCTAAATACAAATGCAAAACGAGCTGCAAATAATATTTGTTAGTTTTGTTATTTGTGTTACTAACTAATGAATTACTTATTTGCAGTTTTTATTAATCCTGTAATTACTTATACTATTTCTTCTAGGACTTTTTTAAATGGTGCCGCACCATGCCCCTTTTGAAATTGGCAAAATGCACTGTGCCTTAAAAAAAATAGTTGAAATTCACCTGTAGTTGTAGCCAGAGATTTCTTGTAAAAAACTTCCCCATTCAACAGTATTTCTAAATTCATGTAGACAAGATCTCGCAAAAACATAGAACTTTATTTCTTTAGAAAATACAGGATATTATTAAAATATGTTATTTAATTGTATTTTTCAGTTTGTTATTCATAAAATTATTAAAAATTAAGGACACTTTATTCATCATACTAAAAATTCTTTTTTTTTTCCTTTTTCTTATATCATTACTAATATATTTCCTCATGAAATAGTGCCCTTTTTTGGAACTAGCATCCTGTCCCTTTTCCTTTCTAAAATGAATACTACATTATTATCATTTTAATAATTAAGTCTTAAAAATGTATAATATGTTCCTAATTAGAGATAATTGTTTAATAATTATTAATTTGAAGTAGTGTTAACTATGTAATATAAAATGCAGTTAATAATTTTAATAAATGTTAAATATCACTCGTATTTATAAAGTTTTACATAATTATTACAATATTAATGAATATATAATTATTGTATGATACTACCTAATGAAACTACTAATTTGCAGTTTTTATAATTTCTGTAATTACTAACTAATAATTATAATTTTATTAATTAAAGTGTAACAACATAGATTATGTTAGCAATTAGTGGTTTAATTGTTTTGGAAACCTAAAACTCCTTGTAGCTATTCCGTATTTGAACGCTGAGAAAAAAATCATAAAAATCAGATTTAAATCAAAAAAATCTGATTTAAATAAAAAAAATCCGATTTTTTTTTATTTAAAAAAAAAATCATGATTTTTTTACACCCTATGCATTATACACATATAGGTTATACATACATTACATCATACAGGTTATACATGCACATACATACACAATATATTTGTATTTTCTGAGAGTTATTGTAATTAATATTATCAATGCCATTCTTTGCCGATTTACATAGACTAAAGGGCTCTGCCCCCTACAACCCCATTCAGATCTTCAGGATCTAAAACCGTGCTAATCTGCTCTGTTTTAAAAATATTACCCAATTATACAAGATTGAATGATATTAGAAGTGGTGATCTTCCTATAACCAAGCTGTCATTAATTTTCCTTTGACTGGGGGATTTTTAGGACCTCAAGGGTACATCTACCGCCAATACCTTTTTTTTCGTTACTGATTCAGTAAAATTTATTACACATTTGAAAATCAGCTTGTATAAAATGGTTAAGAAAGAACTATCGCTGCCATCTAGACTTTTATAATGAAGTCCTGAAGAAAAGTTTCTTTTCAGATACTATAAGAAAATTGTTTTAAATATATCATTTTAAACATAATTTTCTCCTTTTAATGCCTTTCTTGGGTAATAATTTAATTATTTTAAAAATTTCTTTCTCTTAATATTCCCGTGTAAACAGGGCTTTACAAATCTGATAAAATCTGGTAGCCAGTAAAAAATTCTAGTTGCTAATAAAAAATATTTACTCCCTCCCCCTCTAGAATAGCACATAATTTAGAAAGATAGTACAGTAGAACCTCGATTATCCGAAGTAATTGGGACCGATCATCTTTCGGAAAATCGAGAATGCTTCAATTTTAAGATTAAGGGCAAATATTTGCGCTATTTCTTATTATGGTAACAAGTAGGTAACTTATTATGGTAACAACATCAATAGCAAAATAGAAATTAGAATAAACTACTTGAATTTCAATTTTGAAATTAAGTACCTTTTATATATTTCACAAGGGTTTGAAACAAAGTTTTGTTTGTTGCAGTTTCTATTGCCTTTTCTGTGCAGCTCTATCAAGTCTTTTTAATACTATTGGTTCATGGGTATCAGTTTTTCTGCATAAAACGTTTTTTTTATTTTTGCAGCATCTCTCTTCACAACAATGCTGTATTCTTGAGCTTATTTTGTCATACTCTCACCCAATTCTACATGATTTCTTATTTGAATTTTTTCTTCTTTACTTAAAGTAATGCATTTTTTTTTATACACATGATAAAAATGAATTTTTACTCTAGTAAAACTTTCGTATGGGAGCTCAAGTTAAATTCAAAGAAATTCTAAGAAAGGAGTTCCAAAATATTTATCTGTATCGTGGTTCGGAAAGGACTGCTTACACACAAGCAATGTGATAGTAAAAAAAAAAAAAGCCTTAAAAATGGATTTCGGTTAACCGAGAGTTTCGGATAAAAGAGGTTCTACTGTATAAACTAAGTTTTCTATTGAAACTTATCAAAATTATATATCTCTGAAGAAAAAAAGGAAAGAAATACGGTAAAGGTTGTATTAACCGGCATGCTCAAAAAATGCTGATTGCCAAATGCTTCAAATGTCAGGATAGTTGAGTACTACAAAAGCTATATCTGCTGTGAGGAGGGCATCAATGAAATAGAGAAGCAGGAAAGCAATTTTTTGCTTATTTTCCTGCAAAGTCAGTCCAATAGTTCTGATTTTAAAATTTGCATTTGATGAGCATATTTTTGTCAAATTAAAAATGAAAGTTAAAAATACTTTTTGTTTGTATATAATTTTTACGTTTATTTCATAATATTTTGTAACTCTGCAACATCTATAAGAAGACATACATCTTATGAGAATTTTAATTTAACATTGTGACTAAGTAACAGATGCTGCTCTTTGTAGAAATTTTAGGCAAGCAATTGATGTAAACATATTGACTGTAAAAATAAAAAGCTTATTTATATAAGTAAGTCAGCTCGAATAATAAAAATATTTAAGTGCTTATAAAATAAATCCTAATATGAGAAGTAGCAAAACTAATAACGTTTGCAAAATAACACATAAGTTATTATGTAATGTGCATTGCTAAAATAAACCATTCTCCTGTGCTGATATTATGTAATCGGAATTATCTGGCCAATGGGTGGGGGGTATTTTTATCCAACAATCTACAGCAGGAGTGGCCAACTGTGGCATGCCGGATACCACTAAAATTTTACAGAAAAAGTCAATTTCTTGAATTGCAGAGATTCGACGATTAGATAATGCAATGATTACTATAAAATTTTAGGTGTAGAGCGTGCCATAGTTGGCCACCCCTGATCTACAGTAAGAATTTGGGGAATAAAAACAAACTTAGCCTTCTGAAGTGCAATGAATGATTTTTTATTGCCATTTCTTGCAGTTGATAATCCAAATACATATAATTATAAAACATTCTTGTGTAAATAATGTGGTCATGTAATTAAAAATTCTGTCTCACGCATTCCTCCCACCAAAATTCTTTGAAAAACTGGTAACTGAACCCTCTTACGAAAAACATTCGTAAACAACCAGTACCGGACATTTGACTCAAAAACAGGGTGGCACCAACCTAAAGTGCAATGAGTACAGTGCTCATGAGCACCAAGCATTCTAAGTGAAGAAGAAATATTTAAAAAATACATATTATTCTTAACTTTATTAAAATTAATTATTCATGATATGTCTTATCCAACAATCTACAATAAGAATTTGGGGTTAAATAAATAATTAAAAAAACAACAATATTGACTGAGAACATTTTTCAGTGTAAGATGCAAAAATTGTATAATTAATTTAAATGTATGAAGGTTTGTTTTAATTCAAATAATAAATTTAGCTAAATGGGAATATTTTTCACTATAAAATGAAAAAATATTTACCCATCACGGGTGTAACTAATTAAAATGTAAAAAATTTAACATTGTTTAAAGTCTAAACATTGCTGTTAAATGATTTTGCAATAAAAAATATAATAAATTACAATTTAAATTACACTTAATTTTTCTTTGTAAGATGCAATAACATTTATATATCAATATTATAAATAACTAATAAATAACAAACCTTAAAATATATTTAATTTGCATCTTACAATAGGAAATTCATTGCAATTTAAATTTAAATTGTAATTATTTCTAATTTTTATTGCAAATGCATTTAGCAGCGATATTTAGACTTTAAACAACATTAAATTTCTTACATTCTAATTACTTACATACACGTTAGGTAAATATTTTTGCATTTTAAATCATTTTGAAAATATTCCCATTTAGCAAGATTTATTCTTTGAATTAAAATTAACTTTCTTATGTTTTAAATAGTATTTTTGCATCTTACAAATTTTCTATATGATATCAGTAACTAATCTGCACAATATCATATGATATCGTAATGTATTCGGCAAAAGATTACCATGAGGCCAAATGATTGAAAACTAAGACACAAAAGCTTCAAAACTAATTCAATAGTAATCAGGATGCGATGGCCCATAAGTGATTTGCCAGATGGACAACAAGCCTTCCCTGCCAATCTCAGGAAGTGAGGTCGTTCGGGTGAAAAATAATCATATTGGGATATTCGGTGGAAGTTTGGCCAGGGATTATTTGCTACTTGGGAAGTGGTCAATGGTTATGAAATGGCAGACTGCATAATATCATTACTCATTTATTATGCAAACAAATCTTCAAAAAGCAAAGTACTGTTTGCCCCCCCCCCCCCACGAAAAAAAAGAACACCCCCATACATTTTAATCTCCAAAATTGTGCCAGAAAAAAAAAAAAAAAGAAATAGCTGTTCCACTAGAAATTATGTTTTCTTTCAATTTATGTTAAAAAATAAAGTTTATGGAGTTGTCTTCATGCTGAAATTGCACCAAATGCAAACCCTGAAATTTTCAATATGAATCCCAAATTTTGACATCATATTTGGCTTTTTCGGTAAATTTTACCTTAGGATACCAAATAGGGAGTCATTTGATCTAGTAATATATGTATAATGACAGGTTTAAAGTTTGGAACCTCTGATGTTAAATTTATCCGTAATTGTTGCAATACAATACAGGTAGTTTTTAAAGTGTAACTTGAACAATACTGTGCAGAATGGGCTGTAATTTTAGATTTGCATATTTGAAGCTTCTAGGAATTTATTTCTGTTAAAAATTTATAGGTTACAATTAGTTTTTTTTCTTGAAATTTTCAAAATATTATGTTTTTGAAAAAATAAATATTCAGACCTATAATTTTTTAAAACAGAAATTGATTTCCGGAAGCTTAATATATATAGATCCAAAATTATAGCTCATTGCAAAAAGAATAGTATCACTCAATTGTGGCAACCTATGTCATAGGGAGAGGAGAGAGCTAAAAAAGACAAATTTGTATGGCATAGTTAATAACGATCCCTAATCTCTTTTGTATTTAGAAATAGGTAACTCGGGAAATAAGTACTTCAGAAAGCACTCCCAATTCAAAACTTTATGTCTATCTATCTATCTATCTATCTATCTATCTATATCTATATATATAACCATTAATTAAACATAACCTACCACCGTCAATTATTATGATTTAAAGCTGTAAGTATTAAAAAAAAAAAAAAAAAAAAATTATTATAAGAATTATTATGGATGAAAAAGAAAAAAGTGGACACCGACAAAAATTGAAAAGCTTATACATTGAATTACGTTATCAAGGGCACAGAATTCAGTGATATAAGCAAAATGGTTGTTTTCTGTGGGAAAAATAAGCTAAAGCTAAAATTTATTTTCCCCTGTGCCCAAACAACCATTAAAATCAAGTGAATTGATTAAAAATGAAAGCAGAATAGAAACAAATAATATGAAATGGATATATATATATATATATATATATATATCACCTTTTTTATGGACAAAATAACTTCAATAATTCTGCACAAATCTCTTCCAAACTGATACATAAAATCGAGGGGCAAAAAACCTCGGTCAAGTTCGTTAATGGGCAAAATCAGACCAATGGGGTGGAAATAGGGAAGGGCTTTGTGAAAACAGGAAAAAACCCATAAATACATAATTATAATACATATCAAATCAGTTTAAAGTTATTATTACTTCTAGGAAAAGGCCAAAAATTTATGTATGACAAGTTTTTGATATCATTCTAAATGGGCTCAAGGAGCGAAATAAATAAGAGTTTTAAGGAGAAAAAAAATTCACAACTTCATCAATTCACAAGCTATCAAATCCACTTAAATTTATTATAAATCTTCTGTATGTTATCTACAACTTTAATAATGACAAGTTTTTGATAGGACCAACTCTTACAGTCAAAAAAAAAAAAAAAAAAAGGGGGGGGGGGGGGTGAAGAAGAAAAAAATTCATAACTTCGTCAATTCACAATATATCAAATGCGCTTACATTTATTATAAATCTTCTTAATATTATCTACAACTTTTATATTGACAAGTTTTTGATAGGACCAACTCTTATACCAAATAAAATAATAATAAAAAATAAAATAGGGGTTCAAGAAAAAATTTCCGTATTAATAAGATTCTGATGAAACCAGCTCTTACAGATAAATAAAATTAAAAACTCAAATGAAATTAAAAACTCGTCAAAAGCGGACAGATAAATTTTTTAAACTGGTTTTACCTCTACTTTGATTTAGTTTTTGTTGGCGAAATTAGTACTTAACTTCGAAAATCTACCTGTGCCTGTAGGGATTTTTTATTTTTAAAATTACAAACAAAAGAAAAGAAAATTGTCTAAATTTTAAAAGATGTTGTTTGGTACTATAAAAAAAAAAAAAAAAAGATGAACATGAATTGCTACTTGAATGCATTAACTAAACAAATAGTGGTCATGTTCATGCATGCTGATTTATAAACAATGTGGTATACCTCATAAAATTCAGTTAATAAAAGCTTTTCAAACATTACAGTAACCAAAGTATCGTAATAATTAATAACATTAATTTCACAAAATTCAAAATAAATTAATCAAATAATTACCAGGCGGTATTCCGTAGCCTTTGTGTAATCCATGAGGATTTGAAGGCGTCTTAGAATCCATATGCACTTCTTTACGTAAAACACTGTCAATGTCAACAGAACTGAAGAAAGCAACTGACTATACATAGGGAAAACTTCCATAAATGAGTGAATTTTCTTATAACTGTTTTTATACAATTTATATTAAATTACATATGTGAGTCAATATATTTCCCCAAATAAATCAAACAGCAATAAAATAATTTAAGCTTAACTTGTAGACTATAAATTGTCAGTTTTTAAGAGCAGAAGGGAAAACACACACATTCTAAAAAAAAAAAAAAAAATGCTTTTCATTTTTAGGCTAATGTGATAACTTTTTGATAAGAAAAAATATGCACCACACTAAAATGTTTTCCTACACAGTATATTCTCAAAAAATCTGCACAACTTGGGACCACAGATTTAGCATATTTATGATTTTTGCGGATTTTCAGGGTTCATACTCATTTTCATAAATGAAAAAAAAAAAAGTAAAATTTATAACTTTTTCATACTAACAATCAGTGATGAAGCATTGCAAATAGCAGTGATTATTGGCTAATGTGATCTTTAAAAATAGATAGGAAATTTTTCCAGGGTAACTATATAAATTTTTCAGGTTTTGAGGGATCCTAAGAACTTTTCCCTGAGGTTTTTTCTTGATATTTTAAGATCAAAACTATTCCTCTGAGTTTCCCCTGATTTTCAGATTTCCCTGAAGAATATCAACTCTGATTTTATATTATTTTTTGTTTACACTTAAAAATCTCATAAGAATAGTTGTATGAAATAATTACATATATGCTGTAAATATTAAATTCTAATAAAAACTAATATACCTAATGAAAATATATAATCCAGTAAAAAAATTATTTAAAGAAAAATTTTAATAAATTTCATTACTACTACAAATAACTAAACTTGCTAAATATTTGACCAACAGTAGTGTGGGATCCAAATCCCTACAGCGCCCTTACAAAAGCACCACCAGGAGTCGAGATCACAACTCTGCAGTAAAGCACTCTAGCGATGCTGACAGCGGCAGCGCATGCGCTCACAAATGACTGTCGGCGGCAGACGTGCTCCGAGAGATAAACTGAAGTGACGTGAGGAACTTGAGAACATTATTCGAGTGTTGGTGCTGATATGAGGTGGTGGACGCAAAAAAAATGTAGTGAAAGGACGTAGATGTTGATAACGACGGAAAATGTCACAAGATTGAATAATGTTTGTGTGAGTGCTGTCTCCTTGTATATTTGTAAATAGTTTTCAATATAACTTGTTTTTTATAAAGAGAAATCGTCTTTATTTCTGGTAGTAAAGTGCATTTTATTCTTTAATCAAAGTGATGTTCTATAGTAGTGTAAGAACATATGTTTTAAAATCTTTTATTGCAACCTGCAAACAATTAGCAGTTCTTTCTTGCGTAATTAGAAAATTCAAATATTTATCTCCATAAACATCATCAAAAAAATTTTTCCTCTCAGATTCAATATCTGATGAATACTCTGAAGACTGCAATATAAAATGTACAATTTCATCATCTGAATTACTCATGCTTCATCAGCACAAGTAACCCAGCTTAGAATGAACCATTCATGACCAACTTATATTTTCACAAAATCTTAATAGAAAATTTCATTGTTACAATGTTGAAATAAATATGGGTTTTAGAATTGAGTATTTTTAAGAGTTGACTGTATAATAATTGAAACTATTGATGGATAATTTAAATTTAACAATTATTAAAAATGCGCATTTGTATTATTGAAAGAATTATATAAAAATTTTATTAACTGACTGCCGTTGAAAAATTACACATTAAAAATTTAAATTGGAATTCTGTATACTTTGTGACTTTTGTAAGTAGACAAAAAACCCTTTCATTTCACCGAGGATTGTAAAAAATCCTGACAAAATTTTAAAAAGCCGTGCCGATGGCTTTTATTGATTTTAACTGGCTTTTTTGGCTAAAATTAGATGTTATACAGTGAAACATTTAAATTATAAACTGTACATTTTAAATTCTTTTTCAATTAATTTTAAAGACATTGTATTGAGTTAAAATTTCATAAAAAACACAATTTTTCACTAATGAAGGCGTTAATAATGGAATGACACATGGAGCTGCTAATTATTTGCAGTCAAATTTGCAAATATGTCTGGTAAATTTTAAAAAGTCATACAATTTGCTTTATTTGTTTTACTCTGGCATTTAACGCTTTATTATTATTATTATTATTACTATTATTATTATTACGCCTTTAAATAATAAAATATTTTATTTTTGAAACAATAATTGTTTAGTTATATATTTTATTACTTAATTAATGTTAAGGGATGGTATGTAATATTCTTATGTTTTTTTCATAAATATTCAAAATAATCCATAAAGTCACTTAATAAAAAATACTATTTCTTACAATTGAATCAATTATTAGGAATAAGAGGTGCTTGAGCAGCAAGAAGTATTTCCATATTTTGTTTTAACTCGTTTTATTTTTAAAACAATTTTTTTTTTAATTATTGTTCTTTTTTTTTCTACGCCTACATGTACTAAAATCTCCTTAAATATTATCTGCTTCCTAATTCGTCTTTCATCACTGGTCAGTCTTTGATTTAATTTCTTGATATGGTACTAGATTAATTTTAACACAATTATTCTAACTGGTAAAAAATTCATGTAACTTTTCAACTGGTTGAAAAATGTCCAGGCCAGGGTTCAAACCAGGAATCTCTTGGCTGAAACTGCCAATGCTCTACCAACTGAGCTATCCCGGACAAATTTGGAAGACCTAATCCAACCAGCTAACCTTATTGATCATAGCATTTGGTCTGATACATCAATCAGCTAAACAGAATAAATTGCTGGTAATGGAACTCCAGGAAACACTGGATACGTAATTACACTAGATTAATTTTAACACAATTATTCCAGTTGTAATTTTCCAACTGGATGAAAAATGTCCAAGCCAGGATTTGAACCAGGGATCTCTTGGCTAAAGCTTCAGCCAGTATTGAATAATTATGTTAAATTAATCTAGTGTAATTACATATACAGTGTTTCCTGGAGTTCCATTACCTGTGATTTATTCTGTTGAGCTGATTCAAATAAATCAGACTAGATGCTATGAAAAATAAGGTTAGCTGGACGAATTAGATCCTCCAGATTCATCCAGGATAGCTCAGTTGGTAGAACATTGACAGCTTCAACCAAGAGATCCCTGCTTCGATCCCTGGCCTAGACATTTTTCGTCCAGTTGGAAAATTACAACTCATATGACTTATTTACCAATTAGAATAATTGTGTTAAAATTAATCTAGTGTAATTACATATCCAGCGTTTCCAGGAGTTCCATTACCTGCGATTTATTCTGTTGAGCTGATTCACATATCAGACCAGATGCTATGATCAATAAGGTTAGCTGGGTGAATTAGGTCCTCCAGATTCATCCGGGATAGCTTAGTTGGTAGAGCATTGGCAGCTTCAGCCAAGAGATCCCTGGTTCGAATCCTGGCCTGGACATTTTTCACCCAGTTGGAAAATTACAACTCATATAACTCGTCATATGGATTTATCTGGAATAAATTATGAAATTGTTTAGTAGCAGAAAAGGTATAAAAACTTGTTAAAATATATCTTTTTTTATAAGTCATCAGAACCCATTGATTATTAACTAAATATCAATGTTCTCAAGTCAGATAATTTCAATTATTAAATACATATAAATTATTTACTTATAATAAAATTTTTATGCAAATAGCAGTATGTATGTTTCCTTTTTTATGTATGGAGATTTGTCATTGCTTAACTAAATATAATTTTTTAAATGTACAGTATATGTGTATAAAGACTTATTCATTTGATAATATTTAATAAAGTTAATGATTGTTTTAGTAGAAAAAATGTGCATTAAAAATAAATTAATGCAAATTTAATGTGAATGAACTGTAAACCATCTTTTATTAAATAAAAGCCGTGTTTTTTCAACTAAACATTGTTTTTTTTTAAAGTGGTTAAAACCAGAAAATGCCATTTGGCTTTTTTATGACCTAGCTAAAATCGAGCAGCCTCATTGTTGGCAATTCTTTTTATAGAAATGGGGTACATATGTGCTTCTTAAAATATTATTAAATTAAAAGTGTAAAATGAATCCTGAACAAATATTTAATATAAAATCATGCTACTGATTTAATAATTTTGGTTTACTCTAAAAATGTAAGTCTGTTTTCTCTTATAAAAGAGGGTAAAATAGAAGAGGAGATATTGTTTTTACAGAAACTTCTGAGTTATAATCAACCAAAAAACTGAAAACAATGCAATAAAACTCCAAATCATTCCCCCCCCCCCCCCCTATATATTAGAAAAAGAATATGATTTGCCATGCTTCAATGCAAAGAAAAATTAAGCAATTATTTCATTTCAGATATGATATGCTTATAAATTTATTCATTATTTCAATTTAACATTGGCAAGCGGCTTTTTTAAAATGCTGCCATCTTAAATCAACCTTTTACTTCTTTATAAATATTTACTAAATCTTAAACACATACAAGTTTCATACCTTTTCTTTTATGCTTACCTTCAATGTTTTTCAACATTTAAAATACCTTTCAGCAAATTTTTATATACAAAATAACATTTTTTAAAATTTTATTTTACTTAAAAAAAAAAAAAAAAAAAAAAAAAAAAAAAATGCTAATTTTGCATTTAGAACTAACATTATGCTATGCTTTGCATGAGGAGGAAGAAAAAATCACCAGGGCTAATTTCAGAAAGATAAAAAGCTTCTTATTGGTGAAAATGATATCATGTTTAAAAGAATACAAAGATATTTTCATCTATAAAATGGAAACATATTGTAGCAGAACACCACAGATCGGCACAGTTTGATTAAAAGCGTTTTGCATATTTGAGAATTTTTGTGGATTACAGGTTTACACAATATTTGTTTACAATTTTTTTAATTTACAAGGAGCTCTGCCTGTCAACACTTTTCAGACAACCCAGATTCTAAAAGCATGCTAATTTGATTGTCTTTAAAAAGATTAAATTATAATTTAAAAAAAAAAAAAATCAGTGGCGATCTCTTTGTAAACGGGTTTCCATTTGTTTTCCTTTGATTGGAGATTTTTAAGACCAAATCAGCTGCTGTTAAGAGATACAATTGTTGTTTTCCTCTTTGATTGAAAAAAATTAGTTAAAAATTAGAAAATAAGCTGAGTAAAATAAATTAAGTAAACAGAGTCATTGTCTCCTGGTATTTTTAAACAATGTTATAAGTTCTTTTAAATAAATCATTTTAAATGTATCTTTTTAAATCTGACATAATTTTTACCAAAATTTTCTTTCTCTTATTAATATTCACAAGAAAATACTTTTGTTGTTAGATAAGAAATATTATTTGCACTGTCTTAGAATTCACAACAATAGTTCAAAAGATTATCTCAAAATATGAAATAAATGTGTCGTGCAAATATATTTTTAAATTTAAACTGTTTCGCATTATTATGTGGCCATTTTAATATGACGTAATTTCCACCACTTACGACTTTTAACGTGTAATAATGAATTTTTTAATTTAGAATGTTCTTTCGCTTTTAAAATTAAAGTGTAAATATAGTTCTTATGACATAATTTTCAATATTTTCCTACTTTTAACACGTAATCATTTAATTCTAATTTGAAAGTTTTTTTCTGTTTATAATAGCCACACGTAAATAAATTTTTAATGTGAAGGAAATATTATTTTTTGCACTGTTTTCAAAATTGGCAACAATTTAAAATAACACCCTTTACTAAAATACGTAAAAAATATCACTCTAAATCCTGAAAATTTGAATTTAAAATGGAAATAAAACCCCAAAAAGAATCAAATTAAAATGCAGTCTGCATACCAGGAGCATCTAATGTGTAAAATGATCTAAAATGATTAAATTCCTATGTATAGTTTTTGCTCCTATAAAACTTTTTTAATGGAACGATTTTGTCTAACTTTGGCATTAAATATCTCTTAAAAGAATTCTTCGATTTGAAAACTGTCTGCATCAGCGTGTTTATCAAACATTTTTCTATAATACTACTGATTTTCATATTTTTGTATGCAACAGTTTTTTTTTAATATTAACGAAGAAAGACCTCCGGTCACAAAAAATTCAAAAACAGCGGCGATGGCAGCGTTAGCTACTTTTTTTTAGAATAGAGAGATATCTTTGTCAAATTTAGATTGTTAATGCATAAAAAATAAATTACACACCAAAACATATAAATAAAGTAAGAGTAATTTTAAAAAACAAGTTCATGATTTTTATATTTTTAAAATTCATTACTAAGACCTAGTTGTTTCCATTAAAACATTTGGTTTATATTTTGGTATAGAATCTTTCAGCTTATAAAAAGCCGTAAATGACTGCTGAATCACGAATTTGTTTTTACAAACTTCAGTATCTTTGGCTTAATATTGTAAATATAGGTGTAAAGTTTAAATAGCAATTTATTGAATTTTACATTTATTAACCTTGATTTAAGGGATTAATTGCTTGTTTTTTGAATAAATGTTTTTAAATTTTTAATTCTATAAATTGTAATTATTTCTAGATGACAGATAAAATATATTAAGTAACCAGCTTTCTTTAAGATAAATACTTTTAAAAAAGAATAAATTCTTAAAAGATTTATTATTATCATTTTTTCTTTTTCTTTTTCTTTTTCTTTTTCTTTTTTTTTTTTTTTTTTTTTTTTTTTTTTTTTTTTACATATGAATGATTAAATAAATAAAATATTTTTATATGTAGTCATTTTAAACTATAAAAAAGATTATTAAATAATATTTGATAATATAATCAGAAATAAAATTAAAGTTGAAGTAAAAATGAAAAAAAAAAAAAAAAACTGGCATTCAAATATTATTTTTTAGGAATTAAATTTCTTTATTTACATTCATATATACAATGTGAATTAAATGTGTTTGCATACTAGCAGTACTCTAATATATTACACTTATTAAAAGGATGTTTCTATCACATTTACTTTCTACTAGACCAAAATTGGGGAAACAAATTGCAAGTTACATTTTTTAATATGGGAATTTAAAAAAATGTTTTAATTTCCAAGAAAGGAGCTCAATATGAAAAATCCTAATGCAAAATGATATAATCAATTCTAAAAGCGAATGTGCATTTCATTTATGAATTTCAAATATTTGATTTTCTATGATTGTGTTAAAATGATGACATTTTCACCATTTTTTAATTCTGAAACTTTAAGCCCCTAAATTCTTACTATATAGGGAAAAATTAAATTATATTTTTTTATTGATCTTGTTCTAAACTCTTGCAAAATCATTTAGCTACATTTTGAAAAAACTTAAAGTCATATTACAGAATTTAGAGATTTTTTTTTTAATATGATGTAATTTTTACTGGTAGAAGCTTGTTACATACCCAGGTTAAAAATCTTTACACTTTTATTGTCAAATAGAAATGTTTTTCATAAAAATTGAATTGCATATTTATAAACCAATATTAATACCATAATATTTATTCCATTTTTATCAATCTTGTTTATGTAAGAGTTGGCAGGCTGCATGATGTTTTTTACTTGTAATTACAGTCTTCAGAAAAAAAAAAAATGTTTCCCCCATGATTTTTACCTTTTTATTTCTTTTTACTTTCATTTTTTCACTGTTTCTATCATTTCTATAAAACTGTATTCATTTTTCTGTTTTCATTTATCTTCTGAAAAATGTACACTTTATAAAACAGTGCTGTATAAATGAATTCAAAATTATTTATAAAATATTTTTAATAGCATATTAAAGCATATAACTATGCTTATTTTAATGTTTTAAGTTTGGAAAGATATTATCTTAAATTGTAATAGTAATATATTGATGAAATATAAGTACTGGTAACAAAACGATAATAAGTATACTTTTAACATAATTCACAAAAAATTATCAATAATAATTTGCCAATAAAAAAAAAACTTTTTTTTTTTTTTTCCTAGTAGTATAAACCCTTGCTAAAGACAGTGCTATTTTTTATAGCTTTTAATTCCACTAAACAAACATATTACTTCTAAAGAAGCCTTGTCTTGGAAAATACATTCAAAAATCAAAATAAATAGCTTTCTTCTGATTCAATTTAATTAATGTTAATTTAAATTTAAAAAAAAAAAAATGCAAAATATGAAACTTCACAAAGTGTAGAAGTTAAAAATGAGTATTGATCACATACAGTTTAGAAGTTAAAAATGAGTATTGATCACATACAGTTTAGAAGTTAAAAATGAGTATTGATCACATACAGACTGGCAATCTACGTACAGTAGAACTCTGATTATATGAACTCTGACTATCTGAATACCTTTCAGAATTTTTTTGTGTTATTGGATAAACAGAACATTATAGAGCAATTGTGAGAATACTTCTCACAGTATTTAAATTTGGTTTAATTTTATTCTCTTTCAGCCTTTTTTTTGCATCGATGTCTATTTAAACTCAATCTTTACGCAGCGATGTTGACGCTTTTATCTCTCACCGTAAAGCAAGTTCATTTTTCTCCGCCAATATTCATATCTGCGTTGGGAGTGGATCGGCAGCTTGCGCATGCGCACTCCGCTATTTTAGGAGCACATCTTGGAGCTCTTGTTTCGTCAGAGTTGATTTGCCTTATGATGACGTCATTGAAATTATGTGCCGCCCTCTTTTGACGCCGATCGCTGACAGGAGAATCGTTTGGTTTCGTTTTCCAATCAGTGAAAACATTTTTAATTCTGTAGCTTGTAATTCGATTCTCATTAATTTCCCGTAAATGTTAATTTAGCTAATCAATTTAAAGTCTGCCTTTTAATTACTTTGTCAACCCCGTATTCATCATTTAAATACTAAAACTCGTTAATTTTTAATTCAGAATTTGGTTTGATGTTGTCTGAAAAAGATGTAGTCTTTTAACGTAGTTTTAGCGGAGCGCCAGCCCGCCGGCCGGTCGTTCGAATGCCGTGATGCTTTTTTTTTGGCTGAATAAGTTTGCCGTATTATGCGTCATATTTTTGTTATGTGGATATGTTCTTTCTCAAGATTTTATTTTTAACGATGTGTTGCACTCATCTAAAGGAATCCCACGGAAGAATTCTAATTAAGAGATTCCGTTCTTTCAGTTCTTTAAATTTAAAATGGCAACCAGAAGCAAGTATTTTCATAACCTTCTACTGCTACTAACGACCGAAATAAAGAATATTGTTTGTTTCATCAGTTTGTCTCTTCACTGTCTCCTGTAAAGTAAGAAGTCTCCAGTTTTTATTATTTCTTTAACGATCAATAGTATTTATTAAAAGAACTTCACAACGTGTACTTTAACCCTTTTACGATCACAACACATTTATTATCACCACATTTGTAATTTATTAAAAGACCTTCGCAATTTGTACTAAAACCACTTAAACGATCACAACACATTTCTTATCATCACAGCAATCAGATAAAGGAATTATGGGTAAACAGTTGGCTGACATGTACTGCGTTGGACAATCAACGATTTCAGACATTAAATGGAGCAAACCTACACTTTTAAACTTTGTGTCAGTGCTTGAAAACGAAGATGGAAATTCTTCAAGAAAATCAATGAAGGCAGCAACAAACAAAGATTTAGAAAATGCCACTTTCAAGTGTTTTTTGCAGCAACGTTCTATAGGAAACCCAATTTCGAGTCTGATTCTTTGTGAAAAAGCTAAGATCTTAGCTCAGAATTTGATTGTTCATCCTTTAAAGTACAACACCAATGAAACCGGTCTTGTTTGGAAAGTTTTGCCTAAAACCACTTTAGCATCTAAAAGGGAGTGTAGTGCTCCAGGACATAAAGTTAGTAAATACCATGTTATGATGCTTAACTGTTCAAACTTTACAGGAAGTTATAAATTACTCCTTCTGTTGATAGGGAAGTCAAAAAGCCCGAGAGCATTTAAAAATGTGAGAAAGCTTCCCCTCTTTTATAAAAACCAATCCAAGGCTTGGGTCATTGCAGCATTGTTTACCAAATGGTATGACAAAATTTTAATCCCTGAAGTGAAAAAGCACCAAAAATGTCTTGGTACAGAAGGCAATAAAGTGCTTTTGATTGTTGATAATGCACCAACTCATCCCACCGAAGAATTGTTGGAAAGAGGGAACGGCCAATTTAAAACAATCTTTTTACCACCAAACATCAGAAGCTTATTGCAACTAATGGACCAGTTTGTTATTGAAACCATGAAACATCATTACAGATGGTAACTTTTAAAGAAATTTTTGGTAGCGATCGAAGACGAAGAAGGTATGTTGGCTAAACACAAAAAAATACATTTGAAAGATTGCGCTTACATGGTGGCGGAAGCTTGGAGCTTGGTTAAGGCAGTCACATTAAGACGTGCGTGGAACAACTTGAAAGGCATATCAACTAAAGAAGAGAAGGAAAAGGAGAAAAAGAAATGAGAAGATCAAGAAAAGGAAAGGGAAGAGACAGGAGAAGATGAGGATGAAATGCCACTTGAGGAATTCAGAAACATTCTTTTGAAAATTCCTGGATGTTCAGAAGTTAGTGCTGATGATATAGGACAGTGGATGATGTGTGATTCGTCAGACCCTGAGTTTCAAATTCTAAATGATGATGAACTTATTGAAAATGTGAGAGAAGAAAGTGTTGAGAAAGAAGATGATCTTAATGTCAAAGTTGAAGCAGACATGAGACCATTAGCTAGTGAAGCTTTTGCCAGCCTTGAAACTGCATGAAAGTGGATGGAGCGCCAGCCCGAGTGTGACCACACGCAACTTCTCTCAAACAGTTTACTTTGACTGAGATGTTTAGCAATCAATGATTTTTATTTACAGTACAGTACGTACATACTGTACTAATGTACAGCACTTGTAAGTACATTTAACATGTAAAAGTGTTGCCTTTTCATTTAATTAATTAAAAGATATTTGTCTTTTAAATTAGTTTTTTCTCCCATTTTCAACATACATACAGTAATTAAAATAGACCCTTTTTTTTTAGAAAAAATCCTATTATCCGAATGGGGTCCAGTCCCAATTGATTTGGATAATTGAAGTTCTACTGTATTTGTATTTTCTTAAGATTATTATACAATAAAACACAGTTTTGCAGTTCTCTCACACTAAATCTATTTCTAAATTCATTTTGAATGCATCTAAATAAATAAATTTTTAAAAACTACCGTTATTGGTGACAAAGGCTTCTTTCAATGTTTTTATTAGTAAAAACACTTTCCTCATATTCCTATAAAGATATTTTTTATTAATAAATATCAGTTGTTACTAAATATTACACTTAGCTAGTGAAAGTCATCTATGTATCACTTTGTCTACAGGTACTTACATGTATATATCAGTCACAAAACATATTAATTTAATTATAATACAGAAACAATACCTATATCAATTATAAACAATAAGTTACTATTTATTTATTGATAAATATATAGAAGTTAACAGTATTTACCAGGTTTTGACAGTAAAAACGCAACATGGTTTATAATTGCGGAGGTAAATAAATGGGAAAATCAATTATGATCTACAAAAAGTTAAATTTTCATACTTGTGGTAAATCATGGATTCCAACTTTTGCTGTGAAGAAGGAACGGGTTAAAAGATTAGTAACTTGCAGTGCTAAAGCAGCTCTGTACCTGTCCTCACTTTTCACTAAATAACGAACTTCATCGTGAATACAGATTGAATATCGACTTTGAATATTATATTCTTTGAATAACCATTTCATACAGACCAACATAAGGTGCAAAAAATCTACAGCAGAACTCTGTACAACCCAATTTATTCGACTAGTCATAAACTGGAAAAAAAAAAAAATGTTGGAAGGAATAAGAAATATCTATTTTCATGAAGTTATAATCTACAAAAATTAAAGTGGAAAGATAAAACTTATAAGCATACAGAAAACACAATTGGAATTATGACAATATTAAAAATTAAAAATTTAACGTATTCCTGTAATAATTTCTCATGATAAGAAGAAATCTGTCTAACCATGTTTAGGTTAAAGCTTTGTAAGCATCATACTCTGATAGAACTTTTTTTTTTTTTTTGAAGAGGTAATTGACTTCAACCAATATCTTAAAAAGTTATGTTTTGGTTGAACTGAATCAATTCAGGTGTAGTAGTTTACATAAATATTCTTCATTCTTGCACCAATATTTGCCTTAGGAACTGGGAGAGTTATATTTGGTTTGATTTTAAGTATCCTCTAACAGTTTTCTTCTCAAGGCATTATCTCTTCTTTACAGATGTTCCCATATGTTAGTTATGCATATACAATATTGAAATCCAAATCCTCTTTTACACATTATTTTTTTCTTTAGAATATATTTTGTGCTACAAAAACCCAAAGAAAAATATGAAACAAATTTAAG
The DNA here is from genome assembly GCA_963932465.1 of Maratus speciosus. NCBI lineage: Eukaryota > Metazoa > Arthropoda > Arachnida > Araneae > Salticidae > Maratus > Maratus speciosus. Next base: position 317,527,631 of record OZ010795.1, on the reverse strand, counting down.
AAAACTCATATCATAAATTTGATAATGATAATACTTTTTTTTTTTAATTGGTAACTTTCATTTATATTGAACAACACCAAATTCTGAAGTCACCAATACACAATCTTTATGAATCAAATTAAGATGTTAAATTGGTGATTTATCAGGCATGTGTGATCCTTTATATCAAGAATAAAAATAAAAGCACAATAAAAATATGTGAATAATAACTACATCTAAACAGAACACATAATTTATTCATCAAATTTATCACTGTTAAAACAATGGTGTATGAAACCTAAATAGAACCAGATAATTAAAAAAAAAAAACTTACATTTTTATCAACAGCTCTTGGTTCTAAAGCTCTACTTATTCTACAGTCCAAAGCAGGAGTTTTAGGTGCTTTTGAAAGGGCAATTTCTTCAAGCTTATTAAACATGTGTGATTCACTGAAATCATTTATCAATAAGATGTTACAAAATCATATTATAATATTTACTTAACTGATGATTAATGCAAGTATGAACATTAACAATTCATTTGTACAATATTTATAACAAACTATGCAACAAATCAAATATCACAAAGAAAAACAAAATTTTAAGTATAATTTCACTTCATTTACGAGGGTGTGTATCAGAAAATCCAGAAGACATTATCTATTGGTATAATCATTAAAATATAATTAAAACTACTATAAATAAAATAAATAGCTACTACCATAAAGTAAAATATAAGTAAAATATACTGAAAGTTGATGAGAGTTTTCTAGTATTTGGGTATTTGAACTCTTCATAAATAAAAAGATTTCCTACACCAAATTTTGACTCAATATAATTTTGGTTATATAATCTTTCACTTTTTAGATGAAATTTATTAGTGTGTGCTTTGGGAATTTTAAGGGCTTCATTGATAGGAGGGTAACAATCTTGTCTAAGAGGTGATCATAGGGTAATTGACCAAAAAGTAAGCAAGAGGAAATTTTGTTATTAATAACTTGTTCTAAGGTCTAATTTTGTCCAAGGAATTTCGGAAGTAGTAGAATTAACTCTGTATTTGAATTTAGTAACTATAGACTGATTTAAACATTTATTTTTCCTATTCATTTGTGAGTGATATGCAGAAGTTAAATGCTGCTTTATATTATGATTATGAAGAAATATCTTAAATATAGAGGATATAAAGGTTGCATTCCTATCACTAAGAAATTTTTGAGGAATTTGAATGTTAAAAATTTGTTTTAAACAATTAACACCAGGGCTGCGGAGCCGGTAGGAAAAAAGACCGACTCTGACTCCGACTCCTGGATTTCTGAAACAATCGACTCCGACTCCGGCATATACACAGGGTTTCTCAAAAAGATTGAAATGCGCTTTAATTTTTTACCTGTTGGAGATAAATAAGATAATGCAAATTGAAAAAGTGTTCAAAATTAAATAGTAATTAAGATTAAGGGTCAACCGAAACCGAAATAGAAACCGAATTTCGGTAATATTTCTATTTTCGGCTGAAAATTTCGTTCGATTAGTTCTAAATACAGTAATAAAAACAATTATATTTATTACTTTTTATGGGGTGCCCATTACTGGAATAGAGAGTGTTCATTAGGGTGGAGCGAAAAAAATAATTTTTTAAAATCAAAAACGGGTAGGTGCCAAAAGTTGCCTTTATACTAGTACATCATCTGCGTGTAATATTACCGCTGAAAAAAAATGGTTTGAGTCTGCGCTTTTAGTCCAAAATTCGAAATTTTGGATAAAATTTGACATTTTTTTCAAAAAATTCTATAGAGATGGTTATTAGTTAAAAGTGTTATTTAAACCTTTATTATTAATGATTTAATATATTTAAACGATAAAACGATATCTTTGTTCTGTATAACTGGAACAAAATTGACAACTTTTGGTGAAAAAAAGGCATTGCCACTCTGTTGTGACATACAACTAATTGTTGTTTAGAATACAGCTCTTACCTAGTTGCTTTCAAAACTACCCAGGAGGTACCACATGGAGGTGACTGCATTTCATGTCACAACACTGCACCACCCTACCATCTGAACTCAGTGTTTTATTTATACATTAAATTGTGATTTTTTATCAAAGACTGGCATGAGTTTTCTATTTATCAACCTAGTACATCTCTTCTTTGAATCCACAGACTTTGGATGCTGGTGCTGTGATCTCCTTTACGTATTTTTCTACTACTGTTTGTGTAAGAGAAGAGAAACAGCGTAATTCAGTGCGGATGATATTAATGTAATCTTTTCAGCCATCTCTTATCTTCGCCAAGATTGCATCCAATAAATGCATATTGATTGGAGGTTCTGTTACCACAACACTTTTCCAATGAATTAGATTTATATAATTATCCGCTTCAAGGTTGATTGTCGATATTTCAGATTGATGAGAAAGATTGATGTTGAAAGATGAGAGTAAATGATGGCATACGCCATCATTTACTCTCATCTTTCAACTATTTTGTGCTGAGCAGCTAGCTGTTTAATATGATGTCAATCGCCAGAGAGCATTGAAATAAGAATTTCCTTTGCGTATACAAAGCAACCATTGTCCTAAATAACCTTTTTTTAGTATTTGTTTTATTCCATTTTGTGTGTTGTTTAGTAGCCGAGTAATTTCCCATGAGTTTTTAGATCACTTCTTTAGCTGTGGATTACATTTGATTGTAAACTATCCAGGGGCCAAACTATCATGGGGCTATCCTGGGGTCTAACATAGTACTTTTTGAGTGAACATAGAGACTCTGATGGGCAGTGAGTGACCATCGAAGGCAGATAATTCTGTTAGTTGTTGTCATCCATTCTGCGAGGAACATGTTTAGAATGAACCATTACAATTGATCATATGCCACCTCCAAGTCCAGCGAATTTCATCTGCATCATTTATTAGACAAGGTCGTTGACAAAAATTATATTCTAACCCACAGGGATTCGTCGGATCAATAGGAAAATCTTTTTCCACGTGCTTATTCCCTTCTTATTTCAATTTTTGAAGCCATAGAGAGTAATTTTCAAATATTATTTCCTGAATTCGAGAAAAGTGTACTCAGCACATACCTGCTAGACATTTGCAAAGTTATTTCATGAAGATATTGCTCAGAAGAACTAGCGAATAGGAACCCAAGAAACTTTTCCGACGCAAGATCGCTCACAAAGGTGCATAAATTTATTCGCCATTTTATATGCACTGATTGATCATCAGAGCCTGGTTCACTCACAAAGTACGTAATCCAAGTTTATGCCTCAGGATGGTTTGCACAAAATATAATCCACATCTAAAAAATTGGTCTGAAAACATGGGAAATTACTTGGCTACAAAACATCACAGAAAACAACAACAACAACAAAAAAATACTAAAAAAAATTATTTAGGACAATGGTAGCTTTTCACATTGAGAGCAAATTCTTATTGCAATTTTGATGACGATCACCATTGCATTAAACAACAAGCTTATCAGCATATAAAAAATGCAAGAGGTAGAATAAATGATGGCATACTCAAAGATGAAATACCTAAATGTTGTAAAATGTTGTTGGAACAGAACTCCCAATCACTATGCAGTAACTGGATGCAATTTTGGTGAAGATACTAGAGGGTTGAATAGATTCCATTAATTCCACTGGATTTTTCTGCTTACATTATCATACACAAGCAGTAGAAATATACGTGAAGGAGTGTCACAGCAGCATCACCCAACGTCTGTGGATACAGAGAAGAGATGGACTAGGTTGATACATAGAAAACTTATGTCAGTCTTTGATAAAAATTCACAATTCAATATATAAATAAAACATTGTGCTCAGATGGAAGGGTGGTCGAGCTATGCACTGTTGTATCATAAAAGGCAGCCACCTCCATGTGATACCTCCTGGGTAGATTTGAAAGCATATTCCAAACAACAATTAGTTGTATGACACAACAGAGTGGAAACGCCTTTTTTTACCAAAAGTTGTCAGTTTTGCTCCCGTTATACAGAACAAAGATGTTGTTTTATCGTTTAACTATGTTAAGTCATTAATAATAAATGTTTAAATAACACTTTTATATAATAGCCAGCTCTATAGGAATTTTTTTTTTTTTTGAAAAAATGTCAAATTTTGCCCAAATTTTCGACTTTTGGACCAAAAGCGCAGACTCAAGCCATTTTTTTTTCAGCGGTAATATTGCACGCAGATGATGTACTGGTATAAAGGCAACTTTTGGCACCTACCCGTTTTTGATTTAAAAAAATTCATTTTTTTCGCTCCACCCTAGTGTCCGTATTACTTGAACAAAGGGTGTCCATTGCTGGCATTTTAGGGGTTTTGATATATTTCTGCTATTTACAATTAAATTTTGATTCATATTAGGAAATGAGTCTATGGTAAGGGTTAAATATTGTTGATAAATTAATACAATATTAAAAAAACGGAAATATAATACGCATAACTATTACTTAAAAAACAATTTTTAGAGAAATTCCTTAAGGGTGCCCATTACTGGCACATCTACCCTACTTATAGATATATAGATATAAAACCCATATAATCGGACTGGCAGGATTTCCTGCCAAGCATTATAGACAGTTTAGCGCTTTAAAAAAAAATTGAATTGTTCGGTTTGCCCCAGTTTTTTGAAATAATAATTTTCCCTTATTTGAAGAATGATGTATTAGATGAAAGGAATATCACTCTTAAAGTGCCGAGTAATTATACTCATATTATAAAAATGTAAGATATCTACATTTGAGATTGTAATGCCTGTATTTATAATTTACAGTTTATATACCAATTTCAGACATTAATTCATACTTTAAAGAGAATTTTAATTACTGCAATATATACAGGTCTTTTTCCAAAAAATGCATTTAAAAAATATATATTAGACGCCACATTAAATATTTTTTTGGTTTTTTAAATATGACGTCTAATATATTTTTTAAAATGTTACATCAAATATATTTTAATAAAGAATAATAATAATGAATAAGGAATAGTCATGAAAAAAAGTGAGAAAATAAAAAAAAAATCTTAACAAAAAAAAAAAAAAGAAAGAAAGAAAGAAAAAGCCAGCCATTTTGAGGCATGAAATGAGTTTCTTCACTTTCCTCTCAAAATTCATGAAATAATTGCTTTTCTACAGTAGTTTAGAATTACGGTCCTCCATCAGATAGGATAACCAAATTTAGCCCGAACCAGACAGACTTTAAATGTTTCGGGTCAGGTTTTGACACTTTTGATTTGACCGGATTTTTCAAAAGAAAATATGTACTGAATGTTTTTCAAATGAAAAATTTATATATTTGAATATTAATAAGTGTATTTAAGTTCATTTTTATACAAAAAAGATAAAATAATAGGCTTTTTTAATAATTGTTTATTCTATAAAATACGAACTAATTTTTTTTCGTCTGGAATTAGCATCGGATTGATGGCTTTTTTTCCATTTTCGGATTTGGTTGACGAATTCCTTTTTGTCGGGTCTCAGGTTGACTTTCAGCAGAAATTTCAGATTCGGGTCAGTTGCAACCCGGCCTTTGGAAGACTCTAGTCGGGGCTTAGAAATAGAAGAACGTGTAAGTTTCGGGTAAGAAATATTTAAGAAGAAAATTGCAGTTTTTTGTTTTAATGAGAAAAAATCTGTATGAGTTGTCTTGTATTGTAGTGACAGCGGCTTTAATCAGTTTCATATTTTACACACATTCTCTTTTATCTGAAATACTGAAAAATAAGGCAGTATAAGTTGAACAAAGGATAAGTGAAACATCCATTGTTATCTGAAGTAGATTGTTGCATTCGTTAGGGTTAGATTCGAACGGTGGTTCGGATTGAGTTGGCACTAAATGTTTTTCGTTGTGGGCCAGTCTGATAATAATTATTGTGGGTTCGGGTCGCGTTAACCCGATTTTTCAAAAGAAAGTCCATAATATTGTTTAACTTGTAAGTCGAATAATTAAATATATATTCCTTTTCCTACACAAAAGATAAAAGTGCTGTTAGAGATGGCTATTTTTCATAATTCCAATAAAATTTTGATTTTATTTCATTTCGGATCGGATTCATGGTTCAGGTTTCTTTCTGGTTCGCTTCAGACTGCCTTAAAATATAAATTTCAGGACCCAACCCGAACACGGATGGACAGAGGTTAAATTAAAACGTCTGTTTTTGTCTGAGGTAGATTCCTTCACTGGGTTGGGTAGTCGGACCGACACGGGATTCAGGTTGAGTCGGACTTAATTTACAAAAAACAAAACAAAACAAAAACCTTTCAAAACTCACTTTAATTTAATTACTGTACAATAGTGTCGTCTATGAGCTGAAGAAGTAAGTAAGTGAATCAATTTAATGACTGATGTAGGCAAAAAAAAAAAAATCACATCTGCCCTTTTGCCTTATATTTACTTATTAACATGTCAATAAACTGAAAAATAGCTAAATATTTATTAATGTATAGAGTTAAAAAATAAAATAATAATTCAATTCATAAATTTAAAATTAAGCGTAATCGGTTTTATTTTTTATTTCACTCAAACTGTTCAACAAAAAGTTTGGAGTCGGAGTCGGCATATTTTTAGTGACTCCGATTCCGACTCGGCATATTTTTAGTGACTCCGATTCCGACTCTTTTTACCGAAAAATCACACCGACTCCGACTCCGCAGCCCTGATTAACATAGGTCAGTAGTAACACTTTAGATGGAAAAGCCCAAACATACCTAGTAGCATGGTCTATTATCAAGTGTAAATATTTTTTTGGTAGAATTATATTAATTAAATCCACCCACAGTATCAATAGAAAGACATCCAAAAGGTTGATCTGTGGCAAACTTGTAATGAGCCAAATCTTTTCTGTCTAGGTTTTTTATTCTTTTGGCAAATATCACAATGTTTTACAAATTGGGTTATATCTTGAGTCATATTAAGCCAATAATAATTAGGTAAAATAAGATTTAACACTTTTTGAATACTAGGGTGACCAAATTTTTCATGAGCAACATTTAGTCATTTCTTTCTCAAAGACACAGGGACCACTTACTATCTTTCTAAATTTTTTTTCAAAAATTATAATTCCATTTTCAGTTTTCTAAATTTTACTACACACTTTATCTTTTATCAGCATCTCAATAATTTCTTTAACATCTAAAACTAAGCTAACAGGTTGGATATAATAAGCTACACAGTTTCTAGACAACATGTCATGTCAACATTTGTGGAACTTCTCATATTTTATCTCATAATTAAACATACTTAGTTTTAATGACTATCTAAACAACCTGTTTCTCAAGTTCTTAACATTCCTAAACCACACAAGAGATGCATGGTCTGTATGTATAGTAAACTTTAGTCTATGAAAATAGTGATAAAATTTATCAAGTGTAACAACAATGGCAAAACATTCTAATTAGTAATAAAATAGTTCTGCTCATAACTTCTCAAAACGCTAGAATAATAAGCAATAGGATATTTAAAAAAAATATTATGATCTGGTTGTTTTAGAATAGCACCTACTGCCACCTTTGAAGCATCGACATACATATGGGGGGGGGGGGGGGGGGTAATTTAGAATAATAAATTTTTAGAATAAGATTAGCAATTAAAATATTCTTTAATTTTTTAAAAGAATTTTGGCAATTTGAATTCCAGTCCCAAAAAGTATTTTTCTTAAGTAATATATTAAGTGGGTGTCTAATTTCTGCATATTTATCTATAAATTTATGGTAAACATTAATGGATTCTAAAAATCTTTGAAGTTCCTTTACATTCAAAGGAGGTTTTAATTTTTTGATGACTTTAATATTAGCATTAGCAGGAGTTAGGGTTCCATTCTGAATTTCATATTTAAAGAAATTAATTTATTTTGAAAAAAGTTACATTTAGATAATTTTAGATTAATAGTTTCAAGACTAAATAATAATAAAAAAAAAATAGTTAGATTTTGAATATGCTCTTCCAGAGTGGAAGAAAAATAATTACATCATCTAAATAATGACAAGCAAAATCAGTTTTATATTTAGGAAGAATTCTTCTAAGGGTTCTATTAAAAATGGAGGGCCCAACTTTTACACTGAAGGCAGGACATTCCACTCAAAAAGTTCAGAATTAGTAGTAAAAGCTAATTTTTCTGAATGAGCAGTACTTAATTTATCAAGGATACTATCAATACAAGGTAAAGGTTCAGCATCATTTTTGATTATGGCATTTAATTTTCGATAACCAACATATAATCTAGTCTTTTGCCTTCATCTCATTTCATAGCTAAAGTAACGGGTGCAGAATAAGGACTACTGCTTTCTTTAATCAAACCAGCTGCTAACAAAGATTGAATTTGATTAGAAATTCCTTTTTCTTCTAAATTCAATTATTCCTTTCTCCTTTCTTCCTTTTTCTTTCTACAATATGTTCTCAAAGATATTGGTAGGTCAGATTTAAGAAAAACATGTTGTAGTTCAATATTTATCCTACCCACATCATATTTATTTTTTGAAAAAATATCCAAATTTCTTTAGTAATATCCCTCAAAATCCCATTTTAGATTGAATTTACTTCTCCAATTAATCCAGAATCATAAATATTAGGTCCACGAAAGCCTTGAGAAGTTATGATATTTTCATAATCTGGTTGCACGTTATTATAATTATTACTGATATTAAAGTGAAGAGATCTTGGACTATTGATGGATATGTTCTAATTGAATGCAGTATTTCCTTGATTAACAATACAATCTTTCGAATTTATATTCAAATTTAAAATAGCACACTCCTTCAAACCTAATACAGTAGAACCCTGCTAATACGAACTAAATGAGACCAGTGCCTGTTCGGATTACAGAAAATTCAGATCACCGAAATTCTGATAAAAATAGAAAAGAAAAAGATACACTCTAAAAAAAGTAATTTATAAGTACTCAGTAGTACAGTAAATATCCTCTGATCCGGCATCCTAAGGTCTGACATGCTGCATAATTCGGCAAGATTTTCGAAAAAAAAAAAAGTAGTATTTCTTGTTTAATCATTCTCTATAATAATCCATTGCAACTTCAGAATAAGGAATTACGTAACAACTCATTACAAATGGTTCAAAATCGCAAACTTATAAATAGCTCAGACACCATGTCGATGAGGAGGGAAGAAAAAACTTTTTTGTAGATAATTTACGAAATCAAACTGTTGAAAGGAAAAATAAATTTTTATCATGTGAATTAAGTATTTTTTGCATTTTAGAAAATAATTTCATAATAAACTGATGTTCGAGATATGTTGTACTTTTACATTATGGATTTTTTTAATTCAGTTTTATTCTATTTACTGTTCAAGTATAATTTTCGAAAATGAAAGTGGTTCGGATTAACCGGAATTTCAGATTAGTGGGGTTCAACTGTATTGCATATTCTAAGTTGGTATCACATACAAGACAATTAGCACATTTTTTAATTTTACCAATACAAAAATTTTACATGCCTGATTTACCTGTGAAAAACCTATAATTTGACCAATATTAATAGGAACAGTATTTCTGAGTTTAGCATGAAATTTATTGACAAACTTGGCAAAATTGAAATCATAGACCTACTATCAACAACATGAGGAAATTTAAATTGATTTGCATATCCATATACTATTAATTGTCATATGTTATTAGGAGATGATTGCTCATTACATTAATGGGAGGATTATAAGATTGGGAAGGACTTACATTAAATACACACTCTCTCTCCCAGTGTTAAAAAAAATAAATAAATAAATAAATAAATATTCTTCTATTCTGACAAATTCTACAAGGTCTCGTTGGATGTTGTTGCTGAAAATGGATGTTTTGAGCTCTAGGATTAATAAATCTAGGTCTCTGCATCTCAAAATTAGGATTTGGTTGGCAAATACAGTATTTTCCACTAGTATTTGCAGTATTGCACACTGTTAAGCAATCATGATCACATCAATAAAGTTCTTATAAAATTTAAAGTAACTTTATGCCCATATTTGACTAGTTTGCCTCCTGTAGAAAAATACCCTAAATTCTTGAAAGTCATGTGCTCCTCCCATTGAGACTGCTCGAATAAACTCAACAGGTGAACCACAAACAGTATTGTTTCTCGGGTGCTCCAGCAGACTCGCGACTACTTTGTATCTACAAAATAGAGTCTGTGAATTGACCCGTATTTATATATATTTTTTCTTCTTTTTCTGGATATTATTTAAAATAGGTATGAGTTCGTATTTTAATTTATCATTTTTACTCTCCCAATTGTGTATGATGTATCTGCATTCTCTTATAACAATTATATATACCTTGATAAAATACTCTGCTAAGATATTATTCATTTTATTTGTGCAAACTGATGTAGGTAAGTACATTTTATTTTTAGTTAGTACAGTTGTATTTTTGTGTAATATGTTTAATCAAATACTAATGGTTTCATTACTTAGTAAAACAAAAGCGACTAATAACTAATGATTGCTGAATAATAAACAGCTATGTGTATGCAGGAGAAAATGAGGGAGGCGTTATTACAATTTATCCTTGGTTGGGGAGGAACAATGGAGATAAGTTGGGAAACACTAATATAATGATGACAAAATGAGAGAAAAAATAAACATCATCTGCAAATTATAGAAGTAAAATTACAAGAAGAAAAAATGAATAAAACATAAAATATATATATAACAAATAAAGAAAAAATGCCTTACCTACCACCCACCCATATCCGTCTTTGAGATCCAGGTGTGAATATGTAACTATCTTCTTTTATTTCATCTTCATTTTTGATTAATCTAAAAATTAAATATAAATCATAATAAATAAACATAAAATAAATTTCAATAATTAATAAATCTACTATACTAAACTTTATTGAGAATGCAAATATTCATAAGAATTCTTCAGAAATTAAAATGATAAAAGCATTCCAGGAATTATGTATCCTTATTAATCATTGTTACCTGTGATATAAATCTTATGATATTTAATAAATATAAAATTAATGAAAACAAATTACAATATCCATATTTTCTGAAGCAAGATTTGCTTTAGAAATGTTTTGACATGAGACATAAAAGAAAAAAATCTATGCACATTAAAACAGATTTTTTTTATACACAATGTTTTCTTTGGGAAGAAAAAAAAAGAATAACAATGCAAGTAATAAAATATTTCTTTTAGTAATTTAAACAAATCAGTAGGAAAAAAGTTATTATTGATATAATATTAGTACTATAAGAAAAGGTTTAAACTATTTCAATTATTATATTTAAGCCTTATAAAAGTAATAAAAAAAAAAAAAAAAAAAAAAAAAAAAATACAACAGTTACATACAAGAAAATTGACAGATTCAACCACTAGAAAATTTTAATTAAAGAAAGCTTACATATTAAAAAAATAAACTAATGAAAATTAAGTAGTTATCACAAAAGGTCCAGATAGCTCAATTGGAAGAGCATGTGAAATTAAAACCAAAGGTTCTGAGTTCAAGTCCCAGCCAGGAAACATTTTCACACGGTTGAAGAAACTACCATTGAACTACTCATATGATTTATTTACCAATAAGTCTGATTGTGTTAAAATAAAATAATAAAAGTGTAGTTACCAAAATGGCTTAAAATGAAAAGTAAGGTAAATATTTTAAATAAGGATTAAAAATTGGGTAAAAAAGAAGACATACATAAATCTTTGCGGGAAAAAATACTATATTTTTTAAAATTCAGCTTTGAAAATTTAAAAGCATGCCTTATTATCTTCCATCTTAAATTTAGCACCTTTTTACTGACAAAAAAAGTGGAATTGAAAACAAAACAAAGTTAAAATAGGAAGTAATAATAATAACAAAACATAACTAGAATTACTTTTGCACTCCTTTAGTTTCAGCATATATTTTCTTTACTTTCTTCAAAGATTCTTCAGAAGTTAAACGGTGATTAAATTGCATTAGCAACCGCTGAGCAAATGTTTTACCAGCCCCATATATACGAGCATAATTTAATATCTAGAGCATTGAAAAAAATATTTTTAAAATCTTTCAATTATGGATATAAATAACATTAAGACAGTGATAATTAATTAAATAAAGTTGCAAGTTAAGGAGTAAAAAAAAAAAAAAAAAAAAAATGGTTACTATAATAAAAAATATGGTTCAACAAAAGGCAAAAATAAACTTTTAAAATGCACAGGAGAAAGTTCAAAACAATAAAAGTTTTAGGTTCATAAGAATAAGTGTTTGGTACTTTTATGAAAGGTTTTGTGAAAAAGTAGATGGTTCTCTCTTTCTTTTTGTTTACTTCATATCTAAATTGATAAAAATGCTTGATGTTGATATGTTTTAAAATTGCGTCAACGCAATGGCAGATTCTTAAAAAAAGCCCCCCCCCCCCCCCCCTCTGAGTTATTTTCTAAGATCAATGTTTTTCCCATATTAACAACCAATGATGAAGCATGGTGAATAGTAATGACTGCTGACTGTCATTAATTTTTAAAATAGACTAGATGCATTTTCTACAGTGCCTGTGCAATTTCTTCCAACTTTTGGGGAAAGTATGAACTTCTTTCTAAGAATTTCCAGAGATTTAAAAATCCAAATCTTTTTATCTTAGTTTTTCATAATGTGTAAAAATCCTGTGAGAAAAAAAAAAAAAAAAAATCAAAAAACTTTAAAATGACCTAATATAATCATAATGTGTTTTTAAGCATAAAATAAGGCTACAACAATAAAAATCTTCATAGTTTTATGGCTTTTTCTATATATTTCAAAATAAAGTCTCTCCGTTTATTTCAAAAGAACAAATAATAATGTATAAGATAAACACACACAACCCCCTCTACCCCTCCCATGAGGTACAGAAATATAAATAACCAAAAGATAATTAATGAGACCATAGGGAAATGAAAGAGATAAAATGGTAATCTATAAATTTAAATGTTCTGATTAAATAAATAAATAAATAAATAAAAATCTAGCTCTTATCACTATTTACTTAAATATATATTCCTAGAGGGTTCTACATGCTAATTAGCTTTACTTTAATATATGTTTTAGTACAACAATTAATGTATACTATTATTGCATGAACTTGCAAGATAAATTTTGATTCAAAGGTATTATATATATATATATATATATATATATAAATATAAAAAAATTACTTCATAAATTTCTTAAACCAAAAATAGATGACAAGAAAGTTCTAAATATATTTTGCTCATTTGTATACTTAAAATTTAGTATACAACAAATAGTATGTATGAATTTGATATAACTACCTTGGCTTGATCCCTACCAATACCAACAGAAGCTGCTGTTCGGCTATGCATATCTGTACCGGCAGATTTTTTACCTTGTAAAGTCATCCAACCAAATGCAGTAGCACCTATTACAACATAAAAAGGGAATAGTCCATGTCAATTCAGGCAGGCAAAGAAAAAATCTTACCTTCATAGTCCCAGAAGTTTTTGAATTAAACATATGTTAAAATTCAGGAAAAAGTAGGATACCTGTATATTTTTGTTTTGCCCCCAAAAATTCCTAGCTCGAGATACAGACCACCAAAGATGGCATCCTGGGCACCATTTCTCACTTACGATTTTCGATAAAATTTTAAAGTGCTCTATCTCTGGAAGGTACAAGATATTTTGTTGCATTTTTTTAAATTTTAAAGATAATATAGTTTAAAATGATATACTTCATTTTGAAATATGCATTCAATTTTTTTTTGCTGCAGCCTTCTGAATATTAAAAAAAAAAAAAAATCAAAAGTTTTTTTTTCTCAAAAATGCCAATCCCAATTTTTTTTTTTTTTTTTTTCAGCTGATCAATACTATTGCGTACTGCATTCCCTGTAAAGGCTTCCACTTTTGAGTTTGACATGTTTTAGAAACTGTAAAATTTTGCCATATATTTTACCACTTTCCTGTTACGACATAGTCACATATTGGTCTCATGAAATCAAAATCTAGTCTTCTTTCACGTGGCATTTTAATTCTTAATAAATATAAGAAACAGACTAATTTTTTAAAAAAGGTTACAAAAACATATTAATCCCTTCAGGACGAGCAACACATATACAGGATGTATAAGGTGCTCAGCAGGGCCGTAGCAAGGTGTTTTGCCCCCCTCCCCCTCTCAATTTCAACTGAATTGTTGAGAAATATTTATATTGAAGTTTCCATATGAGTTTCAAATTATAGTAATGTAATTAACAAATTTAATAATTAGCATAAGTACTTTAAATCATTATTAAAATTTGTACTTTTCGGTTAGCCAGGCGCCAGTATCATATATACATATATATATATACATACATATATATGCATATATATAAATGCATATATATAAAACAGTTCTCTACTTAATTGGAACCTTATATTTTAAACCACAACAGTTTAGTTGAACTAGTAGAAAGTTTAAAAATCTGTCTTTAGCTTCTAAAGTACTGTAGCCTCTGCTTATACCGTAACCGTATTTCAGATAAATCTGTTCAAAACTTATAATACTCTCACCCTAAAGAAAGTAAAATCAAGGGAATAAATGAAATAACTAGAATTTTAGTATTTAAAATTAAGTTTTTAAAACTGAGTTACATATAAAACTATTAAATTGAAGTTATATTCTTACACAATATAACAACACAATATACACAATATAATTCTTACTAATAAGAATAAAAAATTACCTTGCATTTTTAGTTTCTGTCATATATCAAAATATACGTACCATATTGAAATTTTAATCATATACACTGAAATAAAATTAGAAAACTACATTTGACTTTCTTTTTTTATTTCTGTTAACTACAATTTCATTTGCAGTTGCTTATATTTTGATTTGAAAAAATTTTCCTGCGTGTTTTTTTATCTGCAAATCTGTTTACCAGCTCGTTAAAATCAAGTGATTTCGCAACTTCATGCTCAATGGAGATTATTCCCAAAGCGGATAACCTGTCATTGCCCATTGTCGATCGTAGAATGTTTTTGATAATTTTCAAACTGCTGAAACTTCTTTCAGCACTAGCAACAGTAACTGGGGTTGTTAATAAAATCCTTAATACATTTGCAATATTTGAATATATCTCCTGTAAGCCATTTGAATATATATATGTAAGAAAGTCTTTGGCTGTCAAGAGATTTTTTTGGAGTGTTAGAATATTTAGAAAGCGATTTAATTCTGCTTCTAGTTCCTCAGAATCAACGTCTTGCATTTTATCTGCGTATATTTTACACTGTTTTCTAAGTTCATTCCTTTCCACACATCTTTTTAAATTTTTTGAACTAGATAGAAAGCCAAAAAGTGAATTCCACTCCAAAAGCTGGTTAAATCGCGATGTTATTGAAGATATAATTTGATCTATTACAAAAAAAAAAAAAAAAAAAAAAATTCTTAAATTTTTCTTCTTCTGATAAAATAGCTTCCTCTTTACTCTCGTACTCAAACATAATTTTTGTCTTAATTTTTCTTTTCTTAGGAAACACTGTGTCTATTTCTATCTCATCTGCCATTTCTGTAGCGTTGATAACAGCTGAATTGTACCCTGTGTTTCGGTAGTCCTCAAAATATTTTAATGTTGCTGAAATTTCCGGCTGAAAGACGTCAACTGTTACATCGGGAGATTGGATAAATTTACTTGTATGGTTAATTGTAAATAAAATGTCATACCATACACAAATCGTTATTAAGAATGGCCATTTTGAAATTTTGTCCAACAGAGAATCTGCTTCTGATGCAGTTACGCCATCTTTTTTACTAAGAGCATATGCTCTTAAAGAAGACAGTGCTTCACATATTTCGTTTAAGTGGAACCTAAAAGGTTTTACAGCATCGATTCGAGACTCCCACCTTGTACCACAGAGTCCTTTAATTTTTAAGGGCATGATTTCTTCGATTATAGTCCAGCGAAAGGGAGAGGAGGAAAAAATTGTATAAATTCTGTTAATAATACCAAAAAAGTCTATGGCATATATGGAAGATTTCGCTGCGTCTGTGATGACTAAATTCCATGTGTGCGATCCACATGGAACATATAAAGCACGAGGGTTCAATTCTAGCAGGCTGGATTGCATGCCTTTGTTTTTGCCACTCATATTTGATCCGTGGTCATAAGCCTGTCCTTGCATATTATTAATATCTATACTTAGATGATTAGCTAACTTCAGAAAAGAGTTGAGCAGGCCTTCACCAGTACCATCACATACATTTAAAAACCCCATAAAAACTTCACGAATTTTAATGCCCACTCCGTTTTGACATTCAACAAATTGCATTACAATAGACATCTGCTCTTTATGAGATGTATCTGGAGTACAGTCTAATATAACTGAATAATATTTAACCTTCTTCAGTGCTGAAACATTTATGTCTCTAATATTATCCGCTATAAGTTTAATTAATTCATTTTGAATGTGAGGACTCAAGTAATGGATATACGTATTTTTGTTATTTACTTGCTCTACAAGTTTTCCAAGGATAAGATCGTACTTTGATATTAGTTTGACTAATCCGAGAAAATTTCCATTCGAATTAGACCCTAATTTATCATTACTTCCCCGAAATGGTAAATTTCTTTCTGAAAGAAACAAAACAATATCTATTAATCATTCTAAAACATCACGGCAAAAGTTTTTTCCCTTAAAAAATAGCCGTGCTTCATTATCATTAATAGTGGAGTGCTGTAAAATTCTAGCTCTCAGGTCAAACCATTTTGCAAAGCAATCTGTATGACTCCTTCCAGTTTCATGTTGATGTAATTTCTTTGAAAGGCCTTCCCATATAGATGTACCATGACACAAAGGGATTTCATCAGAAGCAAAAAGCATGCAACAGAAACAAAATATGGCATCTTTACTTGTTGAATACATCAACCAAGAGCGTTTTATTCTTTCTTCGTTATCTGAAACACGATAATAATAATTAGATGTAAAATGTCATTTACTGTTATTTCTTGGAAATTCGTAATTTTCATCTTGGATTGGGGGACCACGTTCCACGATGTCTATTCATTGTTTATTAGATATTATATTAGGCCAGTCAGCTGGATCATTCGAGAGTGGTACAAAATCTATATCTGCGGACTCCTCTAATTTTTTCTCATCCAAATATAATTCATAAATGCTTGAAACATCTGATATGTCATTATCAATCAAATGCGAGTTTGTCACGTTTTGAATATCAGAAAATTTACTCATATTTTTGGACGATTCCACATGGATATTAGCAGAAGCTGTGGTAGCTTCAGTTTCTGCTGCTGTGATATTTTCTACCCGTTCTTTAGTTTCAGTTTCGTATGTTTCTGTTTCAGTTGCTTCTAATTCAGTTGTTTCAGTTTCGGCTGTTTCTGTTTCAGTTGCTTCTGATTCAGTTGTTTCAGTTTCGGCTGCTTCTGTTGTTTCTGATTCAGTTGTTTCAGTTTCGGCTGTTTCTGTTTCAGCTGTTTCTGATTCAGTTATTTTAGTTTTGGTTGTTTCTGTTTCAATTGTTTCTGATTCAGTTGTTTCTGTTGCAGTGGGAGTTTCTAGTTGTTCCTCGGTTTCAGATTTTTTTGTTTCAGCAATTTTTGATATGAAAAAATTATCTATTTTAGGTAATTTTCTAATCCTTTCTTGAGTCGCTTTTGCTGCTTTTCTTTTACAAGCACCGCTTTTTTCCCTTTTCTTCATTTTCTGCTTCAGTAAAAAAAACCCTAAAAACACGTAGAAAGCTTTATATAGTACGTAATAAAAGATTCATCTACAAAATATTGCAGCTTAAAATCAAGAAAATATTTAATTTGGAATAAATAATAAAATAGCTTATTAAATAGAATAACTTATTTAAATAGCATAATTTTTATTGCATTTGGTTGCAGAAATATTTTTTCTAATTGCGTAAAATATTTTTATCATTGATAGACAAGATAACGATTTATTCAAAACATTATTATTTTTCCGGATTTTTTAAAAATTGGTGCCCTCGTTTCCCAAATAAGACAACATACAGTTTTTCCTTTTCTGTTAATAAAGAATATCTGTTTCTAGAAATCAATAACTGGGTAGATTAAAAAGCCTGATTATATCATCGATCTATATTCTAAAACTAAAAATTCTTCATTATAGCTAAACTAAAAAAATAATACTAGATATATTATTTATTTCACATAGATCACATATATATTCACTTCTAAATGTTGCATTCCATCGAATATATATATCCAACATATATACATAATTTTTTTTTTTTCAAAAAAAGTTTAATTGAAATTTGTAACATAATTAGCCAATATACTAATTTTTACAAAATTACTTTTACGTGTACAATTTTTAATTTATAAACTCTTCAAACAAGAATAAACATTTATTTGTCACAGTAATGAAAGTAGCACTTCCAATAACAAAAAATAAGACTTCATTTACGTATATAAAACTATGGAAAAATGTAGAAGATTATCATAATTCATTATCTTAATTACCCAAGCTTGACGAGGGCACATTTTCTGGATAAAGGCTAATGTCAAAAGTTTTTTTCTTTAAATTATTAATTATTTATAATTACCCTGTAAATAAATGAAATATTTAAGGAGTCAACATAACAGAATGGAAAAACATTATTTTACATTTATTTTTCATAGATATGCAAGTCATTTTTCCAGAAATAATATATTTTGCTTCTAACCTAATTTAATATTTTCAAATTAAACATCTAATTCAAACCGCATAAATACCGAATGGTATTATAAATTTATTTTTCATCGTTCTCTCGTCAATGATTTTTTGCAAAAATTAAAAATTTCACACTCCATAGAATTTTCATAGTCTGCTTTGAAATTATTCCTTTACAAATAACATCTAATTTGATATTCATTGACTGTTTATTTAATTTAATTTTAGTGATGTACCGGTATTAAGTTCGGAGACCTGGTGCCTAGGAGATAAGGATAATTTTACAAATGCAATTGCATATGTGAGAGTATCTAGGACATTGTAGGGTGAAATGTTCTACAGAGCTTGGAAACCTGTATTTTGAGGACGCAATTATATTTTAAAAATTATTTTAATTCCAAATTTAACAGATCTTGCATTGTTTTAAAGGAATTCTATACATAATACAAAACTATTTAATTTTTTTGATTTAGAAGCATTTTTTTTTTTGATAAATTATATTTAAAAGGAAAATCCATAAAAAGTACAACTAATGCATATATATATAATTAAAATTAAATCCCAAATGTATAAAAAAGTTTTTATATACATCAGTGAAATCCTGAATGTAAGTCCTCTTCAATTTTAGAAATCAAAATAATAATAAATGTAAGAGTGAGAGCTTACAATCGAAATTTTTTAAAAATGCATTAAAAACAGATTTTAGCATTAATTTATCAATAAAAAGAGTAAATACAGAGCTGAGATTCTTCCACATGTTATCCGATTGCCACTTAAATAAAAGAATTATCAAAGAAACTATAACTCCGTAATAATCACTCTCTACATACTTGTTATCTCTTTTCCCCGAGCACGCAACATAATCCCAAAATAGGAGTATTTTTAAAATTTCTGTTCAATTTTTACTTTATAGAGATAATCAATTATCTAAGTCCCCCCCTCCCCCCCAAAAAAGACACTTCCCCCTTTTTCGAACCCTTTCCACATCAAATAAGTTTAACTTTTAGACTCTTAAAAAAAAAAAAAAAAAAAAAAAAAAAAAAAATTGACCTATTTATTGTTTTATAGGAACAATAAATAAATAATCTTAATCTGTTACCTAAATTAGCTCCTTCTCCAATAGAATTACACAAGAACTTAAGTTCTTAGTTCCATGCCTTCTCCCAAAATTTCTTTTCTCTCGCTTTGACCTTACGCTCCCACCCTCACCGCCCCACCGCTGCATCTCATAAAATCCAAAATCTTTAAACATCTTTACTTTTTTTTTACATTTGTGATTTCATTGTAACAGTCATTAATAAAAAATTCTCTAAATCACCCTCCTTCCAGGTTTAAGAGTGTTCTCAAATCCAAAAGGGCAACTTTCTGACATAAGTTTTAATTTATTTTTGTTCGAAAATGCATGAAACTAGCTGGTGTTGTTGTTCAGTAACTATGTAATTCAGCTGTTTTTTCCATTTTTTTGCAAACGCAATAGATAGATCTTTCAAAAAATAGTGTCAAAGTGGTCGTTTTGAACCGAATTTCCACGCGAAGGAAGAAAGAACACTCAAGAGCGGGCAAAAAACGTGTTTGTCATGTGATCAAATTCGCCTTTAACTCAATAGGTAATTGATTGATCAAAAAATGGAAAAAAACAGTTCAATTCCAAATCGCTTCCATGGCCAGGCTTTCCAATTTTATGCCTTTCCGTTAAAAAATGAATTTGTAAATGTGTCAAAAGGTTTTGCGTTTGTTGAGCAGAGCAGTTAAAAACAGCCTTTAAAAATTTTAAACTATTTCTGGGGAAAGAGGAGGAACAGAAGGTAAAGTGGGACCATAGATATAAGTAAAATCATGGAAGACGGTAGTATTCCGAGTGATGCAGCCTTAAGCCTAAAATCGTATCGTATCGTATCATAGAATTCGTAGATGGCGGAACTCATATATACAGCTAACTCGACATCAAAGAAAACGCAAAAAGCCGCCTTTTAATAACTCAGCAGATATAGGTCTTATTGTTCTGAATTTTCTAGAACAGTCTTATATCTGCAGTCTAATAGTATACTGAAATTTTTACATTTCTACGTGCAGTATATTTTGAGATCTAAATAGCCATTTTTAAAGTGAAAACGTTGGTATGATATCGAGGAAGTTCCTAATTTGAAAATCTCGAAAACGGTTCTAACGATTACCTTTAAATTGATACATAATATAAATGTGATTAAGGCGAGGTGAATAACACTTTTCTTTTTTTCTGGGAAAACTCTCGTTCGTTAAATAATTCGATTTTTTTCTCACGAAAATGACACGGGCGATTTTTTAAAAATCAAATAAATATGTTTCAGATGAACCAAATAACAATTTACTTGTTTCCAGCAAGACTCGTTCCAGCAAGACAATGTTCGTTTTATAATGCGCATGAAAAATCGGACTATATTTCTTCGCCATTCTATGGAAATTTCACCGAAAATGCATGACACTGTATTCATACACATGCTTTCTTTTTAACCACTTTTGGGGAGAAAAATTTTGTCTTCCCACTGGCTGAGTGGTTAAGGGCCATCGTCTACTGATCTTAAGATAGGCAGTTCGATACTCTCTGGTACTTGTTCTCGCATGTGAATGTGTTTTTTTTTTTTTCTTTTAAAGTCTGTTAGTTGGCCATTATTCTCAGTTCCTTTGTAATTCTTTAATTGCTATTAAGTTAAATAAAATTACAATTATAATGACGCCAATTTGATGATGATTATTTCTTGGCAATTTTTCAACAATAAAAATATTACCATAAATTTTATAAATATATTTAATTTCAATCACTTTACAAAAAATATACATTAATAATTATTATTTGAATATAAATCAAACGATCAGAAACGTAAAAAAATAATTCATTTCAGCTCTTCTTTTTATAATATCATTTTTTATTATTATGACGGTCAATCAATATATAATCACTGACATCAATAATATTATTATTATTATAATTATTATTTTCCTTGCATAAAAACTATTGTGATGTAATAATTCTTTTATAATAAATAATTTAGTGTAAATGTTTTATTTATAAATAACAATGAAGTTTGATAACCCTGAGACAATTGTTTTTATTTAACTTTGCAATATTTACAGTTTACATAATAAGCATATCAGAATTCTGGTGTCGCCATCTTTTGACGCAATTGCGTACTACATTTTGTCTCTTATTCGGAAAAAAAAAAACTAACGCTCTTCGCCGCTTTGAAAGAATCTCTTGTGACTAGAGGTCTATTTCGCAAATATTAAGAAAATTACTGCATACAAAAATATTAAAATGGGTAGTATTATAGAGAAATGTTTGATAAAAACGTTGAAGTAGACAGTTTTTAAATCGAAGAATTATTTTAAGAGATATTTAATGTTAAATCTGGATAAAATTGTCTCATTAAAAAAGTCTCATAGGAAAAAAAAATATACATGGGAATTTAATCATTTTCATTCAATTTAATCATTCAATAGAAACTCGAAGTTTGCAGAGTGCATTTATTATTTTTAACTTGCCTAATTTTTTGACGGTTTATTTCAATTTTAAATTAAAATTTTCAAAATTTCCAGAGATATTTTTTACATATTTTAGAAAAGGTTATTTTAAATTGTTGCCAATTGTTAAAACAGCGCAAAGAATAATATATCCTTCAAATTAAAAATTTATTCACACATGACTATTATAAACAGAAAAAAATCCTTTTAAATTAGAATTAAATGATAACATGTTAAAAACAGGAAAATATTAAACATTACATCATAAAAATTGTTTTTTACACATGCTTACTTAAAATGAAAGAAAATTATAAAATAATCAATTATTTTCAAATTAGAATTAAATGATTACGCATTAAAAGCAGGAAAATATTGAAAATTATGTTATAAAAATTATATTTACGCGTGAATATTAAAAGAAAAAGAAAATTTTTAAATAATAAATTCATTGATATGTGTTAAAAGTCGTAAATGGAGGAAATTACGTCATATTGGCCAAAGTGGCCAAATAATAATATTGCAAAACAGTTTAAATTAAAAAATATATTTATATGAGAGATTTATTTCAAATTTCGAGATGATATTTTTAACTATAGTTGCCAATTTTAAGGTAGCGCAAATAATAATATTATCTTTCTAATAATAAAAATATTTTCAGTTGAATGTTACAAAGAGAAAGGAAAGTTTGGTGAAAATTATGTCAGATTTAAAACGTTACATTTAAAATCTCTTATTTAAAATAATTTTCTTATAGCGTTGTTAAAAAATACCATAAAGCAAAGACTCTGTTGACTTAGTTCCTTTTATATTTGGTAATTTTCAAATGTTTAACTAATCTTATTTAATCAAGCACGGAAACAGCAACTAAAATCAGCTGATTCAGTCTTGAAATCCCTCAGTAAAAGGGAAACCCGTTTACAGTAAGATCGCTATTGATTTTTTAATTATACAGAGCAGCCTCGATTATCCGAGCTAATTGGGACTGTTAGTAAATCAGAATCGGAAATCTCGGTTAATAGAAACTGTGTGTAAAAACTCGCCGTGCTTGTGAATTTAACATCTCTTTTAAAAAAAATATATAGAACGTTTTTTAAATAATAAAAATAAATATATGTAAAGTTCTGTTTCACAGCTTAACAAATTTAAAAAGAAAATCAACTACCAGTAGTAAATTTTAAAATGCAAATTGAAAGATTTACGAAAGTTCACACAGCCACTGGAAACAAAGCATTGTTCGCTATTGACTTCTCAGGGTCCAATGTTTCTTTGGAGTCGAGTGCTTTTGGGGGCAGAAGGGCCTGTATAGCACGGACAGTGAGCTAAAGAGTGTGGTTATTTTTAAGGCTCATTCAAAAGGGAAAAAAAAATCAGACTTTGTTATCGGCTCGGTTAACAGAAACCTCGATTAATCGAAGCTCGGTTAATCCAGGTTCTACTATAATTCAATCTTCCGTAATCTTTTTAAAGCAGATCAAATTAATGGACTTTAGCACAAAGTCACATAGCTGATAACTGCCATGCTTGTTGGCCACCTTTTTTTCAAAAAGTTTGCTTCACCTTATTCAATTAAAGAGATATCTCCGATAAAATAAGTCACATTTTCCCGTTCTAAAATACTGGTATCCAAAAATCGTAGCATGTAACTGACACTACAAGTACTCATGGAACTAGACTATTCTAAGTCTGATTTTTATTATAGACTATATAAAATTATTAAAAATATATATTATGATAGGAACTAGTGGGCTTCGTCCGCTATTTACGTTACGGATATAAAAATCATGTTTTTTTTTTAGGGAAAAAGAAATAAAAACCTATTTGACGATAGTTTTATAAAGACACATTTTGTATTTGTTATATTTCCGGGGATAAGGAGGGGGGGGGGGACTATTTTGATTAAATATTGCAATTAGTCCACATGGCAGATATAATTATGATAGACACTAGCGGGCTTCGCCCCTCTATGGCGCCTTATGGGTCCAGCTTCCATAACTCAGAAACTACCTTTCGGACATCAATGCAATAGATTCCAAACGTTATAATTAACTTAATAATCACCCTATATAGCATTAAAGTAAATTTATGAGTACTGCATACTATTTTTTTATCGTAATTTCTGAAGAGAAAAAATTATTTCGGTTCCATTCTTAGGTACTGGTCTGAAAAATTTTGAAAAAGGGGGGAAGGAGGGGACATGAGACTGCTGTTTGTCAAACAACACAACGGGGTCTGGCTTATTCAACTTGGTTTTTGATGACTTCAATTGGAAGGTGGTTTGTTTAAAAGAGTACGTTCCCTGCCCCATGAAAATTGGAACTATTGCTGCACCATTTATGTAAGGATTTAATAATTATAAATTAACATTTTGGATTTATTAATTTAAGGATAAAGTGTTTTTAAAGGAATATCAAATGAAACCCTCTGTGCGATCTGCGATTATACTTACCCACTTGTTTTTATATACAAACTGCTATAAGGAAAATTGTAATAAAATAGTAAAAATTAAATCTGCATTAAATCCCATAAGTAGCTTTTTTTTAATCATTTTATCACTAACTTCAAAAAAGTAATGATATCAATGCAAAAACCCTTGACGGGTTAAAAGTTTCTGATGCAGCACTTTATCTTATGCTCTAAGAATTTTACATATGGAACTTAAAAATACTGATATCAAATTTTGAGTGACGTTATGCTATTTCTTAAAAAACATATTTGTATTTATTTCATCATTTTATTTTTGTTTTATTTATAATCGCATGTGCAAAAGTTATGTTCAACATGAAAAGCTGCATAAAATTTTATTCGCTGTTGCTTTATCATTTACATCTCTCATAAATTCAAAATATGTGTTTTAAAAGATATGATATAAAATTTAAGTGACGCCTTGATGTGACTTTAAAAGGTTTGTTTTAAAATTCAATTTAAATTATTTTTGACTTGGTTAAAATATTTTTTTACATCTACACAATACTTTTAATTTTCCAATTTACTGTTAAATATATCACTTTCATTGAATCTATACTATGCATTGAAATGTATTTATTACAATAAATTGATTTATCTTTTGTGTCACGCTATTCAAAATTGTGAGTAAGATTTATGTAAATGGTTTCTTTGCGTCATTGTGTCCAAACTACATGAAATGTATGAAAAAGGATAGTTTGACGCAAAGAAACCATTTACATAAATCTTACTCACAATTTTGAATAAAAAACTTCAATGTTAATAGTCCGATAAGTGGTCTCAAAAATTACATTTTCTGAAAGTTATGCAGCTGTAAAATCAAGAAATATTATTTTAACAGAAAAATTTTATTGATTCTCAAACTTTGTAATATAGGGCTTTAAAATGCACCAGGTCTCAATGCTAGGTGCGAGCAGCACCAAAAGTGGTTCCCTTGTCAGCCAAATATATGTAGGCTTACCCTTACATATATGATACATATATATATAAATTCAGAGAATTTTACAAGAATTGTTTATATATAGTTCCTCTAAAATTTTCTGAATTTTTAAAATGTTTCTAAAATTTGTTAAACTCAAAAGTGGAGGTTCTCCTTTACAGAGAATGTAGTACTCAATGGTATTGATAAACAGTTCGAAAATACAAAATTTTGGGATTGGCATTTTTGAAAAAAAAAAAAAAAAATTCAGAAGGATGCAGCAAGAAAAACTGACGAAACACATTGAATTTTGACAATGCATTTACACATACACATTTCTGAATATATATTTCAAAATGGAGTATATTATTTTAAACAGAAAAATATTATCATAAAAAATGCATCAAAATATTTTGCACCATCCCAGAGATAGAGCACTTTAAAATCTTTGTCGAAAATCACACAAGTGAGAAATGGTGCTGGGGATACCATCTTTAGTGGCCTGTATCTCGGGCCAAATTTTTTTTACGGCAAACCAAAAATATACACATCTTACTTTTTCTTGACTTTTAACATATGTTCATTTCAAAAACTTCTGAGACTATGAAGGTAACCCCCCCTACCTGAATTGATATGGACTCAACCAAAGATGAAAAATCTATATCACTAAAAAAAATCTAAAAATGAAGTTCAGTATGATATTAATCCTGCCATTCAACCTCATTACTTTAAAATAATGAAAAACAATAAGAAAGAAAATATACAATACTAATTAGTAGGATTGAAAGAACAGGCTTAAATATTTTACCTGAGCAGGTATGTGATGTATTTCTTATGCATGTAGTTATGATGTTAATGGGTCATTCTCTAAAAAGTAGAACTTTTTTTAAAAAAAAGATTGAAAATAAATGATATTGCCCCCCAAAATCTGAGAATTGTACCAAGTTCTCTGTGCGAGATATTTAGTCCACGGTTGTTTTCTCAACCATGAAATGCATTCAGCCATTGACAGTCGAGCTGTGGGGTAAGCCTCTTTGCATCCCCCTTTTTTAATCTACATTTCATTTGATTCTATCTTCATTTTAATTTTTAAGCACTGATGATGAAGACTTAGGGGCTTCGAAACAGCTGTTTGTGATTTATACACACTCTCATTTGTGCTTTTTTCTAACATTGTTTTTATTTCTTAACATAAGTTGTCAGCTCTGTATCCATCACACAGAAAAGTGTTAGCAATATAAAAACTTTAACAACAATGCAAAATTTTAGTTTGTAAAAAGAATGAACTGTTTCTCAAGTTAAGAAAAAGTGATCATAATAACATGATGAAACAAGAACATATCTACTGACCATGACATTTAGCAAAATGTGAATCTCCAAATAATGCTGCTAACCACAGTTCTTGAGAATCAACATCGGCTCCAACAAAATGATAACCAGGAGGTGACTGAATCATAGATTTTAATTCACTTCCAATTCTATCTTCCTGGAATTAAAATTGCTTAGCATAAGCTGTTGTACATAATGCATTTATATATATATATATATATATATATATATATATATATATATATATATGCAAGATATTTTGTATGAAATTAATTATGTAAATTTTCAATGAACAGTGAAACTCCAATTATCCTGACTCTGGACATAATCTGGATATGTAAAAATCTGAATGATTGGAGCAAACATCAGAAAAAGATTATATTTGAAAATACCGTATTATAGGTGTATAAGTAAATCCTACATTTTTAACAGTGAAATGGCATATTTTGGGTGTATTCGGAGTATAAGTTGACTCCTTAATTAACTCATGAATGAAAGTATACTTTTTGTTTGAGAAATGAAAATGTTAGGAGAAAAATGAAATGTAAAAAAATCATCAAAAGAAAAGCATATATTGTAATGATTTTCTGGGAGCAATAATTTTTCTAACAATAACTTTTAATTACTGTGCAGAAAATGTCAGAAATGATCAATTTTATGGGTCATAATTATAAGGAAATGATCATATCTTGTAGCTATTACTACAGTTACAATCCGTGATCATTGGACATCTGATTTTACATCCAGTGTATAAGTCAACCCCAAATTTTATTTGCATTTTGGCAGTTTAAAAAATCAGTTTATGCACAGGAAAATACAGTAAAAATTTTATATATAATTATTTTTAAATAATTCATAATTATAATAAAAAGTAAATCTAATGTATTCAGTTAACATTAAACTTTTTAGTAAGGTGACTTTTACTGAAAAGAATTAAAAAAAAAAAAAAGAGTACTTACATACATTTAGATGTGTTAGTGTCCAACATTGTTTTTTTGTTTTTCTTTTCGCTTATAACATACTTGCTTAGAATTATTCAAATGTAGACATAAAAAACTTGAGTTGAATATAAATTTTAACAATCATTGGAAGTAGGAACTTCAAAAAAATAAAAATTTATAATTAATAATTTTTATAAATGAATTCATAAATTTGCATTTCTATAAAAGTATCTTTCTTGAGTGCAAGTTTTCATTTTATGATATCAATCCAAGTATGTGATGATCCAGATGAGTGGAGTACAGATAATTGGAATTCTATTGGAATTAACTTGTCTTTATTTAAGAATGTGTACTTATTGATTATAGCCTGGAAGTCATGAGCACATATTTGATACCAATTTTAAAGTAGATGATTTTGGTATGTATGATAGATTAGATGGTACAGATAAAAAACAGCCAGTCAGTTGGTACATCAGTAGGGTATGCCACTATAACAACATTGCACAGACTGCTACAATGTGAAATGAATGGCAACTTGATTATTGATGACCCGGAGTCAGGGTAACATCAATAATCTGGCTGCCATTCATTTCACATAGCAGCAAACTATGAGATGCTGTTATGGCAATAGTGTCTGTGGTGTACCAGCTGGCTGGTGGTTTCGTTATCTGTACCATCTAATCTATCATCAGTACTGCAGCAGTTCTATTTTGAACCTAGAGTGAAGCACCTTGTTAACTTTTCTACTGACCCTCGGTACAACAGTAGAGATACAGTTCATGCTGGTGAAGCCTCTCAGCACTTATTGTAACTGGTGTGCCGAGAATTAAAAATGTTGTTGCAGTAGAAATAGAGAAATAATAAATGAAGTTGATCTTACTTAATAAAGATGAATTGAGACACAGAAGATCTTGAATGAAGACAAGTAGTTAGCATATATCCATATATCCAACTTTATTTAATATTCTTGAGAAGAGAGAGAGGTGGAAGGCATAGAACATAAGTTATGGCTGATCACCGTACTTTGCGATACACATTCCATGGGAGAATCAAACTTGGAAGAATTCCATGAGGATAACAATGTAGTTTTTATGACTGGCTCAATTTATTCTTTATAAAACAACTTGATGAGAGATAGATACAAAATGAGATGGGTAAAATTAAATAATACTGGTGATTGAAGAAAAACTTTTAATGGATTCAGATACCACATTTGAACTTAGGAATTCGAATTTCTAATATTGTAAAATCATAAGATTTTACAAGCAGGTCTTAGACTCGGACTTCAAAGGAAAGATTTACAATGTGATAAAAAAAAACAAAATTTCTTAAAAATTCTGTTGAAAGCTTGAATACATTAGTATCAATACTACATAAATGGAGGCTACAAGAGTGATGCCAAATTAGCTTTAAAATCATTAGCTAAATCAAAATGACATGATAAAATGCAGAATGTATTAAAATAGAAGAAACAAAATTAAAACACCACAAAAAGAAAAATTACATTTCATTGGCTTAGCAAAGCACACCCTTTTTATTATGTAGCCAAGCTGAGGAGCATCAATGCAGGAGTGAAGAGCTAAAAATAGAACTGAAGAATGAGCCGTAGTGTGACATGCTGCTAAGCATGCACATTGCACAAAAATACAAAGAGCAGGCATGGTAAAAATACTGTCTCAAAGCTGTGATTTAGAGAGGGAAAATGATGCATTGCACAGAAAATAACATCTCAGGCGTACAAAAGCAAGATACAGCCCTAAATTAAAAAAAAAAAGTCATTACCACATCACAACTGGTAGCACATGATGCAGAGGCACTGCCTGCATCACCCTCGATGCGGCTCTATCTGACATATATATCAAAACAATGGACGTTAAAATAGGTTACAAAAATGTGACATTGCCTTTCTTGTAGATTATTAGAAATTTACAGAAAGGAAAGAAAATTCTTAAAGATTGATTGTTTGAGCATGAAATTTAAATATTTCACTTTAAAATTTCACATTGTGAAAATTAATATTTGATAAGCTTGAGATGAAAATAGTTCAGATGCTAAAAATCAGAAACTGTATGAAAGATTCAAGAAAAAATGTCCACAAAAGAAATGACAGACTTGGGTAAGAGAAATACAGACAAGAAACATGAATAGAAAGACAAATACTACAAAATATGAAAAACTCAAAGACAGAAGAAAATGAAGGAAATTTACTTAGATTACTACAAATTAATCACCATAAGTAATTTTCAATTTTAATATAAAACAAAAGTTTACATCAACAACTAATAGACCATGAGTTGTTCAACTCACAAAATGTCATATCCAATATTTAAAATAAATGACCATTTCCAACAAAACCACCACAAATCAACAAGCAACAAAAAAGATAATACTTTCATTCTCAATATAGGTATTTATTATTGATTTTTTTTTTTTCCAAGTTCAGGAATAGAGAACATGAAAAAGAATAATATAATGCTGCAATGAAAGTTACATTACTTAAAACTGGAAATAAATTCTATTTTTACTAACATAAGCATTACTGGCTGTCAACCAAGTAGGTTCAACTGCTCGTCGAGTAACAGTTCCAGCAGGAATTAATCGAGGTAAAATTGCTCCATAAGAATTACTTTCATCATAATTTTCATTCCTAAACAACAAAAAAAAAACTTGGAAGTTTCAATAACTTAAAACAGAATACAGGACTTGAAATTCAGTACAGGACAATAGGATTCATGCCCAAAATTTTTAATTCCTTTCGAAGAGAATTTCATAGGCTGGACTCTCCACCCAAAACATTTCTGCAGTTTTTGGAAATTTTGTTTTTTGGAACAATGATCAACTGGGAGAAACAATGCAACGATCACCATGAAAATAGAAATACAAAAAATTAATGGTACTTAATTATTAAGGGTAGATAACATTTGGTTAAAATTAAAAATGGATGTATTATGAAGACTTATTTTTAAAAAATGAAATAGCATTTTTAGCATTGTTATTCTGAATTTGAAGTAATTATTTTTAATGATGCTCTGCCATGTTAATACTTATTGTTAATTTAAAAAGCATAAATAAAATATAATATGCTGTAATTTAAAATAATTTTAGCATCAAGGATAATTCTCGCTTTCTCCCGAACAGTTCTATTCACCATTATTTACAAATGCTGATAGGGAGACTTCTATCCTAGATAAAAATGAATTTCAAGCCCTGGAATATGTGATAAAAAATACTACTAAGAAAAACATAACTGTTATAACAATAATAACCACAAAATGATAATGATAAATGATCATTAGAATAATAATGGTGATGAAAGTGTAAAATTACTTACTGTGTTATAATGGTAGGAAGCTCATCATGATTAAACTCAACAACCATTTGTGACCTTCGGAGGACAAAAAAAAAAGAGGGAATGTAAGAAAAGATTACTAAATAAATATTTAATAATAACGATGCAATGTAAAAATCATATGTCTACACAAAGAAATAAATAATATATACAGCTAAAAAGTATATGACAATGGAATGAGCTTCAGAGTGCTAGTTTATTTTTTTCAATCCAGGCTTTCTAAAATTTAGATTTTTAACTATCGTTTGTGCAATGTGTGATAACACTATAAATAATTATAATGAAGCACAAACGGCAATAAGAGAGCTCAACCACACTCCTAAATTTAAGAAATTTTGTGTACTACTTCTTGAGTGGTTAGAAAATTTATTAAATAAATATAATGAAGCATACATAGGAATAAGAGGGCACAACTGCACCCCTAAATTTTTTACCAAAGCATATTTTTTGAAAGTTAACTAAATTTCTGTCACTATTCTTTGTAATTTTTTAATTATTCAATCAAAGCACCCTACCCATCTATTGCATAATTATTGTAATCATTATCATAGAAGATGATAGTATTCCAGTGAAGCAGCCTTAAGCCTAAAATCATATCGTATCGTAGAATTCTTAGATGGTGGAACTCATATATAC
This sequence comes from Maratus speciosus, assembly GCA_963932465.1. Lineage (NCBI taxonomy): Eukaryota > Metazoa > Arthropoda > Arachnida > Araneae > Salticidae > Maratus > Maratus speciosus. Next base: position 317,495,910 of record OZ010795.1, on the reverse strand, counting down.
ACCTAACTCGACTTTAAAAAAAAAACGCGAAAAGCCGCCTTTCAATAAATCAGCAAATATAGCTCTTATTATTCTGATTTTTTTAAAACAGCCTTATATCTGCAGTCTAATCCTATTCTGAAATTTTTAGATTTCTACATGCAGTATATTTTGAGATCTAAATACCGATTTTTAAAGCAAAAGCGATGTCAAAAATTCCTAATTTCGATTATTCGAAAACGGCCCGGGCGATTTTCTTTAAATGTACCCTATATATATAAAATCCTAATGAAACGGATATATGAATCGACTGATTAAACAACTGATTATGTTTCAAGCGATTTCTCCTAAAATATGGAATACTTTGCGATGAAATTAACACCAAAAATGAGCATTGATCCGCAGATCTCAAAACTGGTATTAGAATTTTTAAATTCGAATTAGTTTTCGAAATATTAATTTTTTTCTAATTTTATATACATTTTTCTAATGATGACAACTCAAATTTTAATCAAACAGATATTTTTTTTTTCATATTTCAGAAAAGGTTGACATGGTAACCTGGCTATTGTTGTTTATTTGATAATAAATGTTTATTTACTTTTATTTCTTTTTATAAATTCTATACAGTATGGAACAATTTATCCGGAAACCAGTTACCCGGAATGATATTTCTGATAGACTGATTTCAGAAACTTTGCAGAAAAAGGTGTCACACACTGCCAGTTTGACATGGGCTTGGCTTGAAACAATTGTATAATTTGATGACAACATCTAGTATTTGAAATGAAAACATATTTAGTTGTATTTTAGATGTTTTAATTTTTATGCAGAGGAAACAGAAGATTATTTTTCCCTAAGGGATTCCCATAAATTACCTTCTTTTAAACTCTGGTTAACTTTTGATCTTTCTTGCATTGATTTTTAATCCAAGTAATCTAATAATTTAATATCAGAAATAATTCCACAGCCACACATATTCCACAAAACTTATCAAATGGATGCTGCTTTCATGCACAACCAGTTAACCGGAAAAACCAGTTATCCAGAATACATCTGACCCCAAGCATTCCAGATAAATGGTTCTGTACTGTAAATTATTTTGTTCTATAATTATTAATTATTTTTTTTATATTTCCTTTAGAAAATAATTAAAAAATACGGTACTACTTAGTTATTCCGTCGACCAATTTCGACAAATTATATAAATCGGCAAAACACTCGCCAAATTATATAAATTGACATAATTTTTATTTTAAATAACAAAAGAAAAAATTAGTTAGAATAACATTAATAAATATACAAATAAAAAGTCGAAACAAAAATCACTTGATGATGTAAACACGTGTAACTTGCTTAAAGTCAAGTGAATGTGACATTTACGATCAACCATTATTGCCATTTACTCTTATAGTTTGGCAATAGATTTTTGGTTGATGGGATAACTAAGTAATACCAAAAATGCATATGTAACTGGTATTTGAAAACAAGTTTTCGCCAAATTTTTGTAAAAAAAAAAAAAAAAAAATCCACACCAAACCTGCTGTGCGTATATGACATCTGGCCAAATATTACCACTCGAAAAAAAAAAAAAAAAAATGCTAATTGGCGGGTTGAAAAAAAGTTATTGGCGAGATTTGCACCCGGCTAGTGTAACAGTACCAAGAATTCTTTGCAACCATGGCAAATTTTGTGTAGTTTATTCTAAAAAAAAATTTTGATTTTTTAATCAAAATGGAAAACTTATGGTCCCATATTGGTGCGATTTTTTTCTGATGCCAATGTCATATACGGAACGGGCACTTAACTGGCTCCAAAGTATCGTTATTTTGCTTGATATGAAGCCGGATGTTGTTGTTTATGCTGTTGATGTGTTCCCCAAATTGGCGTTGTTAAAAAAATCACGCCAATATGGGACGTATATGACACCTGCGCCAAACTTTCATATGAATGGCGGAGGGATCAGATCATATTTGTTTATGGCAGTTGATGACTTGAACTATTATAATATAAATGAAATGATGGCGATAGAATAATATTTGGCGACTTATCACCTGTGCCTGGCTAACATTAAAGTACCAAAATGGCACCTAGAGTATAAAAAGCGAAGTGGTCTGCCTGGAACTGTTGATGACAGCCACATGACTTAAGCTATTGTTATAGAGATTGTTTTAAAATACCGGGAGACAAAGACTCTGTATACTTAATTTATTTTATTTTAGCTTCTTTTCAAATGTTTAACTGATCCTCTTTAATCAAAAACGAAAACAACCATTGGATGTCTTAACAGCAACTGATTCGCCCTTAAATTTTTGCAATCAAAGGGAATTGAATGGAAACCCGTTTACAGGGGATCTGCACAGCTTTTTTCAGTATAATTCAATCTTCTCTAATATTTTTAAAACCCATCAGATTAGTGTGTTTTTAGATTCTGCGGTGTCTGAACGGGAGTTGGCGAGCGTAGCTTGCAGGGGGCAGAGCCCCTAGTTGATATATAATATAAATCTGTTTTATGTGAAAAGAATAAGATAACAGTTGTTTCCGTGGAAAACTCTAATTTTTCTTTTTTTTAATTCACATTTTTTTCCCTCCGAAAATGACATGGGCGATCTTATTAAAATTAATATATAATATGAATCTATTTTAGATGAGCCGAATAAGACCATGTTTGTTTCCAGGAAGACCCTTATTCGTTATATAATAAGCATGAAAAATCAGATTACATTTTTCCGCCATTTATGGGAATTTCACCGAAGATGCACCACTGTATTCGTGCACTTAATTTCTTCTGATCAACATTTAGTGGAAAGTTTATGTACCTTCTGTAGCTCAGTCGGTTAAGCACTGGCCTTGCAATACACAGTTTGGAGGTCTGTACTCTTTGAAGCAGTAAGCACTTTTTTTTTTTCTTTTTTATCCTTTTCAAGTCAGTTAATAAAGTAAATTTGATTTTATGTTTCTATAAAAATGTACTGGTTTATTTTGATTTTTTTCTTTAAGAGTTTTACATATCACTATTTTGTGACAATTTTTCAGACAGTAAAAATACTGTAAAATCTGTCTAAGGCGGACTCTGTGTAAGCCGGAAATCTGCCTACCGTGAAAGACTTTCAAGTCCCGGCGAATACATTGAAAATAACATTAATACGTGCTCCATAAGCCGAAATCTGCCTAACGCGGAAACGGAAAGGTTTTTATGATCCGCCAAAAGCCAATTTTTACATGAGATGGAAAAAAGAATATTTTAAAACCGAAAAGCATTCGGTAAATGGAACTTTAAAACTAATAGATAGATCAAATACATCTAATAAATAAATACATATAATATACAAGTATAAATAAAAGCACATTTTTACGCATTTATTTGTTTACAGAGAGAGAATTTTAATTTTGAAATTTTTCAGATTTAATTATAAGGAAAGGGTTTGGGTTGATTTTTGACGTCCAATTATCTACACGAGGGATATAGGCCCTAAAGAGAGTGCCTTCCGTGGAGGTCTTTCTAAGGGAGCCTAATCCGTATTAACGCATGGAAATCCACGGTTCGAAGAAATCCACAAAAACTCTGAACGATTAGGCCAACGGGTGCAATTGGGTTTGAACCCAGCACCTCCCGTCTATCAGCTTCGAGAGCAGAACCTCTCAGCCACTGGTGGGGCTTAATTATAAGGAAAAGAAAATACGCAGTTTGTATTTGTTCAGTCCACAACAGTTTCTTTTTATTTACAATTTTTAACACAAATAAATTTCTGTTTTTCTACGATACATAAATTTAAATTATACGTTTTTATTTTTTCCATTACCCTTATAATAAAAAAAGAAAAAAACAGGCCGTTATTCTTCCATTACCTTTATAACAAAAAAAAAAAAAAGAAAATGCTGTTATTCTAACTGTAAATGGAAGACTACGAGATTTTTAAAAAAATGTCATAAATTCAAAATTTAAAAAAGTAGATTTTTAAAAATAATATATATATATTTAATTTTTAGGATAATTGAAAAAAAAATAAAATTGTGTAGTTTATTTATATGTATCATATTTCAATCCGTTCCGCTGAGGAAAATATGAATTTTTATGTGTAGAAAACTGTAAATAACATGAAAATGTCGATTGAACAAATAAAAATGCGCACATTTTTCTCTTTTACTCTTCATTAAATTCATAAAATGGAAACTTCATACTTTGAACTCTCTCTATGTGTAAAAAAATTATAAATAAACGCACAAGCTCATTTTTTTTTGTTGTTGTTGTTACAAACTTTAGAAGTATTACTAATTAATATTTTACTTTAAAAAACAGTACTGAAGATTACAAACGCAAAAAATACCCAACAGTCTTTTTTTTTACCAATTTGCATGTTTTATTTTGTTATATATTTAGCAAATAATTAATAACCTTCAAATCTTTTAGCTAGATCTAGTAAAATCAATTCCGTTTACATTTCTGAATTATTGAAATTAGTGTTTTCCGGTGCTGCCATCTGTCTTTCAAATATAAAAATAATAATATTCTATATAACACCTCTTCCGTACATTTGCAATTTTATATATTGGTAAATAGGCCCCAAAAATTTTAATTTGGGTCTCGAAAATTCCAAGATTAGTACCAAGCTTCAATATCTTTTATGAACAGCAATTATATTTAAGAGATTTAGTCATTTATCATTGCTTTATCATGATATCAATGAAATTACATTTTGGCGAGGTTTTGGGGATTTAATGTTACCAGTTCACTTTGGCAACATTTTTCTTAGAGTGGAATTTCATTTACTGCTGTGGAAGATTGATGCTTTCCTGTGCTTTCTGTATGGAATGTATGTGTATTCAAACTGTTGATAAATGAAAATGGATACTCAATTATTAAGCAAAAAATTGTAGGTTAGAATTTGATTTAGATAGATTTATTTACTTTTATTAGTGAGCAATTATTGTATTTTAAATAAAAAGGTTTAAAGAGCAATATTTCTTGATATTCTTCTTAAAAAAGTAAGTTTTTTACGTAGTAAAATTTAACAAAGCTTTGTATATATGAAACAAACTATAAAAAACACCATTTTGTATATAGGTATGCTTTTTTAAGAGGGGGGGGGGGAGAATTAAAGATGAATGAAAATCACAATTATGAGTTGGTCCTTTGGTCCATTGGCCTTTAATATTTTTTTGTTTTTATCTTTTTATTACTGACCTAAAAAAAGTAATGATATCAATACAAAAAACCCTTAACGGGTTAAAAGTTTGTGATGCAGCACTTTATCTTATTGCTATAAGAATTTTAAATATGGAACTTAAAAATAATGATATCAAATTTTAAGTGATGCTATGCTATTAATTAATGTATGTGTATACATACATTTATATTATTTATTTCATCATTTTATTTTTGTTTTATTTATAATTGCAAGTGTAAGAATTATGTTAAATTTAAAAGGATGTATAAAAATTTATTCATTGATGCTTTATCATTCACATCTTTCATAAATTCAAAATATGAGTTTTAAAAGATATGATATCAATATTTAAGTGACGCCTTGATGTAGCTTTAAACAATGTTTTAAAATTCAATTTTAATTGTTTTCGGTTTGGCTAAATATATTTACACATGTAACCAAAACTTTTAATTTACCAATACACTATTAAAAATATCACTCTCACTGAACCTATACAATGCACTGCAATGTATTTATATGAAAAAAATTGATTTATCTTTTTTTGATTTATATTTTTATGCCACGCTATCCAAAATCAAAAGTAAAATTTATATAAATGATTTTTGTGCCTCATATTATCCATTTGCATACATTTCGTTTAGTTTGGATACAATGACGCACAGAAATCATTTACATAAATTTCACTTTTGATTTTGGATAGCGTGGCACAAAAGATAAATAAATTTTTTTCATATAAATACATTGCAGTGCATTGTATAGGTTCAGTGAGAGTGATATTTTTACTTTCTTCTATCTTTACAAGAAGAAAGTATTGGATTCATGAAAATTTTCGAATTCCGGTTTTCGACGGATTTACACGTTTTAGAGGTCAGAGAACCCGAAAAACATGTTTTTACAAAATGTCTGTCTGTGAGTCTGTCTGTCTGTGTGTGACACAAATTTTGTGGGTGCTCTATCTCAAGAACTAATGCACGGATTTTCATGAAACTTCAGATTCAGTTAGTCCTTGATATGATTTGGTGTTGGTGTAAATCGCTTGACAGGTGGCGCTGCTATGCTGCATTTTTTATGGTTTCCGAAATGGCTCTATCTCAAGAACTAATGCACAGATTTTCATGAAACTTCAGATTCAGTTAGTCCTTGATATGACTTGATGCTGATTAGGTGTTGATGTAAATCGCTCAACAGGTGGCACTGCTATGCTGCATTTTTTATGATTTCTGCAAAGGCTCTATCTCAAGAACTAATGCACAGATTTTCATGAAACTTCAGATTCAGTTAGTCCTTGATATGACTTGATGCTGATTAGGTGTTGGTGTAAATCGCTCGACAGGTGGCGCTGCTATGCTGCATTTTTTATGATTTCCGCAATGGCTCTATCTCAAGAACTGATGCACGGATTTTCATGAAACTTCAGATTCAGTTAGTCCTTGATATGACTTGATGCTGATTACGTGTTGGTGCAAATCGCTCAACAGGTGGCGCTGCTACGTTGCATTTTTTACAATTTCCGCAATGGCTCTATCTCAAGAACTAATGCATGGATTTTCCTCAAACTTCAGATTTAGTTAGTCCTTGATATGACTTGATGTGGATTACGTGTTGGTGCAAATTACTCAACAGGTGGCGCTGCTGTTCTGCATTTCGCACGATTCCTGCAATAGCTCTATCTCAAAAACTAATGCACGAATTTTCATCTAACTTCAGATCAGGGGCGCGCCGACCCAGTGTGCGAAGTGTGCGGCGCACACAGGCGCCGAAGTAATAAAGGCGCCAAAAATTTCAGTTGAGGAGTAAATACTTTTAAAAAAATCCCTAATTTAATTAAACTAAAATGTACTAAATTTTCTCGACATCTTAATTATGTTTTGTATATTTACCAGAGACAAACTTTTTTATAGATATTTAATTTTTTTTATTATTATTTATTTATTTCGTTTTATTCTACTTCTGAGTCTCCTGTGATTTAGACGTAGACTTGTCCAACCTTTTAATGAACAGCGGTGTACCTCATGTAGTTGCAAACAATGAAAGGCGCCATAATTCACATGACTGAAAACATGCAACACTACTATCTTACTGTAGTAGTGATAAAGCATAGTACAGTTTTATTACCACAGGGGATAAATTCCACTCGTTTCTTTTTTATTTTTAAATAGCAATCTTCTTATTGCAGAATTTCTGCACATTGCTAAGTCTCCGGCTTTTTATCTTAGAAAAAATCTGGTTCTTTTAAATCGACCAAATGTTCCAATTAAATAAAACAGTATTTTCTTCATTAAAATACTGATATCCAAAAAGCCGGAGACTTGGCAGCTCTTTTTCTGTCAAAAATAAGATGACACTATTCGGAAATTACTAGTAAAAATGTCCCCTGCGATAATGAGGCCACAAATAGTGGTAGACTTATGCGTCACAAACGTCTTATATGATGCATGTACGGGGATAGCCATAAGTCCCCTACGACTCAGAAACTTATTTAAAAATAATTTGCAGAAATAATTTAAAATTACATTTTTCAGAAGGCCAACCTATCTCAAAAGTTTTGTAACTGAAGTTGCCCTAAACCTTAATCACTAAATAATAAATTAATAACATCATATAATTAACACTAAATAACGGTCATTGGTAACAATTAAAAGGACCCCATTCAAATACAGTTGAACCTCTTTTATCCAAAACTCTTTTAACCAAAATCCATTTTTAAAGCTGCTTTTTTTTTTTTTTACTGTCACATTCCTTGTGTGCAAAATCCATTTTGAAAGCTTTTTTCTTTCTTTAACTATCCTATTCCTTGTGTGAAAGAGGTCCTTTCCGAACTACGAGTACATATAAATAATTTCGATCCCCTGTCTTAGAGTTCCTTTGAATTTAACTTCAGCTCCCGTAAGCTGCGGATTAAAACGAAGACAACGAACGAATTAGCAATTCTGAAGCTTTTGCAAAAAGTTTGGCATGGTTGGAGAAGCAGAAAGACTGTCATACTGGTGAATTAATAATATTAAAAATCTCTATGATAGAGCTTCAAAGCAAAGGCAATCGAAACTGCGACAAACAAAACATTTTTTCCAACCCTTGTGATATATGTAAAAGGTACTTTATTTCAAAATAAAAATTCAAGTGATTTATTCCTGTTTCTATTTTGCTATCGCTTTATTTTTATTAAGCACTTGTTACCATAATAAGAAATATTGAATATATTTCTCCTCAATCTTAAAATGGAAGCATTCTCGATTATCCGAAAATTTCGATTTTCCGAAAAATGGTCGGTCCCAATTACTTTGGATAATCGAGGTTCTACTGTATTATTGAATTTAAAGAAAGCATACTTTAAAGTGGATTTTTTACTTTAAAAACAGCTACTAATAGAAAGATGTGAATGGTCGCCAAGAAAATCTTCAAAGGGCGCCACTAGCGACCGCGGGAGAAGCGTTGGACAGACCTGGATTTGAGACAGGAATTTTCAGACCAGGGCCTGGCCCGTTTCTATTTTTGTAGTTCGCGACCCGGCCTGTACAAAAATTAGTGGAAACAGGCCTGACCCAGCCCGTTCAAAAATAAATTTAATCAGGCCAAAATTTTTTATTTTTCTTAACAGTTAAAATTATTTTAAAGAATACAGCATACATATTTACGAAGAAATGTTAGATTGCTATGTGTTCCCAAGACAGGAATTACACAATAGCAACATTAATGATTACTTAGACCCTTAGTCTTTTCAACATTCAAATAAAGATTCATTGAAAAAATTAATGTAGTTTAGAATAAAAGAAAAAAAAAAGAGGGTTAAAAGCATCATGACTTTTGAAGCTGTATTATAAAAAGTAGATTTTTGAAAATATTTCTCTGTAATTTATTAAGATATATTTACAATGATTCCATTAACAGAAGTTTATTACAGCTATTACTATTTTCACAAAATATATTGCCTGCCCGACACGTCCTGGGAAGAATAAGTCCGATTCCGGCCTGGCTGGACTATGTAGAAGAAAAATGTAAGCCTCGACCCGGCCCGAGTCTGCTGAAAAAATTAAGCCCGGTGTCGAGCACGATATAGCTGTCCGATGCCGATCTCTACGCTGGATATGGCTTAATTTTTCTTTCGGCTCGGCTGCGGCTGGCCTGTTTAATTTTTTACCGGTCCGGACGTTAAAAAAATTGCCTTTATTCTGTAGGCTCGGCTCGATTCATTTGAAAGTTTGCCTTCATTTTTCCGGGCCGGGTAGACCTCTGTCTACCCTGAATAGAGAAACAATATAAAACCAGAACTTGTATGAATGTGCTCTTCAATGTAGAGATTTTAGATTGGAGAGACTGACGTCAGCTATGGAGCAAATTTTAATTGGCAAAATGAAGCATCAACGGTTTGTGAAAGTTGTGGCATTCCGTGTCGTAGGTTTAACACTATGTGTTTTACGCTCCTAGAATAAAGTCTACTTTAGGTGGCCGAAGCAAAATACTTTTCAGCGCCTCTACAAATGATCACTTTTGTAGAAACTATTATGTATTGGGCAAAAATTGTGACCCTTTTTTTTCAGAACATAGACCTCCGTTTAGAACAAATACTTTTTATCTATACTTATCTCGTACTCTGTACCTATCATCATAGCGGAAATAGAATTTTTGTTATGGGGAGGGTATGGTGAAAATAGGCTGAATTTGGCGATAAACTCTTACTTTTTCAGAGGTTGAGAGAAGCGACCTTTCCTTGCCTGCACTCCCTTCGTACGCTTGTGTCTAATCACATACTGAATAAATAATTGTGATAATTATAAGATTTGTTTATTTTAATACAGAACATGAAATTGAAAGTATTGAAATATGAGCACTTATTAGGTTTAGATATAACCTTAGACGCTTCAGAGACTAGAATAGCAAAAAAAAAAAAAAAAAGTTCAACTTAGACATAAATAAGTTAGGAACTACAATGATAGCCGTATTAGAAACGGAAAAATATAGATTTATAAAAAAAAAAAAAGTTTTAAATTTTTGTGCTTAAGCCGTACTAACCGACCCGCCCGGCATTGCAAATTATAATAACCTTAAATAGTCTAAAATCAAACGTTGAAGGATTTCATATTTTTAAACGAAACTTTTTCCAAACGAACCCAGGGATGGGAGTGGGGGCGCAATGTCTTCAGCAGCATATGCACCGGACATGCAACGCGCTGTCCGGTTTGTATTGATTTTATATTTTTAAACGAAAATCTTTCCGAACGAGCTTAATGTTGCCAGCAGCACTGCGTCAAAGTCTTTAGGCGGCTTTGACTGCGTTCGGCAGTGTGCAAGCTTGAATTTGTATGATTTTTCATTTTTAAATGAAAAGTCATCCAAACGTAACTTGAGATGGGGGCCCCACTGCCTTCTGCAGCGTACACCGGGGGTGATATCCACGCTCCGGCCTGGTTTTTCAAGTGAACCTCGAATTTGTATTTGACTTCTGGCATTTATATATATAAAAGTTTCAATTCTGACTAAAAATTTGTAATAAAACATAAATAATAAATTTGTAATAAAACATAAATAATAAATTTGTAATAAAACATAAATAATATAAACTGCGTACCATCCCCTCACTTTTTTGAAACGCGAAATAATATCCAAAGCAAAAGCACATATCGCTGAGACGGGAAACGACATCTTGAGAAAATTTGCACTTAGAGAAAAACATCTCAGGCAAATCCTTGAAATGACTTAAAAAGGTTCTTTTTTTATTTTTTATTTATTTATTGAAATAGTACTAAATACTAATATTTGTTCACACCAGAGATATCCTTAGATTCGGAAAATACCAAAAATGTATTAATAGGGTTATTTTTTCTTTTCTTTTCTTTTCTTTTTTTAAATTTTGAAACTTTAGAAAAATTTGAAAACTGACGAAAATCGCGGCTAAATAAAAAGGTTTTTTGAAAGAGTAGCGAAAGATACCACTTGAATTGGAAAGATAAGACGATTTTTTTAAAACTCTACGGAGACCCGGCCATCACAATTTCAAAATGCAGTAAAAATCAAACGTTGCGCTTTCGTCAGTCTGAAGAAATGTAATTGCATGATTACTTTGAAGAAAGGAAGCTCTTCACTTTGCGATTATCATTATGGCTTTTAATTATATTTCGGCTAACTATCAAAAAATGAAAAATCTGATCATCAGGTGCATTTGGACTTGCCATCGCCTATTCTTATCCAAATTTTCAGACCTCTATCTTCCGTAGATTTTCATAGCCATCGCTAAGACATGCACAGTAAAGGCAAACGTCTTTCTTTTATATTAATATCAATATGCAAATTAGAGATGACAAACCACTTTATTTCATTAGTATGGATGCAATCTATTACTATTGTCTTGTATTTTGTCTGGGATAGTGAAATTTTACCATTTAATAAAGGATTCTGTTACAGACAGGTCTTATTTTCACAGCCTTTACTGTGTTTCGAATTTTATATACCAACCCTCCTTATTTTGCAAGTAATTTAAATGTTTGGAACAAGAAAGTTTGTTTAATAAATGAAATAAAATACGAACCCTATAGAAACAAGGCACATTTTATTAAATAATTTTCTGGTTAAAAAAACTTTATTTGATCAGGGATAGAACTCCAGCAGGATGGCATTTATACTTTGTAGATACTCAAAGAACTTTTTTTTTTTTATAAATATTTATTTTCGGAGGGGCGTGTGGGGGGGGGGGGGGGGGATAGGGCGCCAACTGAAATTCTGCACACAGGCGCTGGATACTGTTGGCGCGCCCCTGCTTCAGATTTAGTTAGATGTTAACACAAGTTGTTGCTGATTAGGTTTTGGTGTTAATCATCTAATACGTGGCGCTGCTATGCTGGCATTTTCATGATTTTCGCAATAACTCTATCTCAAAAACTAATGCACGGATTTCCCCCAAACTTCAGATTCAGTTAGACTTTGACATAAGTGGTTGCTTGGTAGTTTTGTTTAACATAGGTTTTGGTGTAAAGCACCCAATAGGTGGGGCTGCTAGGCTGAATTTTGCTGTATTTACACGATTTCGTAGATAGCCATATCTCAAGAACTAATGCACGGAATTTCATATCTATAGAATCCTCATGATGGGCATAGATTGTCGTTTAATTTTGGTAGTGTGATAGCTAATTTTCAAGTATTAACATGAATGAGATAGAAGAAAGTTTTGGGATTGGTATATCTGACTAGTTTTTAACAGTGTATTGGTAAATTAAAAGTTTTGGTTACATGTGTAAATATATTTAGCCAAACCGAAAACAATTGAAATTGAATTTTAAAACATTGTTTAAAGCTACATCAAGGCGTCACTTAAATTTTGATATCATATCTTTCAAAACTCATATTTTGAATTTATGAAAGATGTGAATGATAAAGCATCAATAAAAAATATTTATACATCCTTTTAAATTTAACATAATTCTTACACATACAATTATAAATAAAACAAAAATAAAATGATGAAATAAATAATATAAATGTATGTATACACATACATTAATTAATAGCATAGCATCACTTAAAATTTGATATCATTATTTTTAAGTTCCATATTTAAAATTCTTATAGCAATAAGATAAAGTACTGCGTCACAAACTTTTAGCCCGTTAAGGGTTTTTTGTATTGATCTTTCTATGCATATAAAACTTGCATCCCTAAATAAATGTCAAACTGTTGTTTCTGTAATGAAGCAATAGCCTTTATTGACTACAACTGTTCTTAAAACTGTATGTAGTATGCACAGGTGTCTGTCCAGACTTTTCTCTCATGGTCCAATTTTTGTGAAATTGTGAACAGATTTTTTACATTTGTGAAAAATCTAGTCCTAATTTTGTGAATTAAAAATTATCCTTATATTCAGGTTCTTTTTTATATGTTTTTAAGAAGATATATGCAGTGGTGGGATTCAAATAATTTAACAACCGGTTCGCTGCTCGAATGATTTTTGATGTAGAAAAATGAAGCATCACACATAGATTATGAAACACTTTCCTATATTATAAGAACATTGTTAAAAAAAATTTGATCCTTTGGTACAGTGAAAAAAATCCTGAAACATGTTACCCTATAAAAGGACGTTAATAAATATTCGGCAATCATGAAACTCTGATCATAATTTCTATCAGAAAATGCATCAAACCAATCAGGTCTTAATTTCTAACAAAAAAAAAAAGTACCAGAGCCCTAATATTCTGCAATGCTAACAACCGTAGCGTGCTCTCCCCTCCCTCTCGTCACTCGAATCTGCATATAAAAATAAAAATGTTAAATATATCTATCTGCATATATTTAGTTTTCAACTGTTTCTGTTTTTAGTTATCATTCCTTCTGAATAGAAATCTTTGTCTAATTTTAAAGTTAATTAATTGAGTAATTCTGCGATTAAATATGATAAGGATTATGATTCAGAAATAGTGTTAACATGAAAAAGGAATAGTTCACAGATGTGCATTTTTATATAAAAAAAAAATGAATGAAATTTACAAAAATTAATATTTATATGCTGAAGAATGGAACAACATTTTTCAATTTCCTATAGAATATGCTTACCTTAAACTATAATCGATTCCTTCCTCATAACAATCTTTCGTGGTTAATTCCTGAAAATCAGATTAAATGAAAAATTTGACACCGTTATTGGAAAGATTCGATGCTTTTATAGAAAAAGAGGTAACTGCTCGATTGCTTTCTATCAGAATAACGATACATGGCAATTATATCTACTTGCAAATGAAAGTAAACTTCGTAAATCTGCAAAGCAGAGCCTTAGCATGGACATCGCTCATGTTATAAAATAAACAGAAAAATCACTAACGTGATTTTTATACTCGTACAAAATAGAAGACTAAAAACCTCAAACAAACAAAACATCAAGCTAATGCCCATTGACTGAACACAGAAAATATTCTTTTCAGGTTCGATATCTAAATTTAAAAAAAAATAAATAAACCAGCCAATTAAAAATTATAATAATGTCAGAAAATTGAACTGAAAGAAAATCCATTGTTCAGTCTTTTGATTGGCACCGTACCAACATGTCGCCGCCATCAATACCAGACATAAATTTGCAAATAGAATAGAAAAATACGATTCCTGTTTCCCTTTATTCTGACCAAAATAACATTAAAATGATTTGAAATAAAACAGAATACGTAATTTTTAAGGAGGATTCCACCCCCACCCCCCCCTGTACACGAATAAATAAAATTTTGAATGTAATTCAGATTGAGCTTGAGCCAACCCAAGCCCAAATACTGATATAAAAAATGAGTTGAAACATCTCCTTAGTGTTAATGATAAGTGTTTTGATAAAAAAGAATGCAAAATCTTGGAGATGGGAAGGAAAGAAACGGAGAATTTAGGCTTCAGTTTTTCGAAAGCGTTAATTGCACTGGACTCCGGAGCCCTGTATTTATGAGCTCCTGTGAATTCCAACCAATGTTTAAATATTTACTAAAAACAGAGAAATAGCGGAGCTAAGCTCCGGTGTGCTCCGGCTCAAATTAAGCCCTGAAAACAATATAATATAAAAATAGCAGAAATGTAAGTTTAAGAATTAACCCATGTAAGGCCAGACAACGCTGGAAATTCGTAAGATACAAAATATCATGATTCGGCAAGTTTAGATCATACAATGTCTTTTCATTTGTTACAACTGGAAAAATATATTTTTCTAAATATGCATGACTTATAGGACTAGAGGAACTTATCAAAATTTTCGATTTGTTACATCTACGAAAATAACTATTTTCCTTTAAATAACTTCTGACAATATTTTTAAAATGTGCAGTTGGAAGTATATATCTAAATCTGACGATTTAAGTATTAGCTACAGATCAGCGATAACAGGGAATATTCCATGCCAAAGCAAAGTACCGTTTATTCGAATAATAGCGTCGCGCAGGTCCGTGATGAAAGACCCTTAAATTGACCTGAAACTTGTATGATTTTATATCTTTAAATCTTATTTTATCTGAAATATATATATTTTAAATGAAAAAATATTGAATTGAAAGTATATCCTATTTGGTACTTTACTTTCTGCGCAATTTGATTTGAGGAGTCTATGCGCACCGAAAGCGAGCGAAACCGCGAAGAAACACTCAGGTTTTCACTGATTTTGTCGAAATTTCACACATTTTATTTTGTAAAAAATATTTCTACCCGTCCGAATGTTTCAAAATTTTTGTAGATGATGTAAATCTGATCTATTGAGAATCTCAATACCATCTCAATTTGAGATACTCTTAAAAGATTGTGTTCAAATGCGGTCGTTTAATTACTTTTATCGTAGGAAAATATCATCTCCGTGAGGTGCGAAATGACCTGCATTTGCCGGTGTATTTGTAAGGGTTAAAATTCCTATTTTTTAAAACCGACTGTCCCATCGATAAGAAGGTGGTTTCAAATTTACGAACATATTATTGGTTTGTCAGTACTTCTAAAATTCGTTTTGAAGGAGTGAAATCCCGACGAAACACTCAGATTTTTACTGATTTCATCGAAATTTTCACACATTTCATTTTGTAAGAAATATTTCTACCCGTTCGAATATTTCAAAATTTTTGTAGGTGATGTAAATCTGGTTTATTGAGATGCTTTAAAAAGATTGTGTTAAATTACGGATGTTTAGTTATTTTTAACGTAGAAAAAATATTGTCTTCGTGAGGCGCGAAGTTACCTGCGTTTACCAGTGTATTTGAAAGGGTTAAAGTTCATATTTGTTTTAAACCAATTGCACCATCGATTAGAAGAGGGTTTCGTTTTAAGAGCATATTTTTGGTTCATCGGTACCTCCAAAATTGCACCCTGGATGAGCGTTGCAATAAGGGAGAAAAAGTTTTTCGGAAAAACAACCCCTTTTGAAAATTGTTTTTCAAGCGGTTAACTGCGATATATTTTTTAATTAATTGCGGCATTTGAGACATAGATCTTTCAGAATATGTCTCTCATTTTTAACTTTACTAAGCGGTTTGGCACTTGTAAGTTAATAAATGACAAAATACACCCGAAATTTCTTCTTTTCGTTCTTCATTTTCAACTGATGCGTAAATAAGGCTTCTGTGTGTGCACCAGTTTTTTCTTTCTTGCAAGGACCGAGTTGAGTTTTTAATCAGAGTGAGTTGCGATTTTTAATTAATAACTCAGCTAATTATTAGAATTTTAAAATTTTGTGTCTCAGGTGCATTAGGAGATATTTTGAGCTAGCCTCACAAACATTTTCAGTCTCATACGTGCCATAGATTTTGCTAGCCATCGCACGCATACACACACACAGAGCAACACTTTATTTTAATAGTATAGATAAGTAGTTAGTGTAATTTTTAATAACCTTGCCATATAACTAGGATTAGCCTAGGGCTGTCTAGGTGCCAAAATTCTTCAAAATTTTCTTTTTTTTAAAGTTGAATTTCCTTTTACAGGGCTGATGAAGAAAATATATATTATTGTTCCAAATGAAATATTATTTTATTAAATGAAATTAATCAGGGCTTATCACAGAGGAAAAAAAATGTTGTAAAGATAAACATCAGAAAGCAAATTAATGTAAATGCGATTTTCGCATTTCAAGCCTCATTTTAACAACCGATTCGCCGAACTCAACACAAATTAACAACCGGTTCTACCAAACCGGTGCGAACCGGCTGAATCCCACCACTGGATATATGTATGTACAATACATACATTTTCTTTATATATGTAAAAGTGACAGGCCAGATTTCGCTTTAAATTTGTGAAAGGTTTAGTTTTCAGCTGAAGAATTTTGTAAAAGGCCTATTTTTAAGACAAAGAATTTTGTGAAGGGTCCTGTTTTGATTTGAAAAATTTTGTGAAGGATCCTGTTTTGATATGAAAAATTTTGTGAAGGGTTCTGTTTTGAATTGAAAATTTTTGTGAAGGATCCTTTAAAGGACCCAATTTCTTCCTAAACAGAACCCTGATGCATAAGTTATTTACAGAAAAAGAAAAAAAAAATAGAATAGATTTCCCTATCATAATTTTGTATAGAGCTCTAGCAGCAAAATCTCTGCAGCAACTCTGATGTTTTTCATCAAAGCCAAATTTTATTTAAGTTGGCTAATTGTGAACTATCACAGTTGATACCAATTTTACATATTAATTTCTATCTCATTATTTACCAGTTCAGTACAAATTTTTATTCTAAAGGGCATGCTTCACCACTGCAAGTTTATATCGTACCGGCTGTGGAAAATTTAATTATATGACTATTCATAAAATACTGTTTTCACTATCAGAAAATAGATGTTAGATGCAGATGAAGTGCATTTTAAAACATTATTTTGCTACATTTAAAGTATTTTTAAAAACATAATAAATTTTGAAATTTTTACTTGAGCAAAATTTTCAAAATATGTGAATTTTTAAAAAATATTTAAAAAGTAAAGGAATATTTATTGAAAACACACTACATTTGCTTCTGATGATGAAAACTGCAATATTTATATTAGATAATGAGTAATCACATAGTTAAATTTCCTTACACATTAATATGAGATTTCACAATTAGCAAAGAATGCTGATGCATGCCCTTAATATGTCACAGAAAAGAAACATGGCAAACAAACAAAACACTTACATAATTCTACCATGAGCATTTTTCCAATATGACAACATTTTGCTAAGGATTAGGGCTCTATCAGCCTGTCCTTTACCCCATGTTTTTAAGGTACCATCTTCCACTTTAGGGAGAAAATCCTTAGAGAGGGGATTACCAACTCTTTTATCAGGACCATCCTGCATTTTAAAAATAAAAATAACTGAATTCAAATTCTTGTACAGAAACTGAGTCAAAAGTTAGGCATACATAAAATGGAACAAACATTTAGGCTTACTTTAGAACTATTAGCTATAACTATTTCTAATATATATCAGCACATATTATTACCATAGTTGACAATTTTTTGGTTTTTGTCAAGTCAAACCAAAATATTTTAAGTGAGATAGTTTATTTATTTAACGAAATCCCCATATAGAAACAAGAAACATTTTGTTAGATAAATTTTCTGGCTCAAAAACGAATGTTTATTTGATTAAAAAAAACTTGAAGGATGGCATCTATAGGCATGTATGAACCATACTGTTTCATTTTTTTTTTTTTTTTTTTTTTTTTGGGGGGGGGGGGGGTAAATTGAACAAACTAAATTAAAACTAGCATAAAATTTTATATCCAAGGGAATTGAAATCTACTGTTATTATAAAAAGAATTCTCTCAAATTTATTTACAAAGCATTCCACATAATTCTATTTAATATCAATGGCAATGAAATGGCTGTAAACATTAATCTGTCTTAAAATAAAGAATCATGCAGTTAGTCTCATGTGATACATTTGCCATGTTAGATGGTGTTAATTTATAACTTTAACATACTGTTCCGTACCTGTAACAAACATTGTAATTCGCCTTTGGCGATGGAACACCACCCCCGCATCTATGCCAATTGGCAATCAATCCTTTTAATGTAACCCTTTCGTTAAACCCGGATCACGGGTTGAGTACGCATGAGTGTAAGAGGAACAACCTCTGCGGCAACAAGTCGCCATTAGCCTTCATTAAAACATTTATGTTAACAGTCCGCTAATTTCTCTTTTAATTTAGAACACCTCCGTACATTTTGGTCCTAGCGACCCGGAGGTAAGACCAGCGCAAACTAATTTAATTTAATTTATGTCAGTTTCGTCAACAAGACGAAAGAATGGCAGACTCGGACATTACAGCACTGAATCGGCGGCGTGGCAACATCAAGACCCAGCTAACGAAGATCGTAAATGCCACCGAGGGTAAAAGTTTCTCAATTGCGGAAACCAAGGCTCAACTAGAGCTCCTTCACAAAATCGAAGAAAAATTCGAAGTGATCAAACATGAATACTACAAAATTATGGACGAAGAAAAGATTGAGGAAGCGGAAGAACAACTCTCACAATTGGATGAGGAGATACAGAAATTAGAGGTAAGCCTTAAATCATCTTTTCACAAACAAAATGAAGAAAAAAATAGTAAAATAGACAGCACGTCTGAATCAAAATCCCATGATCAAGTTATTGCCAGAGGGGTCAGCATAAAGCTCCCTAAAATTCCACTTCCGATTTTTAGTGGCAAATTTGAAGAATGGTCTACATTTAAGACCACCTTCAACGAATTGATCAATAGCAATCCTCATTTAACAGACAACGAAAAACTGTTTTATCTCAGAGGGGCATTAACCGGTGAACCGAAAGGTTTACAAACCTCAGTTGACACCTTTAGCTCACTCTTCAGAGAGCTGGAAGAGCGCTATGAAAACAAAAGAATTATTGTGGATTGCCATATTAAAAATATATTAAATCTTTATGTAATCAAACAAGAGTCAGCAAAAGAACTGAGAAACCTTGTAGATCAGGTAAAAAAGAATTTGAGAGCGTTAAAGGTCTTGGAATTCGATAGAGACACCTTTTCAAACGCTATTTTGTTGAACATAATATTAGGAAAAATTGATCGAGAAACTCGTAAGCAATTTGAATTAACACTAAAGGATAAGGAAGTGCCTAATTTCGATGAATTTTTAGAATTTTTAGAGCGCAGATGCCAAATTTTAAGTAGTATTACTTCTGCGAATGCTTCAAAAACCACCAATAAATCTTTATTTATCCGTACCACCAAATCACAAAATAAAATGTGCATTTTATGTAAAACAGAAAGTCACCCAATATATCATTGCGAGAAGTATAAAAGTATGAAACTAAGCAATCGTCTAAACATTGTAAAGAAAAATAAGCTTTGTTTTAATTGCCTTAGTTTTTTTCATATAATTCATCAATGTACTTCAAAGAGCAGATGTCTTGTTTGCAGCTCCAAACATCATACTTCGTTGCATAATTACTCATCACCAGATGTTCGAATTTATGAGCCGTCAAAATCTATAATCAATCTGGCTGCTGAAGAGGCAATTAATAAAAATTTAGCTCCCGAAGATTCAGCGCAAAATGAAAATGTAGTTCATTCATTTTTTTCACATGAAAAGAGCCATAAATCTGTCTTAATAAATACTGCGATTGTTTATATAGCAGACATTAATGGTATAAATAAGCCTTTTCGTACAATATTGGATAGTGCCTCACAGAATAATTTTATAAGTTTAAGAGCAGCTGAAACTTTAGGTTTGAAAAAACAATCAATTAACATTCCCGTTGCAGGTCTTAATAATTCACCGATGTCCTTGAAATCTAAAGTGAAGGCGTGTGTCTCTAATAATAAGAGAGGCGATTTGCGATGGAATCTGGACTTGTTGATCATCCCGAGAATCACAGATTTCACTCCTGGAAAGGAAATAAACATAAATTAAACATTCCTTCGAACATCTGTTTAGCCGACCCACAGTTTTTTATTCCAAATAAGGTTGAAATTTTATTAGGTGCGGAACTGTTCTTTGAATTATTAAAAGGTAGACAAAATAAAGTTAGAAAAGCACTTATATTTACAGGAAAGTGTGTTTGGTTATCTAATTTCTGATTGTGTGTATAACAATGTAGTAAACAATACGAAAAAATATTGTTTCTTAACGAAAAATTTAGAAGCTTTAGATAACACATTGAAATCTTTTTGGGAGATAGAAGAGGTGGGAAATTTAAAACCTTGTGATAGCAAAGAGTTAGAATATTGCAATAGGCACTTCGATAAAACGCATTTTAGAAATCCGGATGGCAGATATGTCGTAGAAATGCCTTTCAAACCGGAAATTTCCGAGCCCAATTTAGGAAATTCAAAAATCGTTGCATTGAAAAGATTAAATTATCTATGGCAGCGTCTAGATCGTGACCCTATAATGCGGAATTTATATACACAATTTCTTAATGAATATCAGTTTCTTAATCACATGCATGAAATAGAGGAAACTAATGAATTTGAGGACGGCTATTATTTACCCCATCACGGAATTTTACGACCATCTAGCGCGACAACTAAATTGCGCGTCGTATATGACGCAAGCGCAAAAAGTAGTAATGGATACTCATTGAATGATTTATTGTGCAAGGGTGGTGTGCTACAGGACGATCTCTTTTCGATATTGGTTCGATTTAGAAAGCATATTTATGCATTTACCGCCGACATCAAACAAATGCTTCGAATGATAGAGATAAATCCGTCCCAATACAAATTCCTAAAAATTCTGTGGAAAGACAGTGCATCATCCCCGGTTAAGGTCTTTCAATTATCAACGGTCACGTATGGAACAGCTTGCGCCCCATTTTTGGCCACCAAGGTCTTACAACAACTCGCCTTAGATGAGCAAAAGGCTTTTCCATTAGCTTCCAATATTGTACTGAAAGATTTCTATATGGATGATTGCTTGTCGGGGTCATCCAATTTAGAGGAATTTAATTTAATGCAAGCAGAATTAACACAACTCCTTCAGAGGGGGGGAATGATTTTGCATAAATGGTGTACTAATAAGGTCCAATCTACTGACAATCAGATATTTCCCTTGGATAGAAATTCAGAAGAAATAATGGTTAAAACTTTAGGCATGCTTTGGAACAGTTCTAGCGATACATTTACATACAAAGTCAACGTTAAAATAACAAGTACTTTCACCAAACGAGAGGTGCTATCGCAAATTGCCCGGCTTTATGACCCTCTTGGTCTCTTAGGGCCAGTGATCGCAAAGGCAAAGATATTCATGCAACAATTGTGGTTGCTTAAATTACAATGGAATGATACTTTACCTTCGCAAATTTCCAAACAATGGAAAACCTTTATCGCAACATTGCCAGAGCTCGAGTCCATCAACGTACTGAGATGCTTCTTAAAGGTGCACGTCCAATCAGTGGTACTTAATGGCTTTGCCGATGCTTCTTCAAAGGCATACGGTGCAGTTATTTATGTGCAAACTATATCTAACTCCAACGAAACGGTTAGTCACCTTCTTTGCAGCAAGTCACGAGTAGCCCCTACAAAGGTGATAACCGTACCCCGCTTGGAACTATCAGCATGTCTTCTTCTTGCAAAATTAACCTGTAAGGTCTTAGATGCTTTAAACCAACAGGTGAATGCTGTGCGACTATTTTCAGACTCGACCATTGCCTTAACTTGGATGGACACTGCTCCACATTTACTTAAAACATTTGTCGGCAACCGTGTAGTGCAAATAAAAGACATTTCAAGGAACATTCCATGGCACCATATACCATCAGAGCATAACCCCGCAGACCTGATATCCAGAGGAATGGATGTGAAAAACCTTGCCTCCAGAGAACTATGGTGGAATGGGCCGCCACTTCAAATTCCCTATAGTGCTACCAGCGAGCTGTCGCTTAACGAGAATCATATTCCAGTATTATCATGTACGAGATTTTCATGTCGGGCCCCAGGCTCTTTTGAACACTGTGCGCCAAAAATATTGGCCTCTTAGCGGTAGAAACACAGCTCGCAAGGTAGTACATGAATGTGTGCAATGTTTTAAAATTAAGCCTATGCTGGCTAATCAAGTAATGGGAGATCTCCCTCCTGAAAGAATAACGCCCAGTTCACCATTTTCCAGAGTAGGATTAGATCTGTGTGGCCCCTTTGAAATAAAATATAAGGGTCAGAGAAAGGGTACCTTCCAAAAAATATACGTTGCCATTTTCGTGTGTATGGCCTCTAAAGCTGTACACTTGGATTTTGTCTCCGACTTGACATCCGAGGCGATAATAGCAACGCTAAAGAGATTCTTCGCTCGTCATGGGAGGAGTTCGGTAATTTTTAGCGATAACGCTACTAATTTTGTTGGGGCTTCAGCAGAACTGAAGCGTTTACGTAAACTTGTAGCCAGTGATGAAGTTTGTAACTTTTTAGCTTCAGAAGGCATTAACTGGAAATTCTCCCCTCCTAGAGCACCCAACTTTGGTGGACTTTGGGAGGCAGGAGTTAAGGCCTTCAAATACCATTTAAAAAGAGCAGTAGGTTCCGCTCATCTCACGATCGAAGAATTTCTAACCGTAATAACACAGATCGAAGCGATTTTAAATTCGCGACCGCTTTGTCCCTTGTCCACAGATGCTGACGATCTCAGGTGTTAACTCCAGGCCACTTTCTCATAGGCAGGCCCCTTAATTTAATTCCTGAACCTAATTTGATGGAGGTAAAGGATAACTTGCTTAACAAGTGGCAAAGGACTCAAAAATTAACCCAAACGATTTGGAAACGCTGGCAAAACAATTATCTCAGTAATTTACAGGAGAGAAACAAATGGATGTTTAAAAAACAAAATATTTTGCCAGGCATGTTGGTCCTATTAAAGGACACTCAACTCCCACTTTGCACCTGGTCTCTAGGTCGCATTACTAAGGTAATCCCAGGTGCTGACGGAATGGTCAGAGTAGTAGAACTACGCACCGCTAAGGGCAATTTTAAACGTTCTGTTAACCAAATAAGCATATTACCCATAAATGACAATGATTAACAAAAATCTGGACTGTAATTGTGTTTCATTGTGTATTAATTGTGTTTATTTTATTTCTTTGCTTATAATCTGTACTATGTTGTGTTTTTTTTTTAATCTGTATTGCATTTTATACATATTGAAATATAATATTTCAACGCCGGGCGGGATGTTCCGTACCTGTAACAAACATTGTAATTCGCCTTTGGCGACGGAACACCACCCCCGCATCTATGCCAATTGGCAATCAATCCTTTTAATGTAACCCTTTCGTTGAACCCGGATCACGGGTTGAGTACGCATGAGTGTAAGAGGAACAACCTCTGCGGCAACAAGTCGCCATTAGCCTTCATTAAAACATTTATGTTAACAGTCCGCTAATTTCTCTTTTAATTTAGAACACCTCCGTACACATACTCTGAATTATTTATTTTATTTTTGTTTCTGAGAAAAATGTCAATATGGTTTCACTTAAAACCAAAATTCTGATTTGTAAAGTTGACATATACAACGAGGCTTCACCTATAAGAAATCTTGTTGCTTGTTAAATTTGTTGTTGAAAAGTGACATCATCTATCAACAAAAACACAAAAATAAACAGCACATGCTGATTGGGAATTGGGGAAATGTAAAAAGGTCTTGAATTAAACAAAGCTCTTTAACATAAAAGCAAATGCCCACAAGTCTATAAGAATCGAAAAAGAATAGAAATATAGAAATGTAATAAAAAATATCAAGGAATTCCACCTTCCTCGCATTTAGTTAACACTAACTGTTACCCACGATGCCGTTCACGTAGCATTAAAAGGAAGATAAATGCACTAATTAAGCAAAACATTTCACTCCTCATAACTAAAAACATAAACTAAAAATATATAATTAATCAATTCTTTATCTCATTTTATAGGAGAAAGTACAGTATTTTTTATTTATAAGGAGCCTTGACATAACTCAATCATAAAAAAGTGAAATTTCGTGCCAAATAATATAAACAGTCACAAAATGAAACTGTAATCAATAAAGAAAGGAGGGCCAAGTAAAATCATGGAAATCAACAAATCTCTTCATAAAAAAACACTGGGAGAATTCTACTACAATAGTGTATTTTATGTGGTATTTGGTGTGTTTTCTGTCTATATACTTTACAAAAATCTATTACAAAAAAAAAAAAAAAAAAAAAAAAAGCTATTTTAAATAATGACAACATATTTTTACTTTTTTAAAACTAAAAGAAATGTGCAATTAAAATACAGTTGCCAAAGCACGATTTACAAATGTGTCCCCAATATGCTTCAAGGACACGAGCCTTAATTTTGATACTGGAAGAGGAAAAATTATGTTACTTTGAAGCAATCATATTAAACCTTTAGATTTTATGAATGAAATGCAGCTTTTTTTTAAAAAAGAAAAAAGTAATTTTTATTCACATTTTCTGAAATTGATGGTTTAAGAATTAACAATCATTAAAAATCTTTTTTTTTTAAGGCAATCGAGCTGTTTAGTTATTAAGAATAAAAATAACTATTTTCTGCTCATAACATCATTTTCAACATGGATAATTTTGCCATGCATATTATTGACATTTACTATACATTTTCTTTCAAACTTTTTTTTAAATTTTAAATTAAAAATTAAATCTTTGTTAGCCATACACAGATAATAAACCATCAAATATTCATAATAATTTTCTTTAAATAATAATTAATGCCATAATCAGAGACCATTTTATTTCAAAATGAAATCATATCCGTTTTATTTTCCATACATGATGTCATATTCGCCTGCTTTCTGTACTTACTCATATTCATGCATGTTGTATTATTAAGAAATATTTAAAATTTTCCATTTTATTTCCAACATGATGCCATATTTTCCGGGTTTTAATTTTTTGTCAATGATAAAGAAAGATGGTTAAATTTTATAGGAAAAATGTCAATTGATTCTCTATGAATTTAATGAAACTTTGAATTATTAAGAAAAATGTTTGAATGAAATAAATAAAACAAAGATATAAAGGCATTAATTCATCCGTTTTGAGGTTGATTTGACTAAAACATTCACATATGCTTTCATGTTTATAATATTATTAGGATTTATAAGAACTGACATATAACTTAATACCTTTTATAGAAGACATATCATTCCAATTAAATTGTTTATTTATCAGTAAATATGGCAATAAAAATGTAATTATAAAGAAATAAAGATTGAGTACCATCATATTACACATCTGAGTTGCAAAAACAGATGATTCTTTTGAAAAATATTCTAGAAATTATTCTTCTTCTTTGACATAAAATTTCTTACTTAGAACTAAACGTAAACCCCACAAAAAATCATATATTTTTCTGTAAATTATATTTTGAGTAGTATAAAATTGAAGGAGAATGATTGTATGCTACATAAAAATTAATAATATATTTCACTTTGGGATATATTTTTTAAAAAATAGACATTATCTATGAAAAAGTGAAATATTATATTCAATATATTTCAGAGAAAGAATGAAACATACTTGTTGACTTATTTAAAAAATGTAAAGAATTAAGGTAATTGTCAAGTGAATTTTTTATAAAAATGCATCTAATTCTTTTAATTTTTATTATTAGCAATTAAAAAGTAATAAATGTATATTATAAGGCCATTACTTACTTTATGAGGAAGACGAAAAAATAGACACCCATTAATTCCAACATCATGTGGTCCAATTCCATAATGGGGTTCAAAACTAAAATTAGATTTCTACCAAAAAAAGAAAAAAAAAAAAAGAAGCTATATGACAGAAATATCTCATAGAATAATGAAATATCTTTTATTAAGAATATATATTTTAACAATCATAAGTACAATAAAGTAATAGCATCTCTCATTACTATGAAGAACAATCTTAACCACTTCAACATTTGCCCAAAGATAAGTCGGGGGTAAAAGCACTGTTTCTCTATACCCATCGCCGGTGAAGTGGTTAATGCAAAAGAAATAAGCAATGAATTAATTTTATATTAAAAGATGGGAATTCGTTGTGGGAAAATCAATATTTTTTTTTTTTTTTTCAGACAACTTAATTAATGTGTCAATGTGTTAAAGTGTAAAAAATAAGTGTAAATCTATTATTTTTTACTTCAGCAGCAATTACAATCTAGGTATTAAAATAAATAAAATTGACAGACATAATTTTATGAAGAATAATTTTATTGCACAAAATATTTTTACAGTCATGACATTTTTTTTTTTTTTGAAGGTCAAATTGAAAAGTGGTTAAGTATTGCAAAAATAATATTATTTCTATTTCTTTTTAAAATTTTTAAAATTGCTATCATTAATTTTTCTTTAAATTAAATCAAAACATTCTGTAGTGTGATAACAATAATCAAATATTTATTCATTTTTCAAAGAATAACTTATACATTGATACATTTTAAAAACTGAAAATTAATTATAAATCTGTTACAGAAGAAAATTTCAAAAATTCTTGCACAGTTGTGAACTATAGTGGAAAAGAAAATCATGGAACAAATTATTTAACATACATTAAAAATTCTTTTAAATGAAATTTCTGACTTTCATAACACACATTTTCAAAAGTCTCACGTACTTCTGACTTTCATAAGACATATTTTCATAAGTCTCATGTGTAAGGCATTGTGTTATTTAAACAGAGCCGTAGCGACCGCCCCCATACCCCCCATTTGGGGGGGGGGGCAAAGTCAGGGGCCCAGTAGTGAGCTATTGTACCTTTCATCCGAATGTTTTTTTTTTTTTTTTAACTTTTAAAATTATTTTTTATGTATTTTTAATAACATTTTATTTTGTTTTATCGAAATTCATTTTTTTTTGTCAAAGATCTTGATCAGATTTAGAAGTAGAAAACAGATATGTGCTTTTCTTCTATATCTACCATTCTTTATAAAGTTTTTGAAGGCTGTAAGTTCTAATAAAAAAAAAAATGGCATTTTAGTATTTTTGGGGCACGCCTATCAATGGGCGAAAAAGGTGAAACCAAAGGTTCAAAACTTCTTTAATACTATTACTTCCTTCAACCAAAACAGATATGCACTTTTTTTCTACAGCTACCATTCTTTTTAAAGGGGGCCAGATGAAAGAAATTTTGCAGGCTCTAAATTCTTTTTGAATTCTCTTTTTTAGGGCCCCCTATAAAAGTGCGGAAAAGTTGGAGCCCAAGATTCAAAACTTTTAAGCCCATTTTTTTTTATTCAAAGTTTTTTTAAATATGCTTTTTAATCTCACTGAGGGCCCAATAAGTTTCAAAACTTCCCTAATACTATTACTTCCTTCAACCAAATGTGCTTCCTTTCTGTAGTCATTATTCTTTTGAAAGGTGCCCAGATGAAAGAAATTTTGCACGCTCTTAATACTTTTTAAATTGTCTTTTTGGGGGGGCCCCAATAAAAGTGAGGAAAAGTTGCAACTCAAGATTCAAAACTTTTAGGCCCCATTTTTATTATTCAAATGTTTTAAAATATGCTTTTTAATCTCATTAGGGGCCCCAACAAGGTTCAAAGTTTTCTTAATACTATTACTTGTTTTGACCAAAACAGATATGTGCTTTCTTTCTATAGCCAGTATTCTCTTCCTAGATGAAAGAAATTTTGCAGGCTCTAAATTCTTTTGTATTGTCTTTTTTAGGGCCTCCTATAAACGTGAGGAAAAGTTGGAGCCTAAAATTCAAAACTTTTAGGCCCCATCTTTTTATTCAAGTGTTTTTAAAATATGCTTTTTAATCTCGTTGGGGGACCTAATAAGGTTCAAAGCTTCCTTAATACTATTACTTCTTTTGACCAAAACAGATATGTGCTCTTTTTCTATAGCCAGTAGTCTCTTTAAAGGTTCCCAGATGAAAGAAATTTTGCAGGCTCTAAATTATTTTTGAATTGTCTTTTTTAAGGACCCCCTATAAACGTGAGGGAAAGTTGGAGCCGGAGATTCAAGACTTTTAGGCCCCATTTTTATTATTCAAATGTTTTTAAAATATGCTTTTTAATCTCGTTGGGGGCCTCAATAAGTTTCAAAACTTCCTTAATACTATTACTTCCTTCAACCAAATGTGCTTTCTTTCTACAGTCACGATTCTTTTTAAAGGTGCCCAGATGAAAGAAAATTTGCAGGCTCTAAATACTTTTTTAATTGACTTTTTTGGGGCCCCCTATAAAAGTGAGGAAAAGTTGGAACTCAAGATTCAAAACTTTTAGGCCCAATTTTTATTATTCAAATATTTTAAAAATATGCTTTTTAATCTCGTTGGGGGCTCCGATAAGGTTAAAAACTTTCTTAATACTATTACTTCTTTTAACCAAAACAGACATGCCTTTTTTTAGGTAGATTTCGTAAGAAATACTACCTATTGCAGTCGTTACCATGGTGCGACTTTTGAAAAATTCCTTCATAACTTTTCATTACATGACCCCAGGAACCCAAAACCATCCCCACCTAAAAAGTTTATATATATATATATATATGTGTGTATGTATGTATGTACTAAATTTTGTCCGCACGATAAAAGTCGCAATTATGCACGGAACGTCTTCAAACTCGCCAACAACTTTAAGATAGCTAAGTTCTTGGCGGGGATTGAAAATGAGCAAAATCGGTCCAAGGGAATAGGAATGGGGAAGGTTTAAAATTTTGAATACCGTCTTAACATGATTCTGATAAAACCAGCTTTTACACAACAATGGCAGGATAAAATAAATATTTTTCGTTATAGCTGTTGCCAACAATTAAAAAAAAAAAGCAATAAAATTCTCACCACAACAATTGCTTTTCGAATGCAGTGTTTTCACGTGAAAAATTAAATTAGATAAACAGTTTGGCAAACTGAAAACAAATTGAATATTACGTCATAAGTTTTCTAGAGCAAGATTTCTGCATGAAAATTCAAAATGAAATAAATAGTTTGACGAATTGAAAACAAATTGAATATTATGTCATAAGTTTTCTAGAGCAAGATTTCTGCATGAAAATTCAAAATGAAATAAATAGTTTGACGAATTGAAAACAAATTGAATATTACGTCATAAGTTTTCTAGAGCAAGATTTCTGCATGAAAATTCAAAATGAAATAAATAGTTTGACGAATTAAAAAAAACAACAAAATATTGCACCATATTGAAAATATAATGGACCACAGCAGGTGATTATGTGACGTCATTGAGTTTGAAGAAACGTATTAAAGCATGATAAAAACCCGAGTATGAAATATTAACATATTTTAACACTTTGAGGTTCTCTGAATTTGATTTAGCCATTTTTAAACCTATTCCATATACATGCGTGTGTATATTAGAATTTTCACAAAACGTTTAACTCCCTAGAGCTCATTCTTAGCGAAGGAACTGGGTTTATCTTTAATCTTGATTTAAGTTTTGTTGGTGAATTTAGTACTTAACTTCGAAATCTACCTCCGCCTGTAGGCCCGAGCCGGCAGGAATTTTTTTTCTATAGGTACTATTCTTTTTAAAGGTGCCCAGATGAAAGAAATTTTGCAGGCTCTAAATACTTTATAAATTTTCTTTTTTGGGGCCCCTCTTAAAAGTGAGCAAAATTCGGAACTCAAGATTCAAAGCTTTTAAGCTCATTTTTTTTTTTTCAAATGTTCAAAAAATATATGCTTCTTAATATCGTTGGGGACCCCAATAAGCGGATATCTCTGTGCATTGCACATGCCACCTATCCCCTTATGTTTGACCTGTTTCATTTTTAACATTTCCTTTCTCTTGGCTCGATAAATTACTTATGTTACTGTATGTGATGTCTGGGAAGGTCTAGATTAATTTCTCTTTCGATTCTTTTGGCGTCAACGCCATTCGTCATGTGATGCGTGAGCAAGCGCAGAGAGAGAGGGGGAGACACTGTTTTATTCAGAGTGTGGAAGGAGGAAGAGTAAGAGTAGCCGCAGAGGGTTTGCCGGCTTGTTTTTTTGATTTGTGAAAACGGAAGTATGTCGGGTGCTAGGGGCACCAGAGGATTATAATTTGAGTAGTTTGTATTATAACTTAATAATATTGTGAAGTGTAGGTCGTGGAGTGAAATATAAAAGTGTCGTGCATCTTTTGAAATCATTCATTCATTGTAAAAAGTCATCATCATTTGTGTCGTCTTGTAATGTCTTCATGTTCCTTGTAAATAAACTTAATAATCTGTGTTTAATGAAGTGCTATCTTTACGAGGAATACACACGTTGGGAAAGTCAGCGGAGCTCGGTGGCGGTATTACACCGTATTTTATGGAAGAAATGACGCACTCCTCAAATTGGCCTAAATAAGCTAAAAAGTATCGTAATCGCCGTACCTGTGGGAACGTCACCATCACATTGATCTAACTTTAATCAAAGTTTTCTGGACAGTGTAGGGTGCCTGAAATTAAGATGTCTAAAATTTTATTTAAAATATTTAAATCAAGTTTTAAATATTTTTATATATTTTTTTTTTTTTAATTAAGCAGACGTCAGTTGGTATTTAAATCATTCAGAGCGCATTATGTGGACCCATCTCCTTAGGCGCTCCATGTTTTTTTAAGTGGTCGGCGCCACTTGGCACTCTTTTATGAGTTGGTCGCATCCTCTTTAGGCCTTCTTAAGTTTCTATTCGAAAGCCTCAAAATCTGAGTCATCAGTATCAGAGTGGAAGAGCTGTAAATTTTCTTCATCCATCCTGTATGGTTCGGTATCATCAACGGGATTGTCACAGTTTTTATAAGATTCCAGCCTGTGAAAAACTGGATTTTATTGAAGAAACAGACACATCTTTTGAAGTCTGTGATATCAATTTTGCCACCTCTTCCAAAAATCTACTTTATGACACATTTCTAAATTAATTTTTATTCGGAAATGCATGTAATTTGCATTTTTTCTTATTCAGAAACTATGTAATCGCAAGGTTTTTGGATTATTTGATAAAGACAGATGTTTCAGAAAATACTGTTAAAGTGGACATTTTGAACGGAATTCCCGCTCTGGCAGCACAAGAAGGGAAATCTCGTCATCACATGACCACAATCACTTATAACTTGATAAGTAATTTACTTATCAAACAAGTTGGAAATTGCTCGTTAAACATGGCAAATGAGGTGCGTTCGTACTATAGCTAGTTTTGTAATTATTTTTTGCACCCCATATTGTACTGAATGTATATTTTTTTGCACTCCATAAGTGCATAGTCTGTAACATCATTAAAATGCACTATAATTTTTTTCCCATTCCCCGTAATGAAACGGAAAAATTTTGACTGTCCCTGTAATTAAACTATATCCGATTTTCATAAAATATGAAATGGCTTGACAAAATTTTGCAACAATTATATATTTAAAATTTCAGACCTTTCGGAAGGCTGTAACATCATTAAAATGCACTTGCAATAATTTTCCCCATCGGCCGTAATGTGAAGAAAAACTTTTGACTATACCTGTAATTAAACTATATATAAACTATATAAACTATATTTCCAATCGCTTCAATAGCCAACTTTCCAAATGTATGCCGTTGCGTTTAAAAATGAATCAGAAAATGTGTCAGAAAGTTCTGCTTTGTTGAGCAGGGAAGTTGAGAACAGTCTTAAGGAATTTTTATTTTATCCTAATTTTATGCTTGCGAAAAAAATAATGGTAAATGCCACACTTGAAAAAAAAAAAAACATTCAAACTCGTAAATGCCATGGCGTTTCTTCCATAAAATACGATAACTATAGAGGAAAAAGTCCAAATACCGGCTACCACTTTTGTTTCCAATCTAGATCATACAATTTTCAAAATTAATAAAATAAAAAGTAACAGCAGTGTACCTTGACATATTTTACAGATGTTTAAAGGAAAAAAAATCAGTTTAAAAGGCGTTTTCTGTTTATAAAAAGCAAAATTCCGAAAGTCTTCAAATTTTGAGTTTTTAAAATGGGGTCTAAATACCGGCTACCTAAGTTTTTTCCAAAAGATCACACAAATAGAGCTAATGACAATTATTAAGCAATAAGAATATTATTTTAATAAATTTTATTGATTAATAACGTTTCTTATGCACAGAAAAAATACGCATTTTTTAATAAAGAAGTATTTTTGTCAAAATTATAAAATTCTTTATGACTATCTCTCACAGTCTTCTTCCCATTATGTTTCTAGTTTTGTTTTTTAACATATAAAACAAAAACAAAGCTTCCTGATTGAAATGAGAATTATTTTATACGAAAAAATCACAAACATAATATCACTCTCTGCGTCGATGCAGTCCCTATCAGCCCACATATCACATTCTTAACATCGAACCCAGAATCCCCTCCCCCATTCTTGTCCACAGAGAAAGCACCCATGCAGAAGACACAAATTGCATCATCTTCCTCTGTTGGATATTTTCCCTTTTCACTTTTTTAACCCTCTCGTTGCGTAATTGTTTTATCAAAATAGCTTCAAAAGTTGCGTATTTAACCCCTTCACGACGAGCGTCTTTTAAGAATTCTTATTCTTTTCTCACCTGTTTTTCAAAACAAAACTTTTTGTCTAATTTAATCAGGAAAATGCACCGATTAAATAAGGCAAAAATTACAATAAAAAAATAACTGGTGGGAATAATCAAGGAGGGTTAATTAGACGGAAAAAATTGCATCCCCGGGGAAATCTCGGTTTGTGCAAATTTTGCTACATTTACATTGCTCAAGGACATCTCGGGTTGCGCAGCGAGAGGGTTAAAATCCAATTTCTGTGTCTTTCGCCTGGTTACTCCGTCATTTTCTTTTCTTTCTCTTCACATTTATTCCATATTTTAGAGTATCCAACAGATCTTTTTTTGGAAAGTGAACCGGTAAACAGTGTCAGTCCTGAAGAATTATGGCCACAGTTGCTTTATTCATATTGCGAAATGGGACTGGAACTATTTTTGAACCATTTAAATAATTTATTAATTATGGAACTATTTAAATTAATTTATTTTCCTCCCCTTCAATCAGAGCAACCGAGAGAGGTCCAAATACCGGCTAGCCGGTATTTAGACCACTCTAGGTAGCCAGTATTCGGACCACTGCTATGTTTAAGTCAAAACTGGTATTACTCATTCATATAATAAAATAATAATAATGTGCGCATGGCAATTGAGAGTTAAATATGTCTAGAAAATAACTCCATCAACAATTCAAGCCAAAATACGATCAGTATATTTTTAAAAAATGAGAAACACACATGTGAAAAACTTTTGATGTACCAGATTACGTCGATTCGACACTTTTGTATTTACTATTTGTGAATGAGACAGACTTCAGTGACGTACTTTTCATAACTTTCTTCACTCAATTAAAGCTACAAACTCTGCCTATCACGGCTAGGCTATGCTATGCTGCACTCAATTTTCAGAACACCTAGTAGCCGGTATTTGGACCTTTTACTGTACATAAATTATATTAAGCATTTATTTAATCTACTAGCAGAGCTTCGCCCGCTTTGCTGGTTGCTTTAAAAAAAAAAGATCTATTTTTGGAGTTCTCCATTGGGAGCCTTCACTTCCTTCCGCAGTGTAAACCCGTTCCGATCTTGAATCAAACAATCACTGAATTATTGTATTTTCTTTTTTTTTCGATAAAAGTGATAGTGTTCAGATAAAAGTGAAATTTTCCAGCATCATAGCTCACGTTGCTACAGGAACAAATTTTATATTTTCCCACTTCAGCTTAATTATGACAGCAGCAAAATCTACTGGATAATTCTTCGGTTTCAGAAAAAAAATATCAAAAAACCCCACAAAACACGAAAAAAAAGTGTAAAAATCTTATAAAAAATTAAGCAAAAATTAAAAAATTGCTGAGAGAAAATTGATTATATCGAGCCAAAAGATTGAAACTGGAATGTTAAAAAATCGCTGTGAAAGACAAAAATATGCTAAAAATCACATAAAATGTTCATAAAAAATTCAGAAATTTCTATGGATATATTTTCTATATTGAGCTAAAAGACTGAAACCTAATTTCTTTTAGGGATGTCAAAAATCCGCGCCGCAGATGGCAAAATTTACTATATTGGGATAAAAGTTTGAAACTGGGTTCCTTTTACACACTCTCTCTCTCTCTCTCAAGAAAAAGAAATAAGTGAATTGAAGGATTTTTTTCCGTAACTTTTTTTTTTTCATTCAAACACACACACACAAAAGAAAAGCTTTGATTTGATTAGCTCATTTTCTGTAAAAATATAGAAAACTCACCAATCTAACGTAAAAATTACCTGACATCCTTACTAAATATAAAGATACATTTTCGTCAAATCAAATCACAGGAGTGTTCCGCCATTTTGCTGCATTGTACTTTTTCCTATTGGAAACTGAACTAGTTTTTTCCTACTGGAAAAAACTGAACGCATGATTTTCTTCCTTCATAACACAAAGAAGTCACGAATCAAAGATCAGAGTTTCTAGAAATTTTCCTTTCTAAAGACGAAAATTTCTTCAAATGTGAGATAAAATCTCTTCTAATCACAGGGATCTTAAAAAACGTTCATAAAAAATTCAAAAATCGCAAATGACGAAATTTAGTGCAAGGGTTAAAAGACTGAAACCTGATTCCTTTTACTAATGTCAAAAAATCACGTCGGAAAGCGAAAAAAAGTTTAAAATCACATAAAAAATTCACGAAATATTTAAAAATAGAAGAAGACTACTTTACTATATTCGGCTAAAATGGAAAGATGGATTGAAAATAGATTCCTTTTATGAATGTGGGGGAAAAAGCATAAAACTTGATAAAATACAAAAAATAACGTAAAAAATTAAAAAAATTCAAATCAAAAAGTTTAAAAAAGCTGTTTCGAGGTGCATAACTTCAGGCATACAGGTAACCTTCCTGTCAAATTTTGTCCTGAACAGAAAAACATCTGGTCAGACAAAGAAAAACTCTGAACAGACTCTGTCTTTATTATTATCTACTAGGAAAGACGTCTTCGTTGCCCACAGAAAGGTACCTTCTATTCAAAGGTGTTTTTTTTTTCTTTTTAAATTTCAACTTGGGTGACAATTTTAAACTGGAGAAAACCGGAATGTATGAAAACGACATCCCAAAAGTAATTCTTTTTAAATTAGTAAATCTGCACATATATATATATATTTAATAAAAGGCACCAATTTGAGCAGGAAGAAAATTGTTATAAGTGAATGTTTTCTGCTTAAAGAAAATCTGTCTGGGAACACACGGATGGCATTGTCAAACTGAAGAGAAAATTGAAAATACGAAAATGACTTCCATATTTTTTATTTATTTATTTTGTTTATGAGCAATACTTAGCGGTTTGTAACATTTGTAAAAGGAATTCAGTTTCAAACTTTTTTGCCAAATTTTGTCCTCTGCTGTTTTTAAAATTTTCGAGAATTTTTTAGGTGATTTTTAGCTTTTTTTTCACTTTTCTGGTAGTTTTTTTAATATTCGTAAAAAAAAAAACAACCCGGTTTCAATCTTTTAGCCCAATATAAGTAAAGTTTGATCTCTGTGAACATTGAATTTTTTTATGCAATTTTTGGAGTTGTTTCGCATTCTTAGACGATTTTTTTGACATTTTTTTCCTAAATGGAAGAATTCTCAGTTAAATTTTGCAAGTCCTTTCATTAAATTCACGTTGTAAGAATATCAAATTTGTTCCTGTAGCAATGTGAACGAAATGTTGAAAATTTGAATTTAATCTGGATCGAAATATAAAAAAATTACAACAATTCAAGGTTCGTATGATTCAAGATCGGAGCGGACATAGCCCCTATGGGTGTACGTTGCCGAAAGCAGTGCAGCCCAACTACAAATTCGTTCAATTTTAAGTTTGTTTTGGAAAATCCGACCAGCGAAACTCCGCTGGTGTTGTTATAAAGTGGAACTCGGGTGGAAAATTATATATAGATATTTCTTTAAAATCTTAGGGGGGAGGTGGGGGTTTCAGAAGACCTTGCTACGGCCCTGTATTTAAAATACAGGGTGTTTATAAAGTCCCGGATCCATTTTGATGTTTAATAACTCATTCTGGCTTTTAAGTCATCAATGTTCGACACTCTCCTCCTGTAAACATTGTCCTTTATAAATCAAGAATTGTACAATTTGTAAAGGACAATGTTTACAGGAGGAGAGTGTCGAACATTGATGACTTAAAAGCCAGAATTACAACCGCAAAAGCCTCTGTGGATGCCGACATGCTTACCGCTACCTGGCGTGAAATTGACTATCGACTTGATATTCTCCGTGCGACGAAGGGGGCACACGTGGAAGTTTATTGACAAGGGTCATGAAACTTTTTGAGTCTATCTAACCATTTATGTTATTAATTTTAATCTATCTTTATTATTTTATGAGTTATTAAACATCAAAATGGGTCCGGGACTTTATAAACACCCTGCATACTATACACGGTTGAACTATCTTAATATACAGTTCTATCGTGCTGTATGATCATCATAGTTAAAATGAGCATTTTGCACACAAAAAAGAGTGGTCCATCAGTTAAACTATATTAAGATTTCCACACTTTTTATGAGCTACATGGCTAACATGAACAAAATATCTGTTCATTTCAATGTGATTTTCAGAGAAAAGTAGGGCAGAATTAAGAAAGAAATCCCTCTCTTATGGAACATTGTTCTCTCTCAGAGATAATATTTCTATATTACAACTGTCTGTCAAAATGTAGTAATTTATCAGTTTTAACAGAAAGAATTTCAACCTTCAATAGGAACCCCCTCCACCCAAGAAAATACAAAGAAAGGAAGTCTTGAACGGAAGAAAGAAAAGAAAAAGACAGTTCAAATACCACCCCTTTGTAAAATTTACAACTGAGCCATGAAAAGGAAAGAGCATAAAAGAAAACCTTTCTTTGTTTCTTTCTTCAAATACTGACTCTGGGCCATCTTAACCAGCTTTCCATTTCTCTCTGTCATCACTGTCACAATGAAGACGATATGTGGAATCAATACCTCAGAAATTGCTGTGACTATTGCAATGTTAGTTGAGATTTTCTAGGTAAAGGGGAAGTGATCAGCTGCATTACTGCACATAATTCATGTCCTTTGGAATTACTTGTTCTTTAGAAGCTTTGACTTCAATACTGTGATTCTACCTAATGAAAAGAGCCATCTAAAAAAATGACACTCACGAAGGTAAGACTGAAAATTTTGTGTTAATTTTATTATAATTTTAACATTGGGATAATTAGAGCAATTTAAACTAGTAATTAGTTTAATTATGTGAGCCTTTATAAAGATATTTATTATTTTCATGGTTATTATGAGTAACTGTTAATACAAGGACTTTTATAATTCCATTGTTTCTCATATTAACTAAGTCTGACTGTGCATAGGGCTTGCCCAAATGAAACGGATACCATGACTATATGCCACTACCGTAAAATTCTCCTTTTCATTAGGGCAAATCATGTATATAAAACATGAATAAACATAGAATGAACATCAGAAATAAATAGAAGACCAAAGGATTGTAAAAAACTACACAGAAGTCGATTTATGTAGAATTGTGAGAAGTTTAATTATTCATAAAAATTCCAGAAACTGTTATCCATAATACCTATAAATTTGACAACATATATGTATATAAATTAAAGAATCACAAAATAAAAAGTTAAATTGATATAAATTATCCTTGTTGTTGTGAGCAGATTATGAACCTGCCCATTCATAAAACAGCAGATTTATAATAAAATTTTAAAAAGATCATATTTTAAAATCTAAAATTAGCACAACATATTTGCAGTAACTATAATTTTACAAACATCACACAATGAATTTTTTAAACATACCAATGCAATTCGTTCAGCAAATATTTCTTTAAGTAAGATCAAACACAAAAGTATAACCAGTATATAAAGAGGTAGAGAAAATAAATAATAATTGCAACTAGAACTTTGTTCAAATTAAATGTACAAGTTGGGAAAGGTCAATTCCCATTTTCAAAGAAAAAATTCCTTACTTTCCAGAATCAACAATCAAACAAGAGGAAGAGCAATGTTTGTGACTAATGTTAACTCTTTTGTGGAACATTCACATTAACATAAGAAAAAAAAAAATTACCGAATTTCTGCAAGAAACGCCGCATTGCGAAAAATCACACCAAAAAAACAAAGAAATGGTTGTAAACGCTGCACGTGAAATTTCCGCGGTAATCATGATTGACGTGCTAAACAGAAACTCATTAATAAGCTGAATTAAGAAATCATAAAAATGAAATTATTAATTAGAAATAAATAATATAAACACAAAATTTGAAACATATTAATTTTAATATTTATCGCTATGTACAAATAAAATAACGTTATCACATCCCATTTAATCAATTGAATAAGATATAAAATTTATCATTTTAATCATTTCTAAAGCAAATCTAAAGCATTTCTAAAAGAATTTGTAGATCAAGAATGCAGGCATTTAAATTAAAAAATATATAAATAAATAAATAAAAAGGAATTAAAAAG
Source organism: Maratus speciosus (assembly GCA_963932465.1). Classification (NCBI taxonomy): domain Eukaryota; kingdom Metazoa; phylum Arthropoda; class Arachnida; order Araneae; family Salticidae; genus Maratus; species Maratus speciosus. The sequence goes on along the minus strand of OZ010795.1, from coordinate 317,456,918 downwards.
AAAACTCGCACAATAATTCATCAAGATCAGGTAATTTTAAACTCATTTTTAAACAGAAAAGCAATCTGCTGGGCATATCTATCAAAGTGATTTGAACTCGAATGCGTTTTTCCATTTTTGATAAATGTATCATATCTTAAGTTATAAATGATTGCTATTTCATGATGACCTTCCCCAAGCTGTCTCATCTGGAAAATTTTGTTCAAAAAATCAACTTTCAGCATTTTCTAAATGTTTTTTCCCTTATCAAAAACTGAAAAACGCTCTTCGATTTCGTGAAGTACAGTAGCCTCCCACTTAACCGGCCTAAACGGGACCGAGGGTTAACCGGTTAAGAGAAAAACCAGTTAAAGCAGAGAAGTAAAAAAAAAAATTAAACAAGTAACTGCGTAATTTAATTAATTTAACACGTACGATGCATTTAGTATTTCAATTTGTGCAGTTTTACAAAAGTACATATTTTCTATATTTTGTGAAATGAATACTAGTTATAATTAACTCAATTTAAAGAAATATTATCAGTGATAACAAATAATGAAAAATATTTAACACACATTATATTGTTGAAAACCGTGTCACACATCTTTATAAGTTGAAATTGTTCTACATTATGTATATTTAAGTTAATCAACCATAAAGAAATCAGTGACCTTCTTGTGTTGAAGGCAAGATGCCGACATTTTGCAGCACCTCTCCTCTTAAACATCATAAGTTTAGCCGAGGAAGCTGTTGGCCGGTGCTCAACATAGCATAGCGCCAACTCTAATGCTTTTACCCCTTCCGTATGAGGAATTTTAGCAGTGTCAATTTCAACTGGATCATAATCAGGATCGTCTTCGTATTGAACATCATCAGTTAGAGTCCTAATTATATTCTCGTCAAATAATGTTTCATGCTTGAGATCTTTATCAGATTCAAACAGCTCTCATACAGCTGCTTCAGTGATCTGTTCACATCCTTAAAAGCTTTTTAAATGTTTGTACAAAACAGTTTGTTGATAGATCAGACATTATAGAGTTCCGGGGGAGGGGACTGGACTTTTGATCATTAAAAACACAAACTGTCAGATCTTTCGGGGGGACATTTCATTGTTCCTGGGGGAATACCCCACCCCAGGCCACACTCTGAATTCAACACTGATGAAGGTCAACATGTATCCATTTAGAACTGACATTTTCTTTTCTGAATTTTACCTCCCTCCCCTCAGTATTGCACTTCAATTCGAAAGCGTAAGCTGAGTTCCCGAGGCCATCATTCATGAATTTTTCCTGATATTGGGAAAAAAAAGTCGGCCGGTTAAAGTGGAGTTCCGGTTAAGAGGTAGGCTACTGTATTAATAAATGCACCAATAATTTTATGCAACCAAAATTAAAAATGACTTATGGTGAATGCAGCCGTTATTTATGTATGTAAGCATATTTTATAATAATAATAAAGTTCTCAGAAACAAAAACAAACTTTTTATTTCATTCCTATCGGTCTATATGCAAGAAATTTCATGATGACCTATTTTCATTGTTTCTCTACACGTGGAGCGATAAGGATTATAAACATTATATGATTCATGCTAACTGCTATGAAAAGATATCACATGCGATCCTAAAGCTATCTTCTTTTTCTTTTTTCCCCTTCTTCTATCGCTCTGTATGAAAGATTTTAGTTGTCACAAACTCAAAGGAATAAATATAGATTTCAATTAGAAGATTTTGTTTTAAACACATTTATAATACTATACACAAAATGATTACTAAAAGAGAGAAAAAAAAATACTTACCAGCACTGTGCTGTTTCTTAAATACAAGATACAGTACAAAGTCTAAAATCCGGACATCCAAAATCTCCAAAATCCAGACGTTTTGCTAACTATCTTTTTAAAATAAATTTTTATATAAAAAAAAGTAGTATAAATTTGGAATTCTTAAAATTAGATCGAAAACCTTTCCACTCTTCTAACAATTTTTAAAGAACAGAAATATCCATACTCTTTTCATTCTACTAGTTTCGGCAAAATGATCTTACAATCTGTTTTTCTGTAATACTTTTCCAGGCTTGTGATACTCACATCAACACGCATTGCCAGGGTGGCTTTTTAAAAAGCTGTGATGATTCAAATCTATTATTTTTTTCTCATATTTTGCCCGAGAAAAAACTATTCAAATTCTATTCTTTTAAATATAAAAAAGGACTCTGTGAATGTGTCAACAAATTTGCGCTGCTTAAGTGCAAAAAAAAAAAAAAAAAAAAAAAAAAAAAAAAAAAAAAAATTAAGTTGCATACAACAAAAAAGAATGAAAAGCCAAACTCTTTTTTCCTTACTGTAAAAAATAAATAAATAAATAAATAATCCATATCTCCTATGTAAATTGACTGATTTCTTTCAAATTTTCAGCAAGTTGAAATAATAGTAAATTAGGCTGTATAACAAATTTTTATAAAAATATAATCAGTTATTAGAAAGTTACAACCAGTGGTGGGATTCAGCCGGTTTGCACCTGTTCAGTAGAACCGGTTGTTAATTTGTTTTGAGTTCGGCAAACCGGTTGTTAAATGAAACTCGCATTTGCATTAATTTACTTTCTTTAAATGTTCATCTGCACAACAATGTTTTCTAAGCATAATACTGTGATTTGTTCTGACGGGTTTTATTTAATCAAATAATGTTTCATTTGCAAAATAAATTTTTTTTCTTCATCAGTCCCATAAGAAGCAAATTTAACTTGAAATTTTGAAGGATTTCGGGATCTAAATCGGCAGCCGAATCGAATAAAAAGGTACTTTGCTTTGGCAGCTTCTTTTGAAAATTACTCGTATGTGGAAATGCTCCCTGTCACGGGCCATCGCTAATACATTTTATTGGGGGTGGGGTTGGACCTTAAATTGCCAAGTCAAATTTCAGTATTTCCCAACTCATTCAAAAGCAAAAATAAATAATTCTCGATGTCGTCAATTTGCCATGTGTAACAGAAATTCGCGATCTTTTTTTTTGGGGGGGGGGAGGCTCCCTTCCCCCTAGTGAGGGCCTTATTCCCTGTTATCACTGGTGAATATAGATCGATAGATTTAATGGTATACTTCCACCTGAATTTTTTTTTTTAAATATTGTTCTTCACATCTTAGAACTCATTTGAATCCCTGAATCCAATTAAGTTACAATTAAAAAAAAAAAAAACATTTTCCATGATCTAACAAATGAAAAAAAAAAAAAAATACATTCAATGGTCTAAACTTTCCGAGACATGATACCTTGTATTTTACGAAATTCCAGCCTTGTCTGGCCTGTTTTTTGTATGTTAAAATCGTAAAAATTCTAAGTATCATAACTCGAAAAGTCGTGCAAAAAAGTGTCTCATTTGTTATAGTATGGATAATGTTTTTCTAAATATGTTATAAGACCCAAAAGACCACATAAAATTTTAAATTTTGCAAACATTTTCTAAAGTTAAAACGGACTCTATAGGGTGGAAAGTGTTCAGGGAAAAACACAGTCAAAAAAGGTGTTAAATACTAGTATTTTGTTAAAGAGAAATTAGCTTCTTAAATTTATATTATTCGAAGTATTTTCTAGAAGAAAATACTTGTAGTGTCCACTTTTTTTAATGTGTTTTTCCCTGACCATTTGCCACTCTGCTCTAAGATTATGAAGAACAACATTTTAAATATTTTTTTTAATTAGAAGTACTCTAAATTTAACAATTTAGGAATTAGCTCATGGTCAGTGGTAAGAAGTGACACCCTTCATATTTTATAACTGATATTTCCTTCGTGATTGTATATTAAAAAAAAAAATTTCGTGTTTCAAAAGCACTGCAAATAACAAGTATGAGCATCAGAAAGGATAAAATCTTATAATAAAATTGTTTGAAACGTTTCGGAAGAAAAAAGCCCATACAAAAGATAAAAGGTGAAGGTTTTATTACTTCAGAAACTTGAAAAAATAACAAATTTGTAGAAGATCATAAATGTTTTGTAGTCAATTTGAATATGAGAATGACCTACATTTTTCCCCGTCAGATTACTGGAATAGCTGAGAAGTAATACTTCCATGAAGAGCAACTGAAGAAATATTATTTATATTTAAGGCACTTTATGATTATCGATGATGTTTTCACTACATTTTAAATATTTTTCTTAAACCATAGTATTTTTTTAAAGGATGTTCTTAACTGCTCTACTCAACAAGTGCAAATTTTTTTGACACATTTACAAATTCATTCTTTAATGGAAAGATATAAAATTGGAAGACATCATCACGCAAGCGATTTGGAATCGAACTGTGTTTTCCATTTTTTTTTATAAATAAATCACATACTGAGTTATAAGCAATTTTGATCACGTGACAAACACGTTTTTCACCCTTTCTTGAGAGGTTATTCTTCTTTCACTCGGAAATTTGATTCAAAACGCCCACTTTGCAGTATTTTCTAAAATGTCTATTCCGTTTGCCAAAAAAAAAAAAAAAAAAAAATGGAAAAAACAGCTTGATTACATAGTTTCTGAACAACAAAAATAAATTAAAACTTATGTCATAAAGTTGCTCTTTTGGATTTGAGACCAGACTTAAAGTATTCAAATGACTAAAAAGATTGTCTGAACAAATGCAGAAATTGAAAAGGGCTTTTCAAAGATAAACATAATATGGTCAGAGAGGAGAAGCCAACTAGCTATATCTAATGTATCAAACATAATGACGATTAGCCTAATTGGCCTATCTCTAAATAATGGGTTTCTACTTTTATAGTGCAGGCATGTTAAGAAAGAAATACACATCACATAATGTTCGAGTAAAAGCAAAGAAAATTGAAAGTGAGCATGCTTTTCAAAAAGCTATATATAGCTCAAATAAAGCTATTTTTTATTTTAACATTCTTTTTCTGTACTATAGTATAGTTTTTTTTACATCCTTTATTTTTTTTAATTAATTATGTATTACGTATGAACAATGGGAAATAATATATATGAAATATAACTTTTAGGATATATTTTTAAAACTTTTTAGCATCATAAATGTAAAGTTATATTCAGTACAGGATTTCCAAAATAATTCAGATTTATTTTTGGTGGTTTCAGTCTGAAAATGTACAGTATGCTGATTCATTTCATCGATAATTGTTATACATGAGCAATTATTGTAATAAAAAGTTTTAAAAAGATGTTGCATGTTTTTAAACTGAGCTAAATTTTATTATTGATACACAATTTCTAGAATATATCTTCTCCGAGTGTCTCTTATTGTTATTACAAAAATAACATTTGAGTCGTTTGGAATTAATTATAGAAGACAACATTGACAAATATCTCGGTGAACTTTCTGACTTTGGTGGCGAAACCTAGCATAAAACACGCATTGATAAAACAAGAAATCACACATTTACCACTGACAAGAGCCAATTTATTGAGATTATCTTTGAAGAAGTTACAAGCATTTATCACCAAAGCAAGGATATATATATATATAGGAATGCTTGATATTCAGTGAGTTAGTATTCTCGTGAGATTAGATACTTGAGCAATATCTCCAGCTCATCCTACAGTCAGTGTTTGTAATATCTAAGTGTTTACAACTTTAGAACATTGACATGAGTTAATTCTTCCATTTAAATTTCTGCTATTGTTGTGTTATACTTATTGTTTTACTATACTATTGTGATGCATTTCCTGATAGGCATTTTGATCAAAGTTTCGTGATTGCTGAATATTTACAAAATAAATTACAGCCTTTTATAGGCAAACATGTTTCAGATTTTTTTTTTTTTTTTTTTTTTTTTTTTTACCTATACCAAAAGATCAAAGGTTTTTTTTTTTTTTTCTACAATATATTATAAAAAAACCTTATAATATTGGAAAGTGTTTCATAATCTGTGTGTGATGCTTCATTTTCCTTTCATGTTATACATCAAAAATAATTCGGGCAGCGAACCAGTTGTTAAATTATTTGAATCCCATCACTGGTTACAACACTTGCCAAAAATGCCCACTTTACAGAAACTGCAAAGAAAAAGTAATATCTGTGGTTTGTTTTCGTTTAATCATCTCACTCCATGAAATCGAAAGTCGAATATTTACACAATCAGATTATCAACGTTCGATGGATAATATGTTTTGATATGCAGAAAGAAACCATGGGTAGATTTTTTTTCTTTTTAACTAAAGATTAAAAAACAAATACAAAATACAAAAGCATACCATCCAACATATGTTTATATTTTAATTTACAAAGCTTAGAAAATCAATAAGGAAATTTTTTTGAAAAATGAAATTTGTTGAAAATTGGAGAGGAGGAGGAGAAAAAGTGTTCAGTTCATTAGATGATGTCAGCAAAGGATTGGAGCAGCGTCGTTGCAGGACAGGAAAGTGTCCATTTATAGAATACAGGGGAAGGTTATCATCGAAAAATCAAAATTGATGAAGCAGTGCAAAATAACAGACATGATCAGTATAAAAAGCATTGAGAAAAATGCTCAGGCAGGGCCAATATATTTCATTCGGATGGGTCTGAAAATTTCGGCTCGTCCACATTATTTTAAAATCTCATTAATATGAGATTTCTCATCTTTGATACCTGAATCTTTGAGAGTGAAAAAAAAAAAAATGCACTTAAACACCACATCACTTGAAATTTTAATTTAAATCATGTAAATGCTGCGACGTTTCTTTCAAACATTACGGTAAATCCGCATTTGGATTATGTTGAATAATCAAGTATAGAGATTTTTTAGGTTTAAAGTAAACACAGCTCATTTTGATACTGCCATTCTGTGAACTCTGCAATAAAATCCAGTTGGGTTGTATCCAACCCTTGCTGTCAACCCAAAAAATTTCGACAACAGAAAAGTCAGCACACTTCAATCTGGTGCATATTTTGGCATGCATTGTACTAAGCAGAAGCTGAGACTATTCTATTTTACTAAATGTTATACTTGTGAGTGTTCAGAACTTTCTGCATGACTGCATTCATTACAGCAGAACATAAGTGGCCCTTAGATTAACAACCGTGATCGTATTAGAAAATCTATGATACATTGAACATGAGAGGAGGAGATATTTCAGACTTTATTTTTTCTAGCTCTAAGTTGCAGAATTTGATGATCAAACTCTCTTCCTGCATGTGTAACTCAGAACTCTTTTTACCTAGAGATACTTTTACCTGCTTTATGTTTTCTATAGTGTAGGTGTATAATCTGGTAACAGAGCTCCTGTAATAGGTCTCTTAAAACCATACAAATTTATCCTCATACATCATATGTTTACTCAAGTCATATATATCAAACCGACTATAATAATCTTAAACATATAAAAAAAACTAATTTTGTGTGTGTGGGGGTGGATGCTCAAGTGTTATTTTAATTAGGTAATTTGTTTCATGTTCCTGGAACATCTTTGGTTCTTCACTGTACCTGTTGACAATGGATAAGCATTCACACTGTGATACATATAAGACAACCTGCATTGGATAACCAATAGAATCAAGTGCACAATTTGCATACCTATTTATTTGAATCAAATGACATTGGGAATACTAGTAATATTTATAAAACAATATTTCTAGCAGATCTAACATAAAAATTTATCACTTTTATGTCAGTTGGTAGTAACTGTGTAGCATGGATTTACTCTTTTTTTTTTTTTTTAAATAACGCAAAAATGAATAAAAAAATACCTGCCGGCTCGGGCCTACAGGCGGAGGTAGATTTCGAAGTTAAGTACTAAATTCACCAACAAAACTTAAATCAAGATTAAAGATAAACACAGTTCCTTCGCTAAGAATGAGCTCTAGGGAGCTAAACATTTTGTGAAAATTCTAATATACACACACGCATGTATATGGAATAGGTTTAAAAATGGCTAAATCAAATTCAGAGAACCTCAAAGTGTTAAAATATGTTAATATTTCCATACTCGGGTTTTTATCATGTTTTAATACGTTTCTTCAAACTCAATGACGTTACATATTCACCTGCTGTGGTCCATTATATTTTCAATATGACGCAATATTTTTTTTTTTTTTTTTTTTTTTTTAATTCGTCAAACTATTTATTTCATTTTGAATTTTCATGCAGAAATCTTGCTCTAGAAAACTTATGACGTAATATTCAATTTGTTTTCAATTCGTCAAACTGTTTATCTAATTTAATTTTTCACGTGAAAACACTGCATTAGAAAACCAATTGTTGTGGTGAGAATTTTATTGCTTTTTTTTTTTAATTGTTGGCAACAGCTATAACGAAAAATATTTATTTTTTCTTGCCATTGTTGTGTAAAAGCTGGTTTTATCAGAATCATGTTAAGACGGTATTCAAAATTTTAAACCTTCCCCATTCCCATTCCCTTGGACCGATTTTGCTCATTTTCAATCCCCGCCGAGAAATTAGCTATCTTAAAGTTGTTGGCGAGTTTGAAGACGTTCCGTGCATAATTGCGACTTTTATCGTGCGGACAAAATTTAGTACATACATACATATATATATATATATATATATATATAAACTTTTTAGATGGGGGTGGTTTTGGGTTCCTGGGGTCATGTAATGAAAAGTTATGAAGGAATTTTTCAAAAGTCGCACCATGGTAACGACTGCAATAGGTAGTATTTCTTACGAAATCTACCTAAAAATAATTCTACTCATAGAAAACATAACAGACATAATATAACATAACTGTTTACATTAGAAGGAGTAGTTGATAATATCTCCCTCCAGTATTTATAAGCTTGTTCTTCTTGTGGATCTTTAATTTTTGTCCAGTAAAATTGAGCATCATGATCAGTAGTATGCTTTGGGTCCTTATCAGAATCAATGTATAAAAGACTCAGTAAACTTCTAAAACAACAAAAACATTTGACCCAAATTTACAATCATTCATGCTTATATAAAAACAAACTACACAATATTGCATAAATAATTTATATTAGTTTGTTATAATTAATATTAAAATAACCATTTTTAATAAGATCTTACAAAGATAAACTGAGAATTTTTTTTTTTGTTGTTGTTTTGTTTTTCTGGGGGTTGGGGTGGGGAGGGGGAAGAACTAACAAAGGAGGTCTTTAAGAACATTCTCAAAAAATTATGAAAAAAATTATTGGAGGATCATGTATGTATACAATCAAAGATCAATCAAATTTAGTGGCATAATCGCAATAGATTTCAAACTAAAAATTTTGAGTTTATCACCAAAGCTAATGTTTTACACAATTTGGTGAACATTATGTTGGCACGATTTAAAAGCCAAAAATTGTGAAATGTTTGCGAATGTAGTGGTTTTGATTTCCATATTTCTTTTTAAATGGGTAAATTTTGTAATTTCTTTGAATTAAAATGTAACTAATAACATAATTTATGTAGGTTTAAATTAGTTGTGCATATCAGAATAAATATATACAATATCGTCTGCAAGTTACTTAAAGAATATATAGACTTAGGACTGGGACTGATACATTTACAGAACAAATCAAATCCACATGAATAATTAAAACAACATGAATATTCCAAACACATTAAAATATATGTGGAATAGAAAGAAGTTCCTAAGGGTTTGTTCGGTGCAAATAGCCCAAATATTTTGATCGCTTTTTCTCACATCCTAATCTGTGTTATACATTTATTAATTTGTATACTAACACCACATTGAAAGTATTTGTAATTAGCTGACCAACGGCTTTATCCAAGCCTATGATAATAACCTTAAATACACATAAAATCACTGTTGGATGATTTTATATCTTTTAACAAGCATCTTTTCAAACAAACATAATATTGCCATCACCAGTATCTTTGGCAATGTACACCCTCAAATTTGTATGACTTTATATTTTTTAACTAAAAATCCATTCAAACAGACCTAGAGATGGGGGTGGGAACCCCCACTGCCTTTGGTAGTGTACACTGGACATGGTATGCATGCTCTGGTCTATTTTGGTTTTGTTTTTAAACAAAAATCTTTCAAATGAACCTAATATTGTTGGCCTTACTCCAATGTGTATGTAAATACAGTAGACTCCCTTAAATCCGCGACCCTAAAATCTGCGAACGCCTAAAATCCGCGTATTTTTCAGATGTAAACAATGAAATTTACAGTTAAGTTGCAGGAACAAAATTCAAGATGGCGCCGAAATCGGCGACTACCGCATTGTTTTTTTTACTAAATTTTTTGTTAATCATTCTCTTTTGGCTATTACAGCTGATTTATTACTAAATAAATTTACATTACTTTTGATTTTGATATAAATTAGCATATCTATATCAAAAATTCCAGGGTTCGAAATGGAAAAATCCACGAACCGGAACGCTATTTTAAAATTATTGTTCGCGGAATTTTTTTAAAAATTATAGACAAATTTATTTCTAAACATACAAAGCAGTATAAGAAAAGCATTGAGGACTCTAAATAACAATGAAAAAAGTTACAGTGAGCGCAATAAGCTATATATACTGATAATAGCATTAACACTGTTCTCCTTGCTATCACTAGATGGCAGCATAGGACTTTTGGAATCGAATTGAATCGATTTCATTCGTAATATTTTTATTTTACATAATTATTTTAATAATTACTTACTTTTAAACTAATAAATTATTTTAATATTTTACTTATTTTAATGTTTCACTTTATTGTAAGCATTCATTATAATTTCCTGCTTAACTACCAATCAAATTAATGTTTCAAAAATGTAAACAAATCAATGAACAGAAATCTGCAAAATTCTAAAATCTGCACAACCTCTGGTCCCAAGCTGTGCGGATTTGAGGGAGTCTACTGTATTCACACATATTTATTGAAAGAACAAGTAACAATTTTCCAAAATTTCAAGAAATATAAAAAATTACCAATACACTAATTGAAAGTAGTAGTAAATCTTAACTTTCAAGAAAGGATTCAGAAATGAGCTCTGTATTTTTACAGTGAGAGAGAAGACAAACATTGCAGAAACAGAAAGAAATAAATTTCAAATTTATGTCAACTTGAAGTCATGAACGTATTAAAAATAATCCTATAATGAAAATTATGTCATCATAAAATTATATTACAACATTTGAATTTAATATGTTATTGAGCAGAGTAATTTCATACTGAGGCAATGAAAATCAATTTTTAAAAGAGAAACTAACTGTTAGTATGAATATTTCAATGTACACTAGTTAATTATGAAATAATAATAAGCTACCTTCATAGATGTTTTATTATAAAAAGGGCATTTTATTTTTGTTAAATCGAAAATGAGGTAGATATTCCTTTATACAGAATTTTTTTAATTTACCAAAGATTAAAGTAACACAACATATCTGATTGGTGATACAAATTTATTCCTCTAAAAAAAAATACTTATTTTTAAAAACGTATTTTTTGAATAACCTCTCATAATTTGGTATAAATTCCTAGATAAAACTAACCCTTCTATTTTACAAATAGTTTTATGGAAAATTAATTAAAAGGAATAAGTATGTTTAAATTTTTACATTAAAATATTTTGAATAAGTTAAGCAGCATAATTTAAGCAGTTCCCTGGAATATTAAAATGCATATGTGAATGTAAGAATCTCATTAAAGAGCAACAAGAGGGAATATTTCTTAAAAAGCACCTTACTTTAAAAAATTTTTACATCTAATGAAATTAAAGTTTTAAAATTGTTCCAAATAATTTTCTGCAACAGATGACATGTAATGAGAATGATATTAAAAATTTACTTAGGAGGTCTAAACAAATTTTACACATTGAAATATAATTTTTCTTTTAAATGTCAGGCATAAATTTGTTGTTTATTTTATCCAATATACACAGTTTGAATATTTAGATGGCATATGAAACTATGAGATTTAATAACAAAATTAAAACATATTTCATTTCTAGATATACTTCATTTATTTATGAATATCATGTGAAAGGTCATCAAAATCTTTTAATTATTGACAAATGATTAAAAAAAATTAAATAGAAGAAATACAACTACAATACCTTAATGGAAAGTCTCCATTTCCTGCTGAATCTAATTCAACAATATTAGGCACTAAATAACCCCAACCAAGCTTGGCATCATAATGCAGTGGATAACCATCCCATGTCATACGCATGAGCTTAGGCACACAGCGCATCTGTAAAATAATGGGATATATAACTTATAACAATATATATAGCTTATGCAAAAATACAATGCTTCAACTGCATCAACATATAATTTAAGTTCTTTATGTAAAATACCAGAAGTGGCAGAGTCTCATGATTTTTATTTAAATAAATGGACTAGTTCATCAGTTCTAAATCTTTAGTTATCAAGGATCTTTTTTCATATTTTCCTTGTGCTCATGAAATTTAAGATTGAAATTACTGTTAAGGTTTAGGATTTTGAAAACTGGATAGAGATACATAATAGCACTATATTGTTTAACAGAATTCTTCATTTTCCCTTTCACTGCATTAACAAGATTCATCTAAGATTTTTGATGAGTGAAACATTTTACATTGAAGCAGACAACAGTTTAACAACCATTAGGTTAAATTTTGCATCTAAGGCATCTGTATGCATGAGACACAGATAAATAATCTAATTCATTTATAAATAAACAAATAATATTTAAAATATGTGACAGAAAAAGTAAAAAAAATTTAACCTAAAAACTTCTGTCAACAGTTATGAAAGATGAATACGTTGAGGAAAAAATACATTAATATCAATCAAAATTTAGTAACATAGCATGGCTTGGTATTATGAGATCATATTTTACGATGATATGCATTAATAAGTTTGGCTTGTTAATCTAAAATAATAAATAGTTTTAAAAAATATATAAAATGGATTTTTACACTATAAGAGATTTAAATGTATGTATTAGATAATTTGACTTTTAATTAAAATATTAATTTAATATATATATTTTTTAATCTGGTTTTGGTGGTAAAATTATAAGCATTAAAATCATAAATTTCACATTCAATCATTAAGATTACCTTTTTAAAATTTCAATCTATTAATTGGAAAATAAATATTGTCTAATTTCCTTCAAAGAAATAACATGATAAAATACGTATTCAACTTTACCAACTGAGCAAAAAAATGTCCAAGGCGAGACTAAAACCCAGAACCTTTGACTTACATCGTTAATGCTCTACCGTTTAAGCTACCTGGGCAGACAAGCAGGCATATTTCGCAAAAATATGCCTGCCGGTCGTCAACCCAGGTAGCTCAAACAGCATTGACAATGTAAGTCAAAGGTTCTGGGTTCGAATCCCGGTTTGGGCATTTTTTTCCACTCAGTTGAAAAAACTGAATTTGTATGATAACTTTACCAATCAGTATTATTGAGTTAAATATAATAGTGTAGCATGATAAAAGTTTGAATTTCATAATTCCTACGCTGTATTTCATAAAAGTAAAAATGTACTAAAATATAAGTTACAAGAACACACGTTAGTTTTAAATTCATATGCATTTATAATTAATAGTTGGGCAAAAATGTATAAATTAAAAAAATATTTTTCATTTTGCTACATATATTTTTTAATTTAATTCTAAGTGACAACAACTACTATAACATTTGAAATTCATGCAAGATATAACAAAATTTTATCTTTAAAGGTCAATTATTACTCACTTGAGAACTTATAAGAATGGGACCAGGTTCCCAATCAGGATTATCATCATTCTTGTCACAAAGTTCTCTATACCACCTAAATGTAAAAAAAAAATGTAAGAATCTCATGTTTCTTAATGTAAAATATATTGCATTTAAAAATGAAAACATATTTTAATAATTTCTTGTATGGAATGAAATATAATAATATAGTTAGAACATTTCAGTTTGAAAAAATATATATGTTTAATAAACTTGAAATTACATAAGGATATTTAAATAACAATTTTTTAAAGTGACATAACAATAAAAATTATATGCAGAAGTTACCCAAATATACGCAGTTTTAAGTTTAAATATAAACACTAGATTCAATTGAAAATGAAAACATTAATTATTTCTTGAATAATAACTATCACCCCCTTTTTTAATCCTTATTTTTTTTAATTTGTATTTTCATAATTAAAAATCCTTTTTCCTTCCCACCTACCATTCCTTTTTCTTTAGCTTCTTTTCAACCTCTCTTTTCTTTCTTCTTTCAATGGCAAATCCAAGGGAGGAGCGATGAGCGATCGCCCCTCCCTTGGGCGATGGTAAAGAGTTTTCAGGTTGACATATATATATCAATTTTAATTATTTTTACTCTCAACTGCTTAAAACAGATGACTTTCTTATTCTTCACAGCATAAAAAATCTAAAATGTGATATCACCAGAAAAGTTATTTAAAAAATATGTAATATAAACAAAATCCAAATCTAATATTTTATAAAAAGTACTTTTACAACTTTAATTAATTTTTCAACTACTTTTCATCACTGAAAATACGCTTGAAATTATTGAATACTAAAGAGGTGAATTATCACTTTGCTAACTAAGCGTAAAGCAACAGAGTGAATAATGTCCAATCCGGGAATCAAACCCGGACCCCTGGAATAGCAGTCTTACAGACTTATGTGAGTGACAGTCCAAGCTGGTCATCGTTCTCGTGGCTTAATGGTAGAGCACTGGAGCGCTATTCCAGGGGTCCGGGTTCGATTCTCGTCTTGGACATTATTCACTCTGTTGGTTTATGCTTAGTTAGCAAAGTGATAATTCACCTCTTTAATATTCAACTTTTACAACTTTTTCAGTTATAAAATGAATGAAAATTACCAAGAATGTAAAAATCCAATTTTCAGCTAGCTATCCATAGCTACTGAATAAATATTTCTTTAATAATTTTCAAAATATTCTTTATTGAAATACTTTGAGAGACAAATAAAAAAAACAAGCAGTTTTATATGCAGTAAATCTTTTCAAATACATGTTGCAATAATTCTGGACACAGGTATTACTTTGTCTTCCCTCAGAACAAGTATAGAGACAATAATAAGTCTTTGCAATATTTTTCACACAAAGATGGAGAATGAATTACTAAATTTAAGAAAGAAGCCTTTATCTTTTTGAAAGACTCTAAACATCTAGTTTTTCTGAAACATAATCTCAAACAACTATGATGTGTCAGAAAAGCTAAGAAAGTTTTTCTTACTGGAATGTTTGATCTATTCAAGGTAAATGTAACACGGTGTGAATGATTACATATTTCAAGATTTTTTTTTTTTTTTTTTTTTTTTTTTTTTTTTTTTTTTTTTATTGGTTGTTAGATTGAGAAAGTCCCTATAATGAACTGTCTATGGAGCATCTTCTGTATATATAAAGTTGAGTTGCTCTTTGTTCAAGGTGACTGTACATCTCATCCTTACGTGGAAATCCTAAGTTTGTAATACTGCCTCACTTTTAAATACTCTCTAGATCCACTCATGATTTCTTTACTTTATATTCCCTTCATACTTCTGCTCAATCTTTTCCCCTACTTTTCCTTCGAATAGACTCTTCCTCTTCCTGTTATTAAAGATACCAGAGAGGAAGAGGATGATTCCACTGTAAGGAAAGGTAAGGGAAAAGGTTGAGCAGAAGTATAAGATAAAGACCATAATAAACAAGTAAGAAAAATCTTGCGTACAGCATAGATTATGAAAAACTTTCCAACACTTCCCGAAAGCTTTAACGAAACTTCGTTACTTAGGGAAATAAGGTAAATAAGATAACTAAGTAAACATTTAAAAATTTGATTTCAGTAGTTACCGCCCATAGCCAAATATGTATTCCGATTCTTTTGAACAACCCTGTATTTGATCAGTACGTTGATATATATATTATATAATGGGAAAATTTAGTTTAGCAAGAAAACGTATAACAGATTGAAATTTCTCTTTCAGGAATTTGTACAATTAATTGAAAAAATACATGAATATTTTTATACAGCCTTGTAGTTTACCTAGTACCCTTATTAAACGCCACTATTTAGCTAAAATTTAATTCAAACTAAAACACTCTTAAAACTACTGAAACCACATTTCCAGAAATTATCATCCATAGACGATATGTATCCAATTCTTTGCGTGACCCTGTATATCATTTTATCTATATTCTACAAACTTTTTTTAATAAACTAAATGCAGTTCAGCGTGAAAATGCATAACTCATTTAAAACCCAGCTTTAACCAATTTGCGCTCATACCCAGTAACCCTTATGAATTATTTTGTGTAGCCCTGTATATGAATTATAGAATTTATATGCACCATATAGTATGCATAAATATAGTGAAACATAAAAGTGCATATTATAATTAAAAATGCATTTCCAGCAATCACTGCTAATGTACAGTACTTCTGATACAATATACTATCTGAAAACTTTTGTGTGTCCCTGTAAATGCTATGCACTTCGTAATATACATGAAATAACTTATAGTAAACCTCAACGACTTATATCAATTTCATTATATGTGAAATAGTTTAACATAAATAAAATACGCCACAAACAATTCCCCCCTTCCTCCCTATATCATTATGCAACGGAATTCTTTTGTGTGGCCCTGTAAAAGAATAATAACTATTCTTTGCTCTGCATATTATACAGGATGCATGTTTTAGTGCACTTTATCAATTTTGTTATGTTTGGATGCGTGTAACATCATTAAAAATCCTTTTAAATGATTTCTTCCCATAGGCCCTAATGTAATGGAAAACTTTTGAGTGTCCCTGTAAATGAACTAAACACGCTACAAACTTCATTTGAAATAGGGAACGTGCTATGGTAAACGTCAATAACCTCAAAAAATTTCAGGGCAATCCGATTATAGTTACGGGAGTTAGAGCACGGACAGATGGCCATACGGACAGACGGACAGACAAACCGAAGTCATACACACTTTTCAATTTTGTTGGAAAGTGTTAAAAAAGAAAATAGAGGTTGAAAAGGATCTAAAGAAAAATATTTAATTTTTTTTTTTTTTTTTTTTTTTTTTTTTTTTTTTACTGTTTAATTCACCTTGTGTGTTTGTTTTTGACCCACATGTGCTTTACACTTAATGAAGGATCAGTTTTATATTATCGAAACAGATCTATAATGTGTATTTGCATTTTCATGCTGTTCTTATATAGAGTTCTTAAACCTTAACTCAAATTAAATCATATTAATCAAATTAATCTAATTACTGACAGTTACATCAATAAAAGTGATCAGATGATGAAAAGAAAATTTACAGTTTTATTTGTTAATGCCATTTTCTGCCACCATTAAGCTATAAGTGCTTAATACAGACCTCACATTTTAGGTGATGCACACTGTACACAACTAAACAATTAATTGTGCATCATTAATGATGTAAATGGCAATGCAGGTTTTAAAAGTAATAATTATTATTTAACTTTTTTAAGTAGCTTTTAGAAGAAAGCCAAAATTTAACTTACATTTTATATGCCCGCATCTAAAAAAAGAAATTGGGAAAAAAAGAAAATTCAAACTTAACTGATATAGAAAATTAATAATTAATTAACGAGAAATCAAAGAAAAAAAAGGAGGACATGAGATGAAAATACCTGCAACAGTACTTGGAAATAACAAACAGAAATGATTGCTTACAGAGGATAGCCAGGTAAAAATGGCCGGATTTTCCTTAATGTTGCTGCTGATTCATAAATATGTTTAAGTGCTGGATCCATTGTCCCAAGGGAGTTATTAAAGCTGTCATTGATGATTTCTTCATTCTAGAATTTCAGTTAGGAAAATAATTATTCATATAAAGTCAAGGATAATATCAATAATATATATAGCTATTTAAAAATACCATGAAAATAGGACATTAAATACAAGTGGCTTTCAACAATTAAGCTAATTGAAAAATTGCCCCATACTTTCATAATTATAAATGTTTAAAACCAAACATAAAATTAGAGTAAAAGTATGCATTTATCTTACAATGCAATGCATTCAAATTAAACATAGTATAATGCGAGCAAATAGAATTAATAAATGCTAATGCAAATCTATCACACTATCGTATCTATTACACACTATCGTATCTATCGCAAATCTATTACACTATCGTATGTGGCATAGAAATCACGATTATTTGTTAATTGTTTAATGGCAATGCCTGAATGAAACACATTTCATTGGTTATTGAACAGCATTTAATGCATCTCCATACCTATAAAGGGGGTTACATAGGGGGGGGGGGGACCCTGTTCTGTTGCCAACTTGCCGATATATCACCAAACTTGGCGACCAAAATTAATCGCCAAAAGTGACGCTAACTTGGCGATATCCATAATATTTTGCGAAATTCCCATAGACTTCCATTGTAAACCAATAGGGTTTACTTGCTTACAGAAAATAGAGGTATTTTAATGCAACAAAAACCAATATTAGCTAAAGGGATTACATTAATTATATTTAAGAGAGTCCAAATAAATTAAATTATGAATAAAAGTAACACGATAAAATGCTTAGCATGCTTTCCCAAACATAAATTTTAAGGGAGACTAAACTGGGGGCGGCTAGTATAGTATAATGTTGATACTATTAATTAGTTTATAAAATTACAATTTTTCTGCCTTTAATTATATCACAGATAAAAATAAAATCTAATTTCCAAGATCAAATTTTACTTCAACAAGGTATTTTCAGAATTCTGCCAATCCATCCCAATCTGCATTATTTGTTGTTAATGAAATAAGGTTAAAAATACAACTGATCTACTCAGGGTTGTAGTGGGTAGCTGCCCGGGTACCCGCCCAGCTGCCCACCCGGGCTGGGTTTTTTATAAAAAACCCACTTAAAAAGCCCGGGTTTTTTTAAGAGTATTTCTGGAAAGGAACAAATGATGTATTTGTTGTTCATGGTTATTTTGTTTTATTTATTCACTTCTTTGAATCTTAGAAAATATATTTGTACTAATTTACTTGCACTTTTAGATTGGGAACCCTATAATTTTAAAACGTTTTAGCTTTTAATTTAAAACGTAAATTTAAGCTTTTCAGTTAGCTTCAAGAGTATTATATTTACTAAACTTATTATATTTATTAAATTATTTTATGTACTTTTTACTGCTGAATCCGAAAATGAACTTCATTTTTAACCAGTTTGTCAGGAAAATTAAATAAAAAAAGTTTTACATATTTGTTTTATAGTATCAGGTGTTTGCTATATTTAATTTTGACATTTACGATTTGCAAAAAAAATATAACATGATGGTTTAAAATGAAGGTCAGTTTCAGATTCAGTGTTAAAAAGTACATAAAAATCAATTATCAAAAGTTAAAAAACTCAGCCGTCTCCTCTATTTTATAGTACTTGATTTTTGTTATTTTTTAACTTTGACAATTTGTTTTGCAAAGCATCCTGTGATGATGGTTAAAAATTAAGGTAATTCTCAGATTCAGTGCTAAAAAATACATAAAAGTTAAAAAACACAACCATCGCAGTCTTGTGTTATCTAATCTAAGACTTTTTCTTAAACTTCTTGGCAGTAATCTATCCGAAATTTTTTGTGTTATCCTGTAAAATAAGTATGAATGGTAACCACCGAAAATCATAATAATATTCAAAGCTGGAGTAGCACAGTTGAAGTTTATTCCAACAGAGCGAAAAATGTCCAGACCAGGGATCGAACCTGGATACTTGGCGTGCCGTGCCAATGCCTTACCTGTTAGGCTTTCCGGACCGATACCTGGCTGACATAATTCACTCTTATTAGTTGGACTTGGCTGCGAACTGCAGCGCTATTTCATCCATCCGAGCTATAACTATAGCATTTACATGATGAAACTACTTCAACACGGAAACTCCTGTATACCATGTAATTAGGTCATAATGAAGGGAACGAATATCTTTTCCAACTGGATTATATAATATTCAAAGCTGGAGTAGCACAGTTGAAGTTTATTCCAACAGAGCGAAAAATGTCCAGACCAGGGATCGAACCTGGATACTTGGCGTGCCGTGCCAATGCCTTACCTGTTAGGCTTTCCGGACCGATACCTGGCTGACATAATTCACTCTTATTAGTTGGACTTGGCTGCGAACTGCAGCGCTATTTCATCCATCCGAGCTATAACTATAGCATTTACATGATGAAACTACTTCAACACGGAAACTCCTGTATACCATGTAATTAGGTCATAATGAAGGGAACGAATATCTTTTCCAACTGGATTATATAATATTCAAAGCTGGAGTAGCACAGTTGAAGTTTATTCCAACAGAGCGAAAAATGTCCAGACCAGGGATCGAACCTGGATACTTGGCGTGCCGTGCCAATGCCTTACCTGTTAGGCTTTCCGGACCGATACCTGGCTGACATAATTCACTCTTATTAGTTGGACTTGGCTGCGAACTGCAGCGCTATTTCATCCATCCGAGCTATAACTATAGCATTTACATGATGAAACTACTTCAACACGGAAACTCCTGTATACCATGTAATTAGGTCATAATGAAGGGAACGAATATCTTTTCCAACTGGATTATATAATATTCAAAGCTGGAGTAGCACAGTTGAAGTTTATTCCAACAGAGCGAAAAATGTCCAGACCAGGGATCGAACCTGGATACTTGGCGTGCCGTGCCAATGCCTTACCTGTTAGGCTTTCCGGACCGATACCTGGCTGACATAATTCACTCTTATTAGTTGGACTTGGCTGCGAACTGCAGCGCTATTTCATCCATCCGAGCTATAACTATAGCTTTTACATGATGAAACTACTTCAACACGGAAACTCCTGTATACCATGTAATTAGGTCATAATGAAGGGAACGAATATCTTTTCCAACTGGATTATATAATATTCAAAGTTGGAGTAGCACAGTTGAAGTTTATTCCAACAGAGCGAAAAATGTCCAGACCAGGGATCGAACCTGGATACTTGGCGTGCCGTGCCAATGCCTTACCTGTTAGGCTTTCCGGACCGATACCTGGCTGACATAATTCACTCTTATTAGTTGGACTTGGCTGCGAACTGCAGCGCTATTTCATCCATCCGAGCTATAACTATAGCATTTACATGATGAAACTACTTCAACACGGAAACTCCTGTATACCATGTAATTAGGTCATAATGAAGGGAACGAATATCTTTTCCAACTGGATTATATAATATTCATAGCTGGAGTAGCACAGTTGAAGTTTATTCCAACAGAGCGAAAAATGTCCAGACCAGGGATCGAACCTGGATACTTGGCGTGCCGTGCCAATGCCTTACCTGTTAGGCTTTCCGGACCGATACCTGGCTGACATAATTCACTCTTATTAGTTGGATTTGGCTGCGAACTGCAGCGCTATTTCATCCATCCGAGCTATAACTATAGCATTTACATGATGAAACTACTTCAACACGGAAACTCCTGTATACCATGTAATTAGGTCATAATGAAGGGAACGAATATCTTTTCCAACTGGATTATATAATATTCAAAGCTGGAGTAGCACAGTTGAAGTTTATTCCAACAGAGCGAAAAATGTCCAGACCAGGGATCGAACCTGGATACTTGGCGTGCCGTGCCAATGCCTAAGGGGTCATATAATAGGGATCATATAAAGGGATCATAAAGGGATCATATAATATATATGTATTTTAAGAACAGAGAAAAATACTGAGATCCTTATTAAGACTATGAAGTCATTCTCATCTACTAGACTAGGAAGTGTTTGTTTACAAAGATTGTATTTGAGATCAGGATTGCCACTTGTTTCGGCAATCAAATTTCTTGCACTTTCCTAAGCAAAAAATTAAATTTTCCCTGAGTAATTCCTCTGAGAATTTTCAAAATTTCAACGGACAAATTTTGCAAAATACCAAAATTTAGTAGCCAATTTACCCAGGGAAAATTGCCCATTTAACCCGGGTTTTTTAATAAAACCCGCCCTGGCTGCGTTTTTAACAAAAAACCCGGGTTTTTTACAATCCTGGCATCTACTATGAAAGACTCAAATAGTTACACTTCTTAAATACAGTAATAGGTTTTATTCAACACAAGTGCTTATTTTAATTTTATAAATGACTAGCAAAATCCACGGCTTTGCCCGCGTATTAGTTGAAATATGCCACGTGATATTTGTATGTCTAATTTTTATTAGAAGAAATTATACTTTTAGGACTAATTCAGAAATTACTAATGAGGCCACAGTTTGACTAAACTTCATTATTACGCTGCATTAGGCAGAAATTAGACTTAAATTAATAAGAAGAACTAAAACTAGTTCTAAATAAATGATAATTTAGAAAGTATTTTGAAGCTTTTATGCTCATTTCAGTATTCATTTGAAGTTTTGAATTGTTTAGAAAGCATCTTCTTAGCATGCATTTTCATCTTAAAATTAACCATCATGTCAAATTCCAAGCTTCTTGTTTAACAGTCTACCACCTCTCTAGTGCTAGTGGCATCAACATAAAATGCCTATGTTAAAACTGAGACTGTCACCATTAATTTTCCAACTTTAATTTTGAAATTGGTTTGGTATTTTCTAATATTCCATAGAAACGTACTTTAGAAAGTTTTTAAAGGCTTTTTTAGAATGTTTCTTGTTTTTGCCAACACCTGGTGGTAGTGGCACTGGCATAAAATATAGCCTGTGTAGGATCAGAGACTGTCACTGTTGATTGACAACCATTACTTTTGTAATCAGTTTATTATTTCCTGAGATTGCATAAAAATCGTAATTTAGGACTTTTTTAGAATGCTTTTCACTGCTTCCCTTCACTTCAACCTTTTTAAATTTTGAATTTTTTTTTACAGTTCTTAGAGGGCATTTATATTTTATAAGTAACTACAATGCCATATTTAAAGTTTCTAGCCTCTTCAGTATCACAGAAATTGCAATTTAGAATGTTTTTTGCTCCTGCAACCCTCTGGTGGTGGTGACTGGCATAAAATATAGCCCATGTAGGATCAGAGACTGTCAGTGTTGATTGACAATCATTACTTTTGTAATCAGTTTATTATTTCCTGAGATTGCATAAAAATCGTAATTTAGGACATTTTTAGAATGCTTTTCGCTGCTTCCCTTCACTTCAACCTTTTTAAATTTTGAATTTCTTTTTGACAGTTCTTAGAGGGCATTTATGTTTTATAAGTAACTGCAATGCCATATTTAAAGTTTCTAGCCTCTTCAGTATCACAGAAATTGCAATTTAGAATGTTTTTTGCTCCTGCAACCCTCTGGTGGTGGGTGTCACTGACATAAAATACAGCTTATGTTTGAGCAGGTTCTATCACCACCAATTTGCAACCATTATTTTTAAATCAGTTTGGTATTTCATAAGATTGCATAAAAATTGTAATTTAGAACATTTTTAGAATGCTTTTAACTCACTTCATCTTTTTAAATTTGGAATTTTCTTTTGACAGTTCTTAGACAGCATTTGCATCTTTTAAGTATTTACCATGCCAAATTTCAAAATGTTAAACCACTCAATATCACAAAAAATGCAATTTAGAACATTTTTTGCTCCTGCAACCCCCGTAGTGACAACAACATAAAATATAGCCTATGTTGGAGCAGCGACTGTCACCATCAATTTGCAACCTTTACTTTTTTTAAGCATACTCAAATATATGAATCATATGAAATATATACAAATAAAGGATCATCAGATATAAAAATAAATTGTTTTCTTGTACTTTCTGCTCATTTTTCTGGGAGCATGGCAGTGTGTCTGCCAAGTTTGCACAAGTTGTAAGCTACCTTTTCCTGAACCATTTTGACATACTTTTCACAGCCTCATAACTTCGTTTTAGGGAGAGATATAATTTTTTTTCTTATCTTATACACATCTTATACACAGGATCATATGATCAAACGGAACTAGCTTCCACGATTTCATGTTTCTGCATTTAGTAGTTTTCGAAATATTAAATTTCAAAAAAGCACTTTTTTTGTCACTGACTCACTTCCCATCATCAAATAACTAAGGTACTTCTAGAAGTCGTAGAATCACGAAATTTCACAAGTAAGTCAGTTTTGTAGCACAATTAACCAGAAAAATACGAAAACACAGAATTTTTGCCTCTAAACCCTTCAAATGGGGGGGTGTTGATTTGTCCATATACAGTTCCTTAACACATTCAATTGGGCCAATGTTGGTCACCAAAACTCGATTAGAGAGTTTTGAAGGGGTCAAGTAATTTAAAACAGAATAAAATTTTATATATATGCTTTCCAAAAATGTTTGTTAAATAGAAAAAATGAATATACCTAAACATTTTAATCAGCATAGGTTATGATATATTCACGATATTAAAACAAAAAAACATTTAACAAAATATAATCGCAATTTGGTACTTTTCTGATATAGTAGCCTTGGCGAATTAGAGAAAATTGCCTTGACGAGAAAAGAAATTTGGTAACGTATTTTCTGGCAACCTATTTACTGTTTCATATACACAAGCAATTTTTTCCATATGTATACAATTTATTTAATGTAAGGAACCCGTTTATTTATTTTTATATACAAACAGTAATTTGTATATAAAAAACAATATTTTATACATGCATAAATAAAATGCTTATATGTATATAAATACATATATAAATAACATAAAAGTTCATCAGGTTTATTTTCATAGTTGTTTATATCACTTCGCAACATAATCTCACTTTCTGAAGTCTGAATTGTGCCAAGCTTTTGAAAAAGCGTCAAGGTACTTATAGTGGAAAAATATCCTAATTCTCATGAAAATTAAAAAATCTCCTTTTAATTAAATGAAAATGTGTAACTAATAAAGCTGCCTTTAACACCAGAACGCCCAGAAGGAGTCGATTCAACTCCGACCATATGATTAAATGTCAATCTGAACAAGAAATTCTTTCACACAAAAAGTTAAATTTTAAAAACACAGATTTACGTTAAATAAATCAGTCAAATAATTTTAAATAAAAATTCTGGTGTAAAATATTTTTATGAAACTTGGGTAAAATTTTCAGGCGTTCTAGTGTTAATGATGTGCAATAGATATGGTGTCCGAAGACCACTGCTAATGTTATTATATTATATTATTAGCCTACTTACTGATAATTTATTGTTAATTTTAAGTCTGTAAAAGAAAGATTATAGTTATAGATAATATATGTTGATCGCCAAAACCCGATTACAAAAAATTAGAGTGAGTTATAAAGGTGTTGCATGATTTCAAGCTGAATGAATTTTTATATGCTTTTACAAAAATCTTGATAAGGCAAATCTTTCAGTTTATTTGTCCATCATTCTATTTTTTACACCGGGAGGCATCATCTCATCGAATTGACGGCTGAAATTTTAGGATCAGTTAAAAATCGATTAGCATATTAAAATGTAACTGGTCTGCCAAGTCATATCTTTGTGGAAACCACTTACAGACCCAATTTTAGTGGTTAATTGGTGGATTTTCCATTGTGTTTTCCTGCACCCATTCCTCCATGTTTCCATTCTTTTGGATTCAGGAAAACACGATAGTAAACCTATCAGTTAGCCACTAAAATTAGATCTTCAGGTGGTTTCCACCAAGCTATGACTTGACAGACCAGTCGCATTTTAATATGCTAATCTAATTTTGACTAATCCTAAAATTTCTGCTGTAAACTTGACGAGGTGATGGTGTGTACAACGCCTCCCGGTCTATTATAAATATCATAGTTCTAATCTCAATAGCACTCTCGTCACTCTGGCAAATATCCGCTACTATTTATAGAACACTATTCCTTTAAGCGCATTTTAGTGATGTTAATGAGCTTTATGCATATGCATCCTACATATTATACATATGCATGTAATACGTAATACAGTAGTGGAAAAAAAGTAAACACCCCTACTATCTCTGCAAAATATTATCGTAGAAGAAAGTTGCTGGTACCACACGATTGGTAATAAAGTCTACTTTAAAATGACATATATAAAATTTGCTTAGAGGGCCATCTACATATTAAAACAAACCATAACTTTGTTTTTTTTCAATAGCAGTACATAATTCTGACGGCATAAATGAACTTTACACCCTTCAATTATCCTAAAAATGAATTTTTATGAAATTCGTACAATAAGTTTCCAATAAATTAATTATTTTAAAACAAGCATATTTTAGGGGCTGTATTCAAATTGAAGTTTGATACTCTATTGTTGACCGAGAGAGCCTCCTTCTTGATCAAGGCCTATTAAGCGCTACTTAAGCAGTCATTAAAGAGTGCTAGATTACAGGATAGCATAAGAAATTTCAAAATACCTGGTCACTTCTGTCATAGACGGGCCCTTAAACCATCATTTAGCCGTTTTTTTAAGCATAATTTGAAAACTACTTGGAACAAATGTGTGAAATTTTGGATATTCATAAAGCATGACTTAATAAATCTAAATCCATCAAAAAAACTGTAGGATGCAATTCATAAATTTTAAGAATATTAATTTCATAATTCATATCATAAAATTATAAAAATTTCAAATTCAACGTATTTATGTTTGGGTATTTTAGTATTATTGCTACACAAAAAATTAGCACATTAGGAGTATAATTTCAGGAGATATTAATAAAAATATAAAAATGTAATTTAACATTAGAAGCACTAAATTTTGAATGTTTATAATTCAAAAATTTATTATTCAAATGACTTGAAATTTGGTGACCACGGATAGTTTGAACCGAAGATTTGAAATATCTTGTTAAAATTGGGTATTGCCATTGAAAAAAATGAAGTTTGGGCTCGTTTTAATAAGTTTATGGCCCCCTAAGCAAATTTTATATACATCATTTAAAAGAAGACTTTATTTCCAATCGTTCGGTACTAGTAACTTTCTTCTACAATAATTGGTTGAGGAGTTAGTAGGGGGTGTTTACTTTTTTTGTCCCCATGACCGTACATATTATAGGTATGTGTATAATACATAATACATATGCATCATTATGACGTCAGAATAAACAAAACATTTTTTGTCGCCAAATTTGAGATTTGACATGATATATTACCAAATTTGGCAAGATTGCTAAATGTCACCAAGCTTGGTGAGAATTTGACGCTAGTGGCTGTTTTTCAATGAGTTAATTATTAATGTGAGCCATCTATTTATATTTTTCCGCATATCATCTGAATAGTTAAATGGTATAACATGCGAATATTTCCAAACTGCCAATAGTTTCATCACTGCACAAAACCTCTGCAATTGTTATTATATTGTACAGTTATTATACTTACTGTGACTATGTTGTTAATCTTTACTCTGCTAAAACTTCTGTATTATATATAGAGAATTTATGGAAACTATTAAAGCACTGAAACTGCTAGTTCTCCTTTTGATTATTATAATTCTATAATATGTAATCTGTTAATCCATATGTATGTTAGAATGAATCTCCAATAATCCGGTTCCTCACATTTTAGTTTTCAGGTTTCGAGTAAAATTAGCTAAAATCTTAAAACCACGGCACATTGGCTAATTCTTGAACACGATTAGATGAGAAGAATGATAGATTTTCAAATGGATCATGGCAGTGAGCCTGTAGATTTTCTATTTTTCCGTAACTGAATCTACTGAAAAGGTTAGCGTGAAACAAAAAGATATTAGCATCAATATGGTTTAATGTAAATGCAGATATTGTCAAAGGTTTTCGCAATAACCATTTTACTTGTACTCAATCGTATCAGTTAAAAAAATAACAATTGGCAGTGAGCTCAATTAGAAAAGATTACTTAATAGGATTAAAAATTTTTGCATTAGAGAACAAATTGCAACTGATAAGCAAACATGCATAAACGAGTTAAGAGATATTTGTCACGAAAGATGAAATACATAACAACACAAAATATATGATGTGCTTCCATGATCGCAAAGAGTTCTTGATTTCTCTATCAAAAGTTTCCGACCTGGCGAAAGAATGGGCAAGTAAATTAAATTAGGAATACCAGTAACATGATGCAACGCTTAACATGCAATTAACAGTGTCAATACTGCTTGCTACAGGTGGCTAATACTTTGTTATAAAAAGAAATAAAGTATAAATTTGTAAAACTCAATAAAATAAATTTAGATATTTTTATGTTAGCTAGGCGCAAGTGGCAAATCGCCAAATACTGTTCCCAACTCTATTGTTCATATTGCATTCATTTCATTTTAAAATATAAACTTTTCAGTCATCTCATTTAAAATAGATGCATTTTCCTCATTTTATTTCATAGAATATTTAATATAAAAATAAATAAATAAATAAGAAATACAGTACAGAACCATTTATCCGGAATGCTTGGGGTCAGATGTATTCTGGATAACTGGTTTTTCCGGTTAACTGGTTGTGCATTAAAGCAGCATCCTTTTGATAAGTTTTGTGGAATATGTGTGGTTGTGGCATTATTTATGATTTTAAATTAATAGATTACTTAGATTAAAAATCAAAGCAAGAAAGACAAAGTTAACCAGAGTTTAAAAAAATGTAATTTATGGGAATCCCTTAGGAACAGAAATTCTTCTGTTTACTCTGCATAAAAATTAAAACATCTAAAATACAACTAAATATGTTTTCTTTTCAAATACTAGAAGTTGTCCTCAAATTATATAATTGTTTCAAGCAAAGCCTATGTGAAACTGGCAGTGTATGACACCTTTTTCTGCAAAGATTCTGAAATCAGTCTATCAGAAATATCATTCCGGATAACTGGTTTTCCGGTTAACTGGTTTCCGGATAAATGGTTCCATACTGTAATAACATAAACCAAAATATTTTATTTGAAAATCAAAGCATTCTTTCTAATTTACACATGTGAAAAATGAAAACTGCTATTGGCGAAAAAACAAAATGCTAATGAAGAGATTTGCGCCCGGCTAACATAAAAGTACCGAAATTTTAAATTTTTTTATATTAATATAGTTTAGAAAAACAAACTTGAAAAAACATACAAAAAGTAGTGATATCCCAACAAAAAGTTTTCAGTAAAAAAAAAAAAAAAACCAACAACAAGTTCTCCTTAATGTTTCAGCCAGAAAAAGTAGTGATATCTGAAGTTCGCACAAGTTAAAAGCCAAACATACCTAACCTTTCATTGAAAATGGCTTCCTGCGACTTGGCCATTAATGCCTTTTAGAGGGTTTTTCAAATTCTAAAGTATGTACAAAGGAGCTACATGCCAACTACATTTTTTGAGGATTTTAGGCATTTTGTGACACAAAGTACAGAAATAAAACACACATTTAAAAAAAGCATTTAAACCACTTCAGTCTATTTAAATGCTTAGAAGTTAAAAATAATAAAATACTTGTATTCAGAAGATAATATCCCTAATTGCTAAAACATAATTAGTATCAGCTTTTAGCAATTTAAAGCGAATACCTCTTAATGTATGCAAACAAACTATAATAAATGTTTAAACGAAAAAAATCTCTTTCATCAATGCACAAGATTTCAATATTATACATTAAAATATAATGTAACATATTGTGAGATTTGAAATAAGTAAATTTTGTTTTATTTCTTGGGTTTTATATTAATGACTTTAGCTTTAGACTGTACAAAATGGTAATTAAACCACAAGTGGGCTAAATGATTTGTAATCAAAACTAATGTTTGTTGAAACTGAATGGTATTTATCAGAAATCTTTTACTTATAATGTCTTCATGTGAATTTGCCTCTTTGCATTCTAATATTATTTTTAATATTTAAATAATTCATAAATGCGTAATTTCCAATCATTAATTTGGAAATGCTATAGAAGGCATTAACAGCCAAGTCACAGGAAGCCATTTTCAGTGAAAGATTTGGGATGTTTGGCTTTTAACTTGTGCGAACTTCAGATATCACTACTTTTTGTAACCGAAGCATTAAAGAGAACTTGGCGCTTTTTTTTTTTTTACCGAAAACTTTTTGTTGGTATTTAAAACTATTCTTTTAACTACAGAGTGCGAGATGGAATTAATTTATCTAATTTAATACACATTATGAAATTTTAAGTCAATATTGATTTTTTCAATTACATATCATCTATAAAAAAATGAATGATAAAAATTAAACACAAAATTAGATATATTTTATGTGTACAATGAAATTTGAAAGAGATGTCCTTTACGCTGTATAGGCACCTACTAAGAAAGGATTTTTTAAAATTCACCCGCTAAGGGGAATAAATGAAGTATCAAAAGTTTTAGGTCTTTTCACCATATCTCAGCAACAGTTTAGGTAGGAACACGAAATTCAAAATAAAAAATTTACTAAAAAAATAGTTAAATACATATTTTAGCGATTTTAAAAATCCACCCCCTCTAAAGAGATTAAATGGGTGGTGGGATTGAAGGTTTTAGGTGATTTTGCCTTATCTCAGCAGCAGTTAGGAGCGTCAAATTCAGTATATAACAGATCCACTAAAAAATAGTTAAACACATATTTCAGTGATTTTAGAGTTATTTTAATGATTTTATTGCCAACATCGGCTATGAACCAAATAATGGAAGATTAAATGAATAAGACACATGTTGCTGATTTTTGATTAAATATCTGCAGTAAGACATTTTTCCAAGGAAAATTTTTTCTTTTTCATATTTCATAAATTATTTTTGCACTTTTTGTCTTTTAGCGATCACATTTCATTCTTCATACAAAATATAGTGAAAGAGCTTGTGAAATACTAATTATTTATTATGTGAAATCTTTATTTACAAGTGTTTATGATATTTTTATTAGTTATTTTCGTATACTTTCCACAGGTGAAGTATGTCCCGGCGTTACACTTCTGAAGGCATCTGCCGACTGCCTCCCCCCCCCCCCCCCCCAAGTGACTGTCTAGACGAGTGAAGAGTAGCTAGTATAGTATATGACTGTAATAATGCAAAACAAATTTTGAAATAATTAAAAACCTGTATTATGAAATCGCCCCAAAATTATGACTAAAGGATATTCCTCCTTATATTTCCAATCATGTGCATTTTTGTATTATGGTTGGAATATATCAGTCTGGATTATCAAAATTTTACAGTAAGAACCAAAATAAATAAATAAATAAATAAATAAACAAACAAAAACAAGTGAAAATGTAAGAAAAAATAAATACATAAAATTAATAATCATTAATTCATAAAAAGCATCTATGTCTGGAAAAAATGAAAACAAAAATTGCAGTTATACTTATATGTATATTAATTAAAGCAAAGCTCTTTTTAAATAATGCAAAATTACTCACTTCTAATTTGGCAGATACTTCCTGAGTATTTAGAGCACCATCTTTGGACACATCAGTTTCTTTTCGTTTTCTCTTTTTCTTAGGTTTTTCAGCTACTCTCTTCTTAAATTTTATATCTTGAGTGGCCCAGTTTAAATCCCAAAGCCATGGATCATTTTTATATCTATATTATTAGAAAAATAAAATTTTTATTTCCCTATATGATTTTCTTTCTTTCTTTCTTTTTTCTTTTCTTTTCTTTTTTTTTTTTTTAAGCAGATAACAAAAGAAAAGAAAAGTATAAAATAAACTTCAATATCAAAGGTAAATTACTGTAAAACATGAGCATAAAAAGAAGATTTGTAAGTGTTGAATATGAAATATTTAAAAATAAATGAAATTCTTTAAAAATAATACAGAAATTCTGAATTGTTTCTTATTTACTCTGATTTAAAAATACATGTAAGTGGAAAAAAGAAACAGAAATAGTGATGGAACAGTAACTTTTATCATGTAATACAGCTAAAATAGCATTTGATTTGAATGCTTATATTGTTTATATATATATATATATATATCATGGAAGACGGTAGTATTCCGAGTGACGCAGCCTTAAGCCTAAAATCGTATTGTATCGTATCGTTAAAATCGTATCATATCGTAGAATTCGTAGATGGCAGAACTCATATATACAGCTAACTCGACATCAAAGAAAACGCGAAAAGCTGCCTTTTAATAACTCAGCAGATATAGGTCCTATTGTTCTGAATTTTCTAGAACAGTCTTATATCTGTAGTCTAATCGTAAACTGAAATTTTTACATTTCTACGTGCAGTATATTTTGAGATCTAAATAGCCATTTTTAAATTGAAAACGTTGGTATGGTACGGAAGAAGTTCCTAATTTGAAAATCTCGAAAACGGTTCTAACGATTTTCTTTAAATTGATATACAATATTAATCTGATTAAGATGAGTTGAATAAGACATATTGTTTATCTGGTAAAACTCATTTTATTTTTGACATTTTCGTTTCCGTTAATGCCCAGTCAACCATTAATCTCTGGTAATTTTCTCGTCTGTGATTAGTGAGTGCGAGGCTAACATTAGCCTCGTAATGAGCAGGTTTGACGTCATCACATCGCGCCAATGAGCGCGAAGGGCTGTGACTTTCAGTAGATAGATAAAGATAATCCATGTTTATTTGTGTAGCAAGCAGAAATTACAAATTGCGCTATAACGATGGATTTAGTGTTTTAAGTCATTGTTTCCTTTCAGATTTGAAGTTAATTATTTTATATTTCCTTATTTACATTTAGTTATTCGCGTTTGTAACAAAAAACTCGCCCTCTAGCGATCTAAAGGGTACCACTGCTTCTTTCATCGCGTTAGCATTACTTACCGTGAGTCAAATATCATTTGGGATTTTTAATTCTTAATAAATATGAATAAAACCGCAAAAAAAAGATAATACATGCTGTTATGTGCCCCAATGCAACTCTAGATAATCGAAAAATCCCGATTTAAGCTTTCATTATTTCCAAATGAAAAAAATAAAATACCTGTCGTCTCTAAAAACGGCAACAAAACTTTGATCAGCAGAAAATCCGATGTCTCGTTGAGGCTGACAGTTTGTTCAAATTTAATCTTGATTTAAATCAGATTATTAAAAAAAATAATGGATTAAAATATTTTTTTAATGATGTGAAAATATATTAAAATAGATGTTACCAAGTTTAAAAAGCATTTCATTTAAAACTTTAATTAAATCTGGTCATCGTCATAAAAACTTTCTTTGAATAATCAAATTATTCACTCTTTTATAGAAAATAAGCACAACAAATAAAATAATTTTTTCTAGATTAAATAAAATAAATAAATAAAAGATTCTTATTTGTTTTTTATAAATAAATACATAATAAATTTCAGGTAAAAGAAAATTTCAGAATGATAACATCTGTTATACAGTTGTAGTAAGAGAATGGAAAAAAGTAAAAAAAATCTAATTAGTATAAAAATGTTTAGGAAGAACTACTTCAGTAAAAGTTTATAAATATTTTCTACTTTTAGATTAGCACAACATATCAAAGAAAGCAATTGATAAAAGATGAAAAGTAACAAAATTTTTTTGCTTTTTAATTGGAAGAGCTACGTTCCAATCAAGGTTAATAAATATCACGATAATTTCAAAATGGTCAACTTATGGATGATTATAAATATTTTCGGAGTCCATACAAATTAGAAATTGAAACATAATGCACTTAGCATGAAAACTAATATATTCTAAATGTCTTTCTTC
Organism: Maratus speciosus; assembly: GCA_963932465.1. Lineage (NCBI taxonomy): Eukaryota > Metazoa > Arthropoda > Arachnida > Araneae > Salticidae > Maratus > Maratus speciosus. The sequence continues at coordinate 317,423,567 of OZ010795.1, read as the reverse complement.
TTCTTTTTTTTCTTTAATATTTTGGGTAGTTAATGTTGATAGAAAGTATGACTAACCATTAATATGATTATATTTAGTCTCTGTATATGTATGAATTAACAGATATTATTATTATTTTTGTTGTTAATGCACATATATCTGCATCAGCTTAGAATTATGCAACTGCAATAATTTTACAAATTACAAATACATAAAGAACTGCCATGAAATTTCTTTTATTTGTTATATTCTAAGAATTCTATTAATTTCATGCATTAAATTACCTAATGAAATTATTTATTTATCGTTTTTATTATTTATCCAATTACCATCTATTATTTTAATAATTAACAATAAAAATATTCTTTAATATCCTAATTACCGGTTTGGTTGTTTTAAAAACCTACAATTGTGACGGCGATTAACCCTTTATGTCCCAAATTATGAATTCATGAAAATTTCATCTTCTAAAGCATTTTTCGTGAATTTTTTAAACTATATTAGAAGATTTACATAATCATTTAATAAATTTTAAAAGGATTTTGCCAAATAAAATTAATTAAATTTGAATTTATTGAGATTTTGTGCAATATTTATAACTCCACTCAAATCTTTTATTTAAAAAATACTTTTTAGTATTTTGTAGAATTAGGAAATGTACAAATATAATGTTCTTACAATAGAAATATTTCCGAACTGAAACTCTCCCCCCCCCCCCCCACCCTAATATTTTAACGTCAAGAAAACTGAAAAGATGCAAAGGCAAAAGAAATCATCCTTTTAAAAATATTTTTGTTTTGTGCAACCAATAATGATTTTGAAACAAGATAAAATAATGTATCTATAGCTGATTCTAAACTGTATTACTACTAATCGATGTATTAAATGAATTTTATGAAAAGTAATTTCAATGGTACTTTAAAATATCGTCGGGACATAAAAGGTTAACACAGAAAAACAATCATAAAAATCCATTTTTAATAATAATAATAATAAAAATACTTATGTTTTTTTACACCCTACATTACAAACATACTAAAGTAAGCCGATTTTCCATTAAGAGACTTAAAAAAGCAAAAAATTTATTCCACAAGTAACCAATTCACACTAGGCAAACACAAGACACAAGCGAAAGCCAGCAGTGATAACCGCGTTCACGTGGAACTGTTTACAAACATTAGCAGGTCTAAAAGCGCCACCTATCTTTGATTACAAACGTGAATTCCTGAGTGCGAAGTGCTGTCACTTTCAAGTGATAGATAATCTATATTTATTTGTATACTTCTTGCGAGCAGATGGATTTGAAATTAATTATTTACATTTCCTTATTTACATTTGGTTATTATACTCAGAAATTTTGTCAGTCTTCGCTTGGATGAACTTCTTGCACCATGATAATATATTAGCATAACTTGACCAGGTTGAAAGCTTAATCCAATTTGCTATGCTGTCAGATTTACACATGTCTCAGCAGGGCTGTACGAATGGTGGAGTCACCCCCAGGCACGGAGGGGGCGCCAAATTTATACTACAAACCTCGTCTTTTTCTTCCTTTAAAAAAAAAAATGTATATTTACATGTTGTTAATTTTTTTTTTTTTTTTTTTTTTTTTCAGTGAAAGTACAAACATCTTTCGTTTCAAAGTTATTGCATTCTCCTTTACCTCATACCGACAGAGGCGTCCCTACGGGTGTGCGACAGGTGTGGCCGCACAGGACCTCGCACCCGAAAAACCGTCAACCAATATTTTATGAATATTAGGCAGTTTTTATGTTTTTCTCTTGAAAAAAAAATATTTTCTCCTTGTAGGAAGGTAGCCGCTGACAATTTCTTAATAGTCACTTTTTACCATTTAGTGTCCCTATGGCAGGTGCGAATCCAGCAGGTCCCTATGGTAGGTGCAGGGGGGGGGGGGGATAATCACGCTGATCCCCCCCAAAAAAATATAAATCCCTCCAAAAAAAAAAATACAAATCCAACTTTTTTATGGCAGTTTTTGCGGAAAATACAAACAAACGGAAACCCGAAAGTTTTCGGGTACAGAAGTGGGCGGGGCAAACGGCCCCAATCATCCTGCCCACCAAATAAATATATATATCGGAAAAACTCGAATTTCACCAAGGATGACGAAAAAACATGAAGTTCATCAAAGGACTCAGAAAAAACATGAATTTAGTCACTGCATTGTGGAAAACACGTGAATTTCATCAAAGAATCGTGAAAAAAAATGAATTTCGTTAAAGGATCGTGAAATACACGAATTTCACCAAAAGATAAAAAAAAAAAAAACATGAATTTCGTCAAATGATCAAGAAAAAATGCAAATTTCGTCAGATTATTGCGAAAAAATGTGAATTTTGTCAGAAGATCGAGGAAAAAGCACGAATTTCACCACAGAATCGAGGATAAAACACTAATGTCATTAAAAATGCAAAATTAGCCAAAGGATGACGAAATAAACACTAGTTTCGTCAAAGGATCGTGAAAAAACGCTTGTCACAGGATGGCAGAAAAAACATTTTTTGTCACATTATTGCAAAAAAGTGTGAATTTTAGCCTCAGGATCGTGGATAAAACAATAATTTCACCAAAGGATCATAAAAAAATGCAAATTTCGCCAAAGGATCACAAAATAAATGCAAATTACATCACAGGATCGCTGAAAAACACGAATTTTGTCAAAGGAATGCCGAAAAACAGGAATTTTGTCAATGCATTGGTTAAAAACGTGAATTTTGCCAAAGGATTGATTAAAAACACGGAAAAAAACGCAAATTTAGCCAAAGGCCGCAAAAAACTGGAATTTCGTCAATGGATTGCGGAAATAACGCAAATTTCGTCTGATAATTGCGAAAAAACACAAATTTTGTCACAGCATGTTGAAAAAAGTACGAATTTTGACACAAGATCGCAGATAAAACACTAACTTCGTTAAAGGATTGTAAAAAAAAACGAATTTCATCAAAGGATCACGAGATAAATGTGAATTTCGTCAAAGGACCGCATTGTAGTAAAAACATTGTTGCATTAAAAGATCTTTTTAATGCAATTCTCTGTATAACAGACAGCTTCTTTAATGTAAACAATGAATTTTACTCTTAAAAAGAGCCTGCAATCCATTTTGTAGAAATATTGCTACCCTCTAGAGCAGGGGTTCCCGAACATTTAGATTGACGTACCACTGAATAGAAGTTCATACTTCCGCATACCACCAAGTTACAAACTCCATGCTATTACAGAAAAACCTGTGTAAATGGAATATGTCTAAAACAAGGTATTTGTGCAGTCTTTTGTGCTCCGTCTAAGCAGATTTTACTGTATTTAATTGGATGATTACTTTATTAAATTGGCATACTTAGATTGACTGCTTTATATTAACATTCAAGTAAAAAGTACTAGTATCATTATTACTATATTATTAATATGTACATTATCAAAATATAGTGTTTTGATTTTAAAAAAAGCTACAATATTTAATGGCATATTGGTGTAGATTGATACATATGCACTAGGATGACTATTAATTCTGTTGTATTGCTAATGATAAGGGTGATGCTTGCTTTACCAAACACATCTTCCTCATATCTGATTCAATCTTAGTTTTAGACATAAATCAGATTCGATGTTTATGTTTATTCCTGTATTTGTTTTTCATATAAAGAAGTGACGAGAAAACATTTAAAACATATATATGTTGTGTTAAAAACAAGCAATAATTTTCAGGGTTGTAGTGGGTATCTGCCCGGGTACCCACCCAGCTACCAGCGTTAAATCTGCACATCATCACAGATGTAAACAATGAAACTTTCAGTTCAGATGTAAGGGCAAAATTACAGAATTTTTTAATTTTATATCATTCTGTTTGTATTTCAGTATGTAATTAATTCTCTATAATATGACTGAACTCATGATTTTTTAGGAAGGAAGTACAATTTATTTCTGATAAAAAAAAAAAAAAAAAAAAAAAAAAAATGGTAATCACAATCTTTTTATCAAATCTTTTTATGTATTTTAATCCAGATTTTTTGACTATTAAGACTGGCTAAACCTGAAATAAAATTTCCTTACTTTATAATTTTGATGCAAATTAATAGGTACCATTAGGAAGGAGGTAAGTTTCATTCAATAATTCAAGGAAAATGATTCTTATCTTTAAAATGCAGATTTAATTATACATTATTATTTACTTGATCTTTACTTTTAATAATTTAATCATTTTTTAAATTATCTTACTTCTTATCATTTTAGTTTATTACTGTAATTAATTATTTTAATATTTTACTATATTGCAAGGACTTTTTATAACTTTGATTGCATAAATACATTCAAATGACTGTTTAAAAACTGTAAACAAAGCAAGGACCAGAAATCTGCAAAATTCTAAAATCTGCACAACCTCTGGTCCCAAGTTGAGCGCGGATTTGAGGGCATCTACTGTATAATGATTTTGTTCAGAGGTACTGTTTGTTTTCGTAAAGCGAAACCTTCTGCGCTTTCGTGCATGCATCAGGTCTGTTTTGATTTTATCAAACTAGGGATGATCGGAGGCTGTTTAGCTGAGTGACAACATACAACTGGAACTTCGGCAAATACCCATCTCAGCATTACTCCTTTGGATCGTAAAATTGTCTCAGAGTGTTAGGCACAGCTTTCGAAAACGAACTGTATTTTTGATGTGTTTATAAGGCATCATTTTGTTTACATTTTAAAACTTCATCTAAATAGTTGTAATTTTTCTAATAAATATGTTACATATAATGTATGGTAGTAATAATCAGTATATCTGATGAAAATTCAATTAATTTTTTAAAAATAAACTATATTTATTTAATGATTTTTTTTTTTTTTTATCCCTATTACTGTATTTCATCAATAGTAGTTCGAGAGCCATAATTTTATATTGTAAAATTATTAAAGTATTCTGCAAGCAGTCCTTGTTCAATCACAAAAGCCTGCCACTAAAAAATTTTAATACAGAAGATGCATATAATGTATTTCTCAGATGTAAACAATAAATTTTGCAGTTAAGAAGCACATGTGTTTCACAAATATTGCTAATTTCTTGGAACACTAAATTTGATACATTGTCATCTTTAACTCATTATTTTGGAGCAATGAAAACAATATATTAATTTTTTTTGTAAATGAGTGTTATAATCGGTGGCAGCTCTTGATGGTTTTTTTTTTTTTTTTTTAAGGCACTAAATTTATGACTTTCAAAAGTAATATTTAAAAAAAAAGAAATTTTTGCCTTATTTAATATAAGAAACTTCTGCCAAAAATAAGCCAAAGATTTCATTATTAAAAATAGTGAAAAAGGAATAAATTTGCCAGCCATGCATTTAGTGCCCCCAAAACTGTCAGTCACGAGCTAAAGGTAATTTAATAATGTGTGACATGATCTATCAGGGCCGGACCGAAACTAAGGGAGCGAGGGGGCATGTGCCCCAGCGCCAAATGAAGGATTATACTTTTGGAATGGATCATTTTCTTCTGATGGATTGGTGGCTTCCATTATTATGAAACAGTCATTATAAATGAAGTGTTAGATGAAGATGAAAGAGCAGTCATAAAAAGTTAGAACTCTGATTTTCTGGTCAGAATGGGGGGGGAAAGGGAAATGGCCTTTTTTTTTTTTTTTTTTTTTTTTTTTACGGCTGCTTTTTTATCTTTACCTAATAATTCATTTATAATGGCTGTTTCATAAAAATGGAAGCCATCAATCCATCAGAAGAAAATAACTCAGTTAAGCAGGACTTGGATGATCGGGACTCTACTGTATATTTCATTTTAAAAATGCTCTTTAGAAAATTTTTGTTGGTGTTCAGAGGGGAATCATGACCCCCGTGACCGCCCCTTTGGACCCGCCATTGTAGATTACGTGGTTCAGAATAACATGTCTTATGATTACATACTTGAAATTTTAAAATAAGTCGGCTATTAGAAAATTAATAAAATTATCTTTGTAAATATACTTTACAGAAGAGGGGGGGGGGGGAAGGGAGCGCCAAAATCCATGTTTGCCCCGGGTACAAAAAAGGCTAGTTTTGGCCCTGTGATCTATACCTATTATGTATAGGTGCAGATTCACAGTCGCCATGTGACGACTAAATTTTTTGCTTCGGCCGCTAACTTTCAATGTCTCAGTCACCATACGTTATACAGGAATGCTCCTTTTCTGCTAATGGTGGATTTCTACCTTTTTAAAAAAATGAAATCAGTGTATTTTCCTTCCTACAGTCCAGAATGATCTGTTTAACACAGAAAACTATTGTATTACATAGAAAAACAAACGTCTGAAGTGTGTTTTGATTTTTATAGCGCTAAATAATTTTTCACATTCACAAATTTTTTAATGTAATGTTATACGATAAAATCAAAATTAGAAATATTGTTGTCCTAATATTTCCCACTACCATGATTGCTTAGCTTTACATTTTTTAAAAATGTATCTTGTCCAACTATATCTTCTGAATGAGCATAGTTTAAGATTTGTATTAGACTTAATAATTAAATTTAAAGAATTTTGTGATTAAATTAAACAAACCCATTTGATGTAATTAGTCTGTGTTTTCTTGTACATAGACATATGTATATATAAAATAAATTATTTTCCACTTTGAATTCAGTCCCTTACAAACACTAAATTATTTTTAAGTGTTTGTTTCACAATGAGCCACTGCACTTTTTATGCTTAGGAGCCACTTTCTCCTTCCAGATATTGTGAATCTGCACCTATACTATTATGTAAAATTTTATAATTTTCACTATTTCTAGTTCCAAGGAATGTAATTTAAAGCACGTTTACAAGGTAAATTTAATGATGAATGAAATATGATCTATATAATGCAAAATTCTGTAATATGCAGAACTTCTCATCCTAAGGTGTGTTATAAAGATCTATCGTATTTATCTTCATATGTAATTCACTCATCAAAAAACCTAAAGATTTAATATCTGCGAGTGCTTTTTTTTTTTTTTTTTAATGCTGTGCAGTAGGGGGAGAGAGGAGAGGAGAAATGTACATTTGGGGAGTTAGGGCTTTATTTATTTATGTTAGTGAGCAACAAATATTGCAGATTATTTTTTTTTTCAAACTAAAGTTTGAAAGATTTTAATTATTTAGGTAAGCTGGGGAGATGGGTGAGAAGGGAGAAGTGAAATTTTTGGGGCTCAGGAGATTATTTTATATGATTTACTATTATTGCCAATAAAGAGCTTTAAAGAAGGATGGTGGAAGTTTATATATATATATATATATATATATATCAGTGGCGTGGCGTGAAAATTTTCGGTGGTCATCGCAATTATTTAAGTTTGTGGTGAAAAATTATTAACTCTAAAATTCAATGGTTGAATGTTCAAAAAAGAAACTTTAAATCTTACCTTCACTTATACATGAACTCCAAATGTTCTGCTAAAACTGGATCATAGAGTTTTAAAAGCTTATTAAGAGTTTTAAAATATTGCTTGGTCATCGCCACATCCAGTGATGACCGGACGCCACGCCACTGATATATATATATATATATATGTATGTTTAAAGAGCAATATTTCTTGCTATTTTTCTTAAGACAGTAAATTTTTTATTTAGTAAAATTTAACATAGCTTTTTATATCTCTGAAACAAACCAACAGAAATACCATATAAACATGCATGTTGTGAATTACTTCCATATTTACCAATGAGTGGTTTAAAAAAATATCATAGCACAGTGCTCTTTAAAATTGAAATATGAGGCATCTTTTTTTGCGGAGAGGGAGGGGGAGAGATTGAAGGTGAATAGAAATCCTGACTATGAATTCTTTGTCTGGTCTTTAATTTTTGTTGTTGTTGTTTTATTTTTTTTTTATCATTAACTTAAAAAAAGTACTGATATCAATACAAAAACCCGTAACGGGTTAAAAGTTTGTGACGCAGTGCTTTATCTTATGCTCTAAGAATTTTAAATATGGAACTTAAAAATAATGATATCAAATTTTGAGTGACACTATGCTATTAATTATAATATCTATATACATTTATTTCATCATTTTATTTTTTTATAATTGCATGTGCAAAAATTATGTTCATTTTAAAAAGATGTACAAAAGTTTATTCATTGATGCATTATCATCTGTATCTCTCATAAATTCAAAATATGAGTTTTAAAAGATATGATATCAAAATTTAAGTGACGCCTTGATGTTGTTTAAAACGATTAGTTTTAAAATTCAATTTAAATTTTCTTTTGGCTAAATACATTTACACATCTAAGCAATACTTTTCATTTTCCAATGAACTGTTGAATATATTACTTTCACTGAATCTATATAATGCACTGAAAGGTATTCATTTGAATAAATTGATTTATCTTTTGTGCCACGCTATCCAAAAATCAAAAGTAAAATTTATGTAAATAGTTCTTGTGTCATTGTATCCAAACTAAGTTAAATGTATGCAAATGGATAATATGACGAAAAAAACTATTTACATAAATTTTACTTTTGATTTTTGGATAGCATGGCACAAAAGATAAATCAATTTATTCAAATGAATACATTTCAGAGCATTATATAGATTCAGTGAAAGTAATATATTCAACAGTGCATTGGAAATGAAAAGTATTGTTTAGATGTGTAAATATATTTATCCAAAAGAAAATTTAAATTGAATTTTAAAGCTAATCGTTTTAAGCAACATCAAGGCGTCACTTAAATTTTGATATCATATCTTTTAAAACTCATATTTTAAATTTATGAGAGATACGGATGATAATGCATCAACGAATAAACTTTTATACATCTTTTTAAAATGAACATAATTTTTGCACATGCAATTATAAAAAAATAAAATGATGAAATAAATGTATATAGATATTATAATTAATAGCATAGTGTCACTCAAAATTTTTTATCATTATTTTTAAGTTTCATATTTAAAATTCTTAGAGCATAAGATAAAGCGCTGCGTCACAAACTTTTAACCCGTTAAGGGTTTTTGTATTGATATATATATACATATATATAAATCCTTGATTTATAAAACCAGAAGAATTTAATTATTTATTATATTAATATTCTGCTACCATCATCTGGTATATTATTTTTTTATAAGAAGACAAGATTTATTAAATAAAAATTACTTATATTATCATTATTATTATATATATTTCTTAATTTCTTCAATTAATTTCTTTCTGTTTTATGGGTATAGATGGCAGCACTAAAAATTTTTTTAAAACCTAATTACAATATAGTTTTCCTTTTCCACACCAGATGGCAGCAATGTTCTGATTCTCAGCAACTTCTGATCACATGTTCTAATAGTCCTAACCTAATTTGTTTGCATCCTCACATGCTTTAACATTGTGAGTCAACTTTATAATGTTTTGGATCCTTTTACGTAATTGAGGTGTGCTCTTACAATTTCAAATATTGTGTGTGAGGTGTATTTTTCTTTAGATCTCTTGGTATTTTATTTTATTTTCTTTTATGATGCGCTATTAGGTTCTAAATTTTGTCATTTTAGGCTTAATGCCAACAAAACTGGATGAAATAACATATCTTCACTATGAATTAACCAACAAGCACCTCTGATGATATGTGGGTTATTCATAGTTTTTTTATTTTACATTTACTGGTTTCCTATCTTCATATCTTGTTCATCTTTAGAACCCCAAAGCAGAATACTTTGCAATGTTCTGCAACGAACTTCAGCTGATCAAAAATGTTCTGTGGAATAAAAAAAGAAAGAAACAGGGAGATTTTCTTATATATGAAAAAGTGAAATTATATCTTTTATAGAAATTGTAAAATGCTGACATACACACCGGAAAGAAACTATTGGTGAACTTTGCGATTTTACCTCGATCGAATGATGAAATTCGCTGTTTTTTTCTGAAAATCAATTGACGATTTTCACAATATTTCAGATTTTTCCCTCTGTCAACTGGCGAATTTTGCATCTTTTTCTCGGACCCAATTGTCGAATTACGCAATTTTTTTCCTGCGACTGACTGAAGAATTTCAAGATATTTTCCATAATTCACTGAAGAATTTTGCATTTTTTAACTGCAACCAATTTGTGAATGTTGCAAAAATTTTCTTCGGCCGATCAGTGAAAATCGTAGTCTTTTTCATGCCGCTGATCCACGAGTTTTGCGTTTTTTACCGACGACTGATTGGCAAATGTTCCGGATTTTTCTTGCTATAGATTGGAAAAAAATCGTGGACTTTTCCTACAACTGATCAAAGAATCCTGCAATTTTTCTGACGATTTTAGACTTTTTTTTACATGCGACTGATTGGCGAATTTCATTATAATTTTTTTTCCTGACTGGCAATTTGTTTCTCTTTTCTCTTACGGCTGATTGGATCGACAAATTTCTGATTTTTTAGAACGATCCACTAAAGGATTTCACAGTTATTTAGCCCCAACCGATGGGTGAGTTTCGCGATGTTTACTTTCTACTGATTGGCAAACTTTGTCGATTTTTTTCTGTGACTGTTCACCGAATTTTGTATGTTTTTCCACAACAGGCTGAAGAATTTCATGATTTGTTCTCCATGATTGACTGGCAAATTGCACAAGTTTTTCCCGTGACCATTTGAAGAATTTCACAAACTTTCTAAATGAATGATGAAAGAATTTTGCGATTTTTTTCTGACTATTGAGTGACAAATGTCGTGATTTTCCCTTCGATTGAATGGAGAATTTTCTTCAAAATGAGAATAAAATGTTCTGCAGGGAAGTCTGTTGTTCTGCGACGTGCATCGCACTTTTAATCATATTCTGCTTTGGGGCTTTAGAATTTTACCATTTGTTCATATATTTGTGATTTCCTCTTTATTTTATATATATATATATATATATATATATATATATATATACTGCAATCCTATGTTACTAGTATCCAAATCAGATTTTCTCTGTTTAACTTTAATTTGCAAATTATAGGAAGAATTTTAACATTGTGTCAAAATGAGAAATAATAAAGTTTTAAAAAGGTAGAACAAGTTAAGATTCTTACTTGTAATCCTCGGATGACATATGTAGAATATTTTAACAACTTAAAAAAATTAAATTTCTCTCTTATTATTTTGAAATAAATATTATAAAAAGTTTTACATTTTAACATTCCCTTTACCCTAATATTACTGTAATCAAGGTTTTAAATGAAAACTGAATTGAAAACAAGAAAAAATATTATTTCTGATGTAATGATAACTGGAACTGAACTTAAACTGTTTTTTCAGTTCCAGAATTGAATTGAAATTATTTTTTTCCACTAGAACTTAACTGTAAGAACATTTTTTCTTTTAACAGTACACTTAAAATTTCAACTATATACAAAATCCAAGCAAGGGACGTGTTATGGAACATATGTAGATGTAGTTTGCAGACTAGGCTTGGTGGTATTTTTTCAAAATCATACCAAAACACTGTTCTGAAATTGATCGTCAAGTTGAACAACTAGAAAAATTCCAGTTTTCAAAATGCTGATCACTTTTAAAATTAAAACTCTCTTAAACCTTTTGTTTTTTAATATGGAAAAAAAAAAAAAACATGAAATAGGTTAAACTAAGGAATTTTTGTTAGGACTTCTCAAACTAGACAAATTATATATATGTGAACACTACAAGCAATACAGAAATAAGATTTAAGAATTGTCTTGTAAGGGAAGTTCAGGAGGGCAGAATCATCTTGACTAATTTTTTTTTAGCCAATTTCAAGTTTACTTTCTCAATTTTAAAAAGCATTTCCCAGCTTGGAAATCAATCTCAGAAACAGTATTTTTGGTGCAGTTTTGGAAAATCCACAAACTTAGGCTGCAGACCACAGACACATCTCTTCCTTTATCTCTTGGTGTTTAATTATTTCAAGTCACTTAGGAAAGATAGTTTTTTTTTTTCATACTTTTGGAATCTCAGAAATTCAGTATTTATAGCATGGATTAAGAAATAATATAAATAAGACACATAGCAAAGATTCATGAATGAAAAATATTACTTGCTACATACAAATAAGATATATAGCAAAGATTCATGAATGAAAAATATTATTCCCTACTGCCCCCCCCCCCCCCCCAACTCTTTGTAATATATTTACAGAATCATTTTCTTTCATAAATACACAAAATTTTCTATACTAATTCAGATGACAAGAAATCAAGCATTTCTCATTTTCTTATAAAATCAAAAAATCTTTCAGAAAATATTATCAATGCTGGCTTTTTAAGAAAATTTTTTGTCTATGACAGTCAGAAAAAATATCACCGCTTAGCATTCATTTATAAATCAAGATATACTACTACACTATAAGAAAATAACAAACGTTCAGTGTCATGATAGATGACATCGTTATTCCCGTTTTTTAATCGTAATTAATTTTCCAGTAAATTTATTCTTAAAATTCTTATCTTATCATCAGTTTTAAATTAATACCTTTAATTTGACACGTTTCCCATCTAAATCGGCCAGTTTATTACGTTTTTACATTTCTATTTTGTAATGCGTTTTTTTAATGTTTTAAGTATCGCGCGGCCAGCTTTTTCTCATTCCCGTATCGCTATTTCGGAGCAGCGTCCTTCCCGATCGTTCATTCACGTTTCAGAGTCGGGGCGTGGCTCTGTGTCATCATGCACGGCGCTTGCTCCCAGCGATTTCATTCGCGGGCGCGTGTTCTGGCGTTGGCACGATACGTCTCTCGCCAAGTTGCCGCCTAGCGATCTGTAGAGCGTTTACTAGTCAGTAGCATCCACGGACCCGTGCAGTAATGTCGTACTTTTTTTGTCATCGACCTAATCGATGAATTTTTTTAAGTCGCGAGCGTTGCAAGGTAGATGCAAGCATCGCGGCTTCGAAGGCAATTTCCTTTGTTTAAATTATGTTATTTAAACATAAAATTTTAGTTAATAGGAGTAGGGCATCTTTCTAGTTTTTTTTTTAAGAAATAGTGTTTTCTCTCAAGACCAGCAGTTACCACGTGGGAACGTACCAGGAGACTCCCGTGCCCTAACAGCGAATAAAGAAAATCTTCGGTCATTCAAGCCTGTCGATGTTATTATTGCTTTTCGTCTTTGTCTTTTTCAACAAATATATAGAGGTAAGGTTTTTAAGACTATTTTACTTTAAAATTTACGGCCCTTTTTACACGTGGAGCAAGCACGTGGCCGAAGTTCTCAAGGCATCATGAAACCATCGTATGACGTTACAACAGCGAAAAATCAAATTCCTAATTTACAAAGAACCTGTTTAAAAACCACTATACATTTTATTTAAAATTATTTAGATCACAGAAGTCACTTAAAACTCTCTTGTCATATTTGGCGCCGTTACCATTTCGCACGTGACGTCATTCGTACTTTAGTACCTGGTTTCTCAAACAAAGTTTATCATACTAATAACTAAAGAACTCTAGTAATAACTGATGAAAAACATGATTAATTGAAGAAAAATGAATATTTGAAGATATATTATATGTGTATTGATTTGTGAAAATATATTAGTTCGTAAATGAAATAGAAAAGTAGTAATAGTGTAATAATGTTTTTGTGTTTGTAATATATGTGTTGTAGATAATAATTAACTAAATAATTCAGAAGAGTAATATTTTTATAAGGCATAAAACATAAGATTTAAAGTACAATATGGTAAGAAGGAGAGGCCGTAGAGCCGATACGGCAAGCACTGCAAGCAGTAACGATAGTTCAATTGCAACAATGCCGATTTTAACGCCACAAGCGGCGCAGGCTCAGTTGCCCGTAAATAATTCGCGAATGAACGGTCCATCACTCCAAATTCAGCCTTTTGATGGAAATGCTGAAGAACTTAACTTTTTCATAACTCAATTAACCAATATGGCAAAAATGTATAATTGGTCTGATGAATCTTTCATGATGTTTATCAGCCAGAATTTAAGAGGCAGAGCAAAGAAATTTTTTTTTGAAAGGTCTGAAATTGTTAAATTTGAATCAGCCGAACATATTTTTGATGAATTGAGGACATTTTTCCTTCAGAGATCCGTAGCTGCCTATGCAAAAGAATTAGATAATCTCAAAATGTTTACAGATGAAAAAATTGCAAATCTTTCACATAGGTTAGAAGTTTTAGTACACAAAGCATATAATAAAATTACAGACAGACAGGCACTCGATCAAATTAAATTCAACAAGTTGTTACAAGTAATTCCCCATAGTTACAGACTCCTCATTCGACAAAATGAGATTGAGGATTTCAAATCTGCGGTAGCAAAGGCAACTCTTGCCCAAGACTGTGAGAGTGAAAGTTCAATTATTAGTAAATCAGAGGACACTAGTGATGCAAAATTTTCTGAAATTAACGGACAGATTCATAGTATACAAGAAACCCTCGAAAACTTAAACAAACCAGATAATAAACATAAGCAGTCCAACGTTAATAATAAAAGATCTCCACGTAGGAACTTTAGCAATAGAGGTCATTGTAATGCAAATAGAGTAAAATTTCATCGTGGTGGAAACCGACGAAACTTTCGCCGACCACGAAGTTCTAACTACAATAGAGGGACACACAACAGGAATTTTAATGATCACAACAGGAATTTCAATGACCATAACAGCAATTTTAATGAGCACAACACTAACTTTAATGATCAAAACAATCAGTGGCAGTATGACCAAGGTAATCAGGGTGCCAATATTCAATGCCAGTTATGCCTATGCTGGGGGCACTCTGCTCGTCAGTGTCGCATAGCACCAGCATTAAATTGTTGGCAAAATTCTGTTCCAGCAATTGATCACCCAAATGCCTAAGTGAGGAGTTGCAACCTGGAGAGCACACTTCTCACGATCTAAATACTCCAGAAAATGACAATAATTCGGTCCAACAGGCAATAGATCCCATAAATAATGTATCATCACAATTTTCAGAAATCATTGCCAATGTTAACATTCAACAACCAGCTATCCCTGTAATTCAAGTAAAAGTTAATGACCTTACATCACCCTTCTTAATTGACACTGGTAGTTCTATCTCTTTAATCTGTAAATCTTTTTTTGACCAAAACAAACACAATTTTAAGTATAGATTTCTATCTAGGAATTGCAAAATTTCTACGATAAATGCTCAGATTAATTTTAACGGATGTGTTGAACTTTCCTTCAAGATTGGATCAATGCATTTCAGACATCCTCTTTATCTTTTTACTTTACCATCTTCATCTAAATTTACGATTATTAGGTTTTGATTTCATAAGAAAGTTTAATGTTATTATATTTCCGGAAACGGAAGTCTGCAAAATTAAAGATGAATTCTTCTACTTCTCTAACAGAGACTCTCACTATAATTTTAATATAAATCAACATCTGGAAGATAAAGTTAAACAGAAGATTAAAGTTAATAGTAAACCATCAGATGTTGACTTCTCTAAACTACTGCATGTTCCCCCTTTTATTCCATCAAAACAAATCCAAGTTACATCAAATATCCCACCTGTAGTGACTCTTTTCAACAAAACAGTTATTCAGCCCAATGAGAGTGCTTACATAAAAACGAGAACGTTTGTGGATAATTCTCTCATTGAAAAGGATTTACTGTTCATTCCAGATCAAAAACAAAATGGTATCTGTGAAGATGCTGTTATTTCGTTTCGTCGTGGTTCTGCACGGGAACCCGAGATGCTACTCACAAAAAACAGCAATTCACTGGAACAAATTTTTTATATCTTTATGGAAAATAAATCGGAACAAACCATTCATTTAAATAAAAATTCCCGCATTGGAACACTGAATATGATAGACCATCACAAACCAGCAATTGATAACGATGAGAAGCACACTTATCCCTCAATAATATGTCCTAATGATGACACTTATCCCTCTGTTGGTTTTAAACATTGTTAGCAATGCAAAGATTCAATACTTCAGGCATATTTCACAGCTAAAATGTTATATCTAGTGTTGATTTTAAGCCGCTTTAGCAGGGCGCAACGCCCGGTGGCCCTTTTTATTTCTTTTTTGCACTCAGCGGCCTTTTAAACCTTTCCGATGCATCTGGCTGCCCTTTTTAACACTTCCAATGCGCCCCATGGCAATTCAATTGATGCCGGGAAAATATCGCAAAATCTAGGACCTCTAAACAAACCAGTTTAAAAATATTTTTTGTGAACAAAGAGCAAGTACGCCCTTTTTGAAAAAAATATGCCCTGTTTTTAGAATAGTGTTCCCTTTTTGAAAAAATGTACCCTTTTTACTTTCTTCTACCTTCACAAGAAGAAAGTATTGGATTCATGAAAATTTTCGAATTCCGGTTTTCGACAGATTTAGACGTTTTAGGGGTCAGAGATTCCAAAAAACATGTTTTTACAAAATGTCTGTCTGTGACTCTGTGAGTCTGTCTGTCTGTCTGTGACACAAATTTTGTGGGCGCTCTATCTCAAGAACTAATGCACGGAATTTAATAAAAATTTATATTCAGTGAGTCCCTAATACAAATTGATGCTGATTAGTTTTTGGTGTAAATCGCTCAACAGGTGGCGCTGCTATGCTGCATTTTTCACGATTTTTGCAATAGCTCTATCTCACGAACTAATGCAGGGATTTTGATCAAACTTCAGATTTAGTTAGTCCTTTATATGAATTGATGCTGATTACGTTTTGGTGTAAATCGCTCAACAGGTGGCGCTGCTATACTTCATTTTTTAAAATTTCCGCAATAGCTCTATCTCAACAACTAATGCTTGGAAAATCAACAAACTTCAGATTCAAGTATACTTTGATATAAATTAGTGCTGTTTGTGTTTTGGTGCAAATCGCTCAACAGGTGGCGCTGCTTTACTGCACTTTTCAGAATTTCCATTATAGCTGTATCTCAAGAACTAATGCAACAATTTTCACCACACTTCAGAATAAGTTAATCCTTGATATGAATTGACATTTTGTACATTTTGGTGTAAATCGCTCAACAGGTGGCGCTGCTATACAGCATTTTTCCCGATTTCTGCAATAGCTCTAACTCAAGAACTAATGGACACATTTTCATCAAACTTCAGATTCAGTTACTCTTTGTTATGAAATGATGCTGACTACGTGTTGGTGAATATCGTCCAATAGGTGGCGCTGCTGTGCTGCATTTTGTATTATTTCTTCAATAGTTCTATCTCAAGAACTAATGCACGAATTTTCATCAAACTTCAGATTCAAGTACACCTTGATAAATGTTGATGCTGATTATGTGGTTGTGTAAATCGCTCAACAGGTGGCGGTGTTATGCTGCATTTGTCATCATTTGCGCAATAACTCTGTCTCAAGAACTAATGCACGAATTTTCCCCAAACTTCATATTCAGTTAGGCATTGACATAAGTTGATGATAATTAGCTTCTGGTGTAAATCACCCAATAGGTGGCGCTGCTATGCTGCATTTTGATGGATTTATACGATTTTAGGGACACTAATATCTCAAGAACTAATGTACGGAATTTCATCTTTTAAGAATCCTCATGATGAGCATAGATTCACTGTGATAATGAATTTTGAAGTATTGACAAGTATGATATAGAAGAAAGTTTTGTGATGACCACAACATACTAGTTTAGAATAGTGTTCCCTTTTTGAAAAAATGTACCCTTTTTTACTTTCTTCTATCTTTACAAGAAGAAAGTATTGGAATCATGAAAATTTTCGAATTCCGGTTTTCGACGGATTTACACGTTTTAGGGGTCAGAGATTCCAAAATACATGTTTTTACAAAATGTCTGTCTGTGACTCTGCGAGTCTGTCTATCTGTCAGTCTGTCTGTGTGTATGTGACACAAATTTTGTGGGCGCTCTATCTCAAGAACTAATGCACGGAATTTAATAAAAATTGATATTCAGTTAGTGCCTAATACAAATTGATGCTGATTAGTTTTTGGTGTAAATCGCTCAACAGGTGGCGCTGCAATGCTGCATTTTTCACGATTTTCGCAATAGCTCTATCTCAAGAACTAATGCACGGATTTTGATCAAACTTCAGATTTAGTTAGTCCTTGATATGAATTGATGATGATTACGTTTTGGTGTAAATCGCCCAACAGGTGGCGCTGTTATGATGAATTTTGCAGGATTTACACGATTTCCCCAATAG
This sequence comes from Maratus speciosus, assembly GCA_963932465.1. NCBI lineage: Eukaryota > Metazoa > Arthropoda > Arachnida > Araneae > Salticidae > Maratus > Maratus speciosus. Next base: position 317,405,503 of record OZ010795.1, on the reverse strand, counting down.
CTCTATCTTAAGAACTAACGCACTGATTTTCATCAAACTTCAGATTAAGTTAGTCCTTGATATGACTTGCTACTGATTAGGTGTTGGTGTAAATTGCCCAACAGATGGCGCTTCTCTGCTGCCTTTTCCACGATTGCCTCAATAGCTCTATCAATAGAACTAATGGACCAATTTTCATCTAACTTCAGATTTAGTTGTATGTTGACACAAGTTGTTGTTAATTAGGTTTTGGTGTTAATCACCCAATAGGTGGCGCTGCTATGCAGAAATTTTCACGATTTTGGCTATTGCTCTATCTCAAAAACTAATGTACGGATTTTCTCCAAACTTCAGATTCAGTCAGACGTTGACATAAACTGTTGCTGATTAGGATTTGGTATAAATCACCCAATAGGTGGCGCTGCTAGGCAGCATTTTGCTGAATTTAGACGATTTCAGCGATAGTCATATCTCAAGAACTAATGCACGGAATTTCATATCGTTAGAATCCTCATGAGATGCATAGATTGCCATTTAATTTTGGCAGTGTGATAGCGAATTTTGAAGTATTAACATGTATGAGATAGAAGAAAGTTTTGGGATTGGTACATCCGACTAGTTTAGAATAGTGTTTGTTCCCTTTTTGAAAAATTCCCGCCTGGCGGCCTTTTTTTTTTTCTAGAGTCAACACTGCATGTGTATATATCATTTTAAACTAATGCTGGGTTAATTTCGTATCATGTTTAGTACAGGGTTATGGCTCATGAAGATGTTCCATCTTCTGCTTCAGATGCAGCCTTGCCAACATATGAGAGAGGTGCCAGGCTGGGTACCGCCAGAGTAGCTCAGTTCGTACAGCACTATGTCAATGACGCAATTTGAGTCCTGGTTTAGACACTTTTTCACTCTGTTGATTTTAGGTCTTGTTAGCAATGCAAAAATTCATGCAATTAAAAAAAATATTAATTTAAAGTTGTCAATTTAAGACAACTTATCAAATCATTTTTTACTAAATAATATTAAAATTTGTCAATACAATTGCCAGTGTATTCTTATGCAATGTACCTTTTAACCTATATAACTTGATATTAATTTTTTTGTTCAACATAAAATGAAAATAAAAATCATGTAGACAGACTTCAATTTAACACACAAAAATACGGTACCACAAGTTTAATCTGATCTCATGAATGTGATAGAGTTTTCAATATGAATTATTTTTGACAGAAGGGTGTTCAATTTCTAATGCAAAAATGATTGAAATGCCATTAAAATTTTGTTATTTGAAACTATGATACTTTCCCTTTATACAGCCTTAGTGAGTTTGAGAAAATTGCCATGTGAAAATTTTTATGTGTACCATCTGGTCACCTATTCACTGTTTCATATACACAAACAATATTTCAATAGTTACACAAATTTAATAACAGAAATTTTATGTTAAATAAAGCAAAGATCACTATTCAAAAATTCTGGTAGATGTTTTAAAGAAAAAAAAAAAAAGTCTGAAATTAACAATGAGTATACTCGTGACTGGTCAACAAAATGTAAATATAAACATTGACAGATAGAAGTCATTTATCTAGAGTTCGACTGAATATTTGGTTTAGCTACAAAATCTTAGCTTTGCTGAACATTCATTTTTGGCAAAAATACTGTGGAATATTTGGCTGGAGCCGAAACTATCGGTATTTCTAAAATCTCGTTTCTTCCTTCGGGAATTTTCATCATCACTCATCGATTTGAGTTGTATTGGCTTAAATGAGGGCCATGAGTTTCACTGTTTATAATGACTCAATACATGTATGACTAAATTTTGAAAACGCTTTCCACGTGCTGATTAAAATTTAAGGATTTTATAGCAATAAAATTTTTTAGTTTAAATGCCACAGAAGAGTTTTGAAGGTGTAGAATAAAACAGGTAATGATCATTTACAAAGGTCATTATAAAAGGTAAAACAAGGTATCTATACCTAAAACATTTTTTAATTACATGAAATATGTATAATTAAGAAAGAGTTTTGCATTATTGATGATTTGCATTTTATTTCATATGAAAATTAGAAGTTTTGGTCAGATGCAAAGAAAGCTCACTTGGAGATGGTGTTTCCAAGCAGGAAAACATATATATGTGTGTGTTTGTTAGAAATGTGCTTCTTTATAATAATTAAGGACTTTACATTGTACAATCAATACTAAACGAAATAGGAGTTGCTATCCAACGTACATTTTATTTATAAATTAAAAGTTGACACATGAATAAAATTTCACATGAATAAAATAAATTTCAACGTTTCAGTTTAAGCTTTAAAACCACCTTCAGGATAAAATTTTCTAAAATATAAATCAGCAGGAAAACAATCTATATGCTACATCTTAAAAATTGAATTCAAACTGGGTTTGAATTGGGTTTGAACTTAGTTTGAATTTAATTTTTAAGATAAAGCATATAGATTGTTTTCTTGCTGATTTATATTTTAGAAAATTTTATCCTGCAGATGGTTTTAAAGATTAAGCCGAAACGCTGAAATTTATTTTATTCATGCGTTTATTTTATATCAACTTTTAATTTATGAATAATATGTATGTTGGATAGCAACTCCTATTTCGCTTAGTGTGCTTCTTTATACGTATAATTAATAACTATATATATATATATATATATATATATACAGTAGAGCCTCTTTTATCTGAAACTCTCAGTTAACTGCATTCCATTTTTAAAGTTTTTTTTTTTTTTTTACTATCACATTCCCTGTGCACAAAACCCATTTTGAAACTTTTAAAAAAAAACTATCATATTCCTTGTGTGCAAGTGGTCCTTTCCAAATTACGAATACATATAACTATTTTCGATCCCCTTTCTTAAAGTTCCTTTGAATTTAACTTGAGCTCCTGTAAGCTGTGGAGAGAAATGAAGAAAACAAACAAAGTAGCAACTCTAAAGCTTTTGAATGTTTTGCAAAAGGTTTGGCATGGCTGGAGCAGCAGGAAGACTATGATACTGGTGAATAATATTAAAAAACTCCATAATAGAGCTTCAAAGCAAAGGCAATCAAAACTGCGACAGACAAAACATTTTTTCAAACCCTTGTGATATATGTAAAAGGTACTTAATTTCAAAATTAAAATTCAGGTAATTTATTCTTGTTTCTATTTTGCTATTGCTTTATTTTTGTTAAGCACTTGTTATCATAATAAGAAATATTGCACATATCTCTCCTTAAACTTAAAATTGAAGCATTCTCGATTATCCGAAAATTTTGATTTTCCAAAAGATGGTCAGTCCCAATTACTTCGGATAATCGAGGTTTAACTGTATATATATATACTAAAAAAAAATAACACAATAAAATTTGACTTACAAACTATTGTGAAGCAAGGAGCAAGAATCATTAGCTAAGTGCATTAGTGAGAGTTTCAATTCTTTTTGCAAATCATCATATGTAGACTGAGATTCTTGAAGATATTTATTCCAGTTTTGATTTACAGGCAAATAAGCAGTTGACATTTCTAACAGACCATATAATGTAACTGGATGAGGAAACCTACAAAAGATAAATCCACAAAAATCTCACATTAAGAAAATGAAAAATACATTTTAAAGGAAGAAGATATGTTGTACACTAATCGAATCACATTAAAAGACTAAAAGTATATATATACATACATATATATATATAATTAAGCATTGGCTTGTTTCATGTAAGACGTTCTTATGAGAATTTAATACTTCTAACAAATTTTAATTTTCCAAATTAAAATATTACATTTATACTCCCAATTTGTGAAATAAATATAGAAGCATAAGAGTTTACAACAATTATCTATTTTTAATTTTGAAGGTAGAGACTTCTAAATGTAAATATCTATTTCTTTTCCTTTCTCTTCAAACCTTAAAAGAATCTTACGTTCCTTTAATCTTCAGCATACTTATGTCAAATTCTTTAACAAAAATAAAAGATTCTTTAGTTTAAATTTTAAAGTTCTTTCTTTCTAAGAAACAATTTAATAAAAAGGCATTATTTAAATTAATATTTTTTATATTTTTAACAAAAGAACACAGATATATAAATAATCATATACTTGTAAGAGTTGCACTTAATAAGGATAAGATTTTCACTTCCATCACTGTTCATGTAATTTTTTTTCATAAAATCAATTGTAATGAAAATACATTGCTTCTTAATTTAAAAAAATGAATTAAGTAAGACATTTTTATAACAAATAAACTGATATTAAATATTTATAAGATTTTTTAGAAATTAAATATTGTTATTTAGAACTAGCTGCCATGCAAAAGTCCTATAATATTTACATTTCGAATTTGTTGATATGAAAAATAAATGATACACTTTTCAAGTGATCTGACAATTTAAAAGAATTTTTACTATAAACCTGATTGAAACTTCTTTCACATAAAAATTTTCATTTTGTAAAACTTATAAACTATTAAAAAATTACAAGAAAAGGTTAAGATATGAACAAATAAATATGCCAAACCTAAGAAATACATATGGAACAGTAAAACCTGTATGTGTTTGAAGGGGAAAAGGAATAGTTACATTCATTCTTGTTGGTTTTTGAGTGGCTAAAAACTTATTCTATCTTTATAAATTCAAAGTTAAATTCATAAATTAATACATATAAATCTAAAGTTATAAATATATTCTGTAATATGAGTCTGTGCAATTTATGAAGCAAATCCTTAAAGCTTTAAACTAAAGTATAACTAAATGAAATGTGTGTAAATAACAAGGAATTTCATTATGCTGTATTCTGCATTGTCAGAGGTCAGTATCCCATGAATAATAAAACACACAGAATATATATATAGTCTAATAAACATTATGCTGTTATTATTTAGTTCTTTGAGTGGGTAGAAGATATAATTATAAGTAAATTTTTGTTTAATTCAATTTTTGTGTAGCTTGAATTTCAATTTCAGTTTAAAACAAAGTACATCATACAATAAAGAAAATATATCAAAACATACAGACTTAACCTTAAAACTCTGTTATTAATCTAGAAATGTTCTTTTTTATAGATATAATTATTGCTATATAAAATTTCTTAAAACTCTTACATCTATGAATGTATCTATTGTGTATGTTCACTTCCAGAAACTACAAAGTAATAAAGTTTGTTTGCATACATGTAAAATTAAGTATCATGTACATACATCTTTAAAAACAATAATAACTGAAGAAAATACCTTTCATAGAACATAGGCATGACTTTTTTAAGCACCTTATAAGTTGCTAATGTGTCAGTTGCACAATAAGTAGCTAAATCCTATAAAAATATAATAAAAATTCCAAACACATAAAGATGGTAAACTCAACATGCATTTGTTACAACAGGAAGGAAAATCTTTCACATTACAAATCACAAATTTTTTAGGATAAAAATATTTTTCATAGTTTATCTACATTTCAGGGTTAATTTCTCTAATTTATTGATTTAACAAATTATCAAATAATATGTATTTAATACTTTTATAAACACTGGACTGCTGCATTCTTCACAAGTAATAATAATAATATATATCTGTATATATATAACACATTTGGAGGTATGAATAACATTATGGAGGGGAAAAATTCACTTTCTTTACATTTACACAAAAGAAATTTTGCTTTGCCTCAAAATTTCACTAATGTGTTTTTACTGGGAGAAAATTCAATAAATGATTTAAAATTACCACAAAATTTTAAGACACAGTTGCAACAACAGGATGCCTCCTAAACAGTGCTAATAGGAGTTTGTATCAGGGCTACTGGATTTTAGCCAAATCATTTTTAAAAAGGACCGGCTTTTTTAAAAATATTTTTTTTTAAGTGTTTTCTTTAAAAAGATTTATTTAATTGCAATTTTAATTGTGAATGAATATTTTAATATAACAAATTAAATAATTGATTTCTAAAAAGTGAATGTTTTTATTTTGGTTAATGAATAAATTCAATTTAAAAGAAATATTTTACTTAAAATTTCTCTATTAATTTACTATAAATTTACACTTCACACTGGAAAATTAGATTATTATTATGATTTTATTTTGCTTCAAATTTTATCTTTTTCAAAGGGAAAAAAGCACATTTGCATTATATTATATTACCAATGTATATATACATATATACTAGTATTAAAAAATGCTCTGACGAGCACCAAAAAAGGCTAATATGTTTTTAAGTATGAAAAAGGGTTTGACAAGTGCTTCTAATTGAGCATGAAAAAGGACAAGGGGTCCCTTCTTGACTGCAGCTCACTGTCAATGCCAACTTTGAAAAAATCATATTTGCGCTTATTCCATATAAAATAAATTCGCAGTACTTTAGTAAAACTTTCCACCGTGCTTTACATCTTAACTCCACTGTCCTACTATTGTACTGCGCATGCATCTGCAATGCAACTTTGTACAGTGCACTGTGTACCATTATTTCTCTACAAATTATACTACACTGTACATTCCTATTATACTTTTGAACCTCAGCGCACACTCACACTGTGCTTTTGTACTTCCGTATTAAAGGTGTATGCGTCTAATGTTCGTTTATAATTTACATATGCACTGTTGTACTGCATAGTACATCTTACAGCCACAGCCACTTGGATATAATTTCAACAATCAATGAATGCATTATACTGTTATGCGTGCACATGTAGAACTGTTCCTGTGCAGAGTGCTGCAAAAGTCTGCACTGCACTACAAATCAGTTTTCTGTACAGTTCTATACTGCGGGCGTGCTTGGTGGCACTGCATGGTGTGATATGCTGCAGGAACTAAGATTTTTGGTACTAAGTCGCCTTACGTTCATATTTAATCAGGCTGCGTCTTTACTGGCTGTGTCTTTACACTGCACATTTTTATCGTAACTGTGGCTGATTTTTTTTATATGGAAAAAGCGCAAATATGATTTTTTCAAAGTTGGCATTGACAGTGAGCTGCAGTCAAGAAGGGACCCCTTGTCCTTTTTCATGCTCAATTAGAAGCACTTGTCAAACCCTTTTTCATACTTAAAAACATATTAGCCTTTTTTGGTGCTCGTCAGAGCATTTTTTAATACTAGTCATTTAAATTTTTTGATAATTATATATTGAATATAAATAAACCTGAGTTGCTTTTAAATATTCCCAATACTTTTTTCTTATTTCGCACAATAATGCACTATTTAACCAAGTAATGTACACTGTTTTAAAAGGTTCAGAGTTTTTTAATCAAATTCACGTTATTTTTATTCATAATTTAATTTACTTGGGCTCCCTTAAATATAATTAATATAATTCCTTAAACTGATATTATTTTTTGTTGCATTAAAATATCTCAATTTGTTGATTCTCTCTAAACAAGTAAACCCTGTTGGTTTACAATGGAAGTCTACAGGTATTTGGTGATATATCGCCAAGTTGGCGACAAACTTGGCGGTGTTTGGCGATAGAACAGGGTCCAGCCTATGGTACCCCCCCCCCCCTCCTTATAGGTATGGAGATGCATTAAATGCTGTTCTATAAATAATGAGATGCGTTTCATTCGAGCGTTGCCATTAAACAATTAACAAATAATCGCGATTTCTGTGACACATACGATAGCGTAATATATATATAGATTATCGTGGAAATCGAAGACTGAGTCCACATCCTATCGTTTAGCTAGACCGGTTATACTAACATCGTTCTCATGCTTTGCTACAATTTCTTTTATTGAACAGTAATTCGCTTAAGCTTCTATTACTGCTATCAGTAAGCACTTTTTCATTCTTAGAAGTCATAATGAGAGCTAATATTAGCGCAAACCTGAGTAAAAGTAAAACAAAAAGTTATTTTTTTTACAGTAATAAAGGTACACAAAGCTCTCTGACATGCACACCTTACTCCAAACTTGACTAATAACAACATTTATGTGAAGGTTGCCAACTGAACTATTCGGCAGCCTTGGTCGTGAACCGAGATATTGCACGCCCACCGAGTCAAATTTTGATCATCGAAGTTGGACATAAACCGAACTGGCCATAAACTGAGGTGGTTGTGAACCGAGGTTCCCCTTATATTTTGACCTATAAGTTTGCAAATATGGCATTATTTATATATTCGATGGCGATGATCATTAAGCATCTTGGCGATTTTGGCGATGAAACTTACCGATTTCAAAGTAACGCTCCGAAGTGTACTTGAATCGCCACAGACGTCTTATGAACATCACCTTGACGAGATTTTTTTCTGACGCCAATGTCATATACGCACAGTGGTACTTACTATCGCCAAAGTTTTATTATTTTGCTTGATATGGTAACCCGAATGTTGTTGTTTATTTATTAATAAATTGTTTATTTACTTTTATTTTCTTTTTTAAATTGATATAAATTGTTTTGTTCTATTGTTATTAATTAAACTTTTTAAAATTTATTGTTAATTCCTTTTTAAATATATATATGTAACTTGTATTCGAAAACGAGGTTTTCGCCAAATTGGCGTCAGAAAAAATATCGCGCGAACGTGGTGCGTATATGACATCTGTACCATACTTGTTACAATTTGATTATCCTGTCGCCCAAAAAATTATCGCCAAACTATAAGATTAAATGACAATAATGGATCATAGAAAATGTTACATTCACTTGACATTAAACACGATACACATGTTTGTTACGTCATCAAGTGATTTTTAATTCAAGTTTTGGCACAGATATCATATACGCCCCATATTGGCGCGATTTTTTTGACGCCGCCAATGTCATATACGCATTAGGTACTTAACTGGCGCCAAAGTGTCGTTATTTTACTTAATATGGTAACCCGGATATAGATGATGTATGAACGATGTTTTCGCCAAATTGGCGTAGGAAAAAATCGTGCCAATATGGAGCGTATATGACATCTGTGCCCAACTTTTTATTAGTATTTTTATTAATGTTTTACTAATTTGTTTATTCTTCCGTTATTTAAAATAAAAATTATGTCCGTTTGTATCATTTGACGAATAGTTTGGCGAAACTGGTCGACGGGATAATCAAGTAGTACCGTATCTTTTTGCTGTACATTTTCGACAATATCTCAAGCAAAAGTACCTAAAGTTAAACGAAACCCTAATTAGTTAAGGCACAGATGTCATAAACACAACGGGTTTGGCGCGGGTTTTTTTTCTGACGCCAATTTAACGAAAACCTCGTTTTCGAATAGCAGTTACAGATATATTTTGAAATTACTTTCTATTTTTTAAAAAAGAAATAACTATAAATAATGAAAAGTTTAATTAATAACTATAGAACCAAATAATTTATATACTTATAATAAATAAAATAAAAGTAAATAAAAAATAATTGATAAATAAACAACAATAGCTCAGTTACCGTATCAAGCAAAATCATGCATTATCGCGCCAGTTATGTACTCTGGTGCGTATATGACATCTCTTCCTTATTTAAAATAGATGGAATGGTATTTTTTAAGGTATGCTTAGTATGTGAAGTATTTATATTACTGCATACCTATCGCTGGTGTAAGTCAGTATGTTATGATGATAATTAAAAAAAACTTACATTTAGCTTCTGAACAAAAGCTTGGGATTTATCCTGTTTTTCTTTCCCATCAACTCGTTTGTGCTCCATTGTGTCTATTACTCCAGTTCAAAATACTAATCAAGAAAGTTTATATATATATTTATGAAAATTATGCATTATCTGCTTAGGTTGACGTCGGTTTCAAAAATACAAAAATCTGTCAGTTGAATTTCAATTTTTATTGACTTATGAAAAGAAAAGAACACGTGTTATCCTTTTTTTTTAATTATTGTACTGCTTTTTAGGGAGTGGCAACACAAAATAAGTTATTGAATTAGAAAATTAGAAAATGAAAAGGAGAGATTTCTATAATTTTATGGAGACATTATAAAAGACAAATTCGATTTTCTCAGCGACCGTCAAACATACAAAGATGAAAAAAAAACCTATTCTAAGTTTTAACAAGAGGATCAAAATAAAACAAAAACGAAGTTAATCCACCCACTGGAACGTTAGCTACACTTTGTTGAATTTTGTGTCTTCATTTTTTCGTTTAAGGTTAAATAAAAAACTACTGAAAGCTACAGTAATTTTTTAAATGCTATCAGTTTATTCGTCTCGTCGAGTTCTATCTTTCAAAAGAAAAATTATTGTCGTACGTCAACTGGTTCGCCAGAAATTTAAGAAAGTCGTTTGCATTTTCTATTTCTTAATCATATTATAGCTTAACGCTACCGCGTTTGCTATGATATAATTTATATATATATATATATATATGTATATATACATTGGTTACATTATATATACATTTTATATATATATAATAAGCCAAATCTAATATAGCTCAAGCTCACACAAACATTGTCAAAATTACATGTAAAATATCCAATACAGTAATTAAAAACTCTTATGATACTCATCAGTATACATATAAATAAAAACTATATTAAAAACACATTAAAAATTAATCCCAACGTTTCATGCTCTTTCTAATGAGACATCATCAGGGGACATGATTCTTAACCTCCATGAAGCAAAGTTACAAACAGCGCAGTCACTTTCAGCACGTTTCACTTTCACAACATCAAACTTGATGTTGTGAAAGTGACTGTGCTGTTTGTACATTAATTTTTTTTTATATAAATTTGCACATTAATTTTTATGTGTTTTTAATATAGTTTTTATTTATATGTACGCTGATGAGTATCATAAGAGTTTTTAATTATTAAATTTTGACAGCGTAAGTCCAAGTTTTTCTTATTATCCAATACAATTTATACACAATACAAACTATTTCTTAAATTTAATAAATGTGTTATACAAATGCCATGAATCTAGGTCTATAGTCAAATGAGGACTAGAAGCCTTCTTAGACTAGAAGGCTGGAGAGCTTTTCTGTTTCTGGCAATAATATTCTTGTATATTTTTCATAAAATAGAGTAACGAAAGAAAATAGAAATGACATAAATTATATTTAGCATTTTATTTTAATGATGGCTTGTATATTCAAACCCTTACTTTCTTTGCTATTCCTATTCTAAACCTTTTTAAGATATAAATTTTTAGAATCTGAAATAAATGATTGGTAACAAGAATTTTGATCTCAACAATGTTTTGATGTTTAAATTTGTAATTTCTGATATATATATATATATATATAACCATTATATAACTACAAATCATCATCTTGCACATTGCGTATGATTAATCCATATAAAACATATGAAAAAACACCAAATTTTGAAAAAATAACCTATTAAAGACAAAAGAAACAAATAACCAGTAAAATAATGTTGAATCATTAAAAGATAGGGAATCATTAAAAGATGTATCGTAAACAAATAATAGATCAAATGGATGGATGTAGCCAGAAGCTTATATAGCATTTCACTTTTTCAAGGGTACATGAAATGCCAATATAAGCAAAAGCATAGTCGATTTCTGTACTGTAATTTCGGGTAGATAAGCCGCCCTGGCGTATACGCCGCTACGTCCGAAAATGGTAAAAAACCCCTGAAATTTCATCGTATACGCATAAGCCGCACTTATTGAAAGTGGTGTATGTACTACGATAAACGCCATATTGAAGATTTTCGCGCATTTTTTAAAACCATTTTAAAAATTAGAATTTTAAATTTAATTCAAATAATGAAAATAAATAAATAAATAACTTTTGGTTTGTGAATTTATCCAATTGCATCGCACATTTCAACTTTGGATCGGCAAGTAGAAATATATTTTATGGAATTCTTAATATAAAACATAACGCTAGTATTACAAATAACATTATTTTTTATTCGAATCCATCAATTAAATAACACAACGTGAAATTCCGAAAATAAGTAATGATAAATAATCATTTTGACAACATGAACTGTTGGCAAAAGTTGGGAGAGACGTATAAAAGAGATTTTTTTTTTAAATCTCTTCACTACTAACTGTAAACATTAATGTCTATTAATAGAAATTAATTGGTACTCGATTTGATATATTCTGTAAATATTTAAAATAAAATGGTCTAAGAAAGTTTTAAAATAAACAAAAATTAAATACATGCGTTCATTATTGAAAATAAAAAATACAACATTCGCAAATGCGCACAGAAAACAAGAGAATCTAACTTCTTTTCTATTAAAACGCCGCAAAAAAGGATTCCTTAAATGTGTCAGCGACTTCACTTTGCGTAAGTGCAGTAAAAAGAAATTATTGAGCTGCAAGCAAACAGAAAAAAATAATTTAAAAGAAAAAAAAAAAAAAAAACGAAAAGCAAAACCCGTCTTTTCTTAGCTATTAAAAAAAAAAAAAAAATCTCCATTATTAATTGTCCGATTTTGTTCAAATTTTCAGCAAGTTGCAATAACAGTAAATTAGGCTGTGTAACAAAATTTTATTAAAATATAAAAAGTTATTAGAAAATTACAGCATTCCCCAAAACCCATAGTTTATGAAAAAGAAAAGAGCCATCTGCAGTTGTTTATTCAACTCTGTGGTGGAGTGCGAAGTTGAACATTATCAGAATGAGATCATTATCTTTAAGTAATATGCTTCGTTATGCAGAAAGAAACCATGCATAGATTTTTTTTCTTTTTTAATGAAATAAAAAAGAACTTCCCGATATTTTTTAAAATGATTGTTATTTCTAATCGGTGAAACATTTTTAATATTGTTTTTCAGATTTTCACTCTATAATATTACATGATCTGATTTATTTTTTTTTCTGGAAAAAATCGTTATTACTTCGTATTCGCCGCGCCGGCAGATAAGCCGCAAAAGGTAAAATTTAACTTTTAAACACGTATAAGCCGCGGCTTATCTACCCGAAATTACAGTAATAGAATCCAGCATTGAGCTAAAAATTGAATTCCATATGTACCCCATCGATCACACACCAAAAAGCATAAATTTACCATGCCGGATAAATTTAATTAAAAAAATTATTAATCAATGCAAGATCCATAATAATGAACAATATGAATAAATAGAAACATTTAAATTTAAGACATACCCGGCAAGAGAATTGCAATGACCTTATTACAACTCAAACATGTATCCAATTTTAGCACAGCAAAAGTCCCGCCTAATTAATGGTGCAGTTAAAATCGATTCCTTATGGTTGCAATTCATCACAGTGTGCAGATAATATTCACATTCTTATAAATATAGTAATAACAATTAACATATATTGTCTTTATAATAAAAATTATTATATGCATTTAAAGGATCCTGGAATAAATTATTACTAAATTGTACATAAAGTGATGTCATATCGCGGTATTTCTTGCCGTTATCGAAATACGGCATAGGTATCAACGTTTAAAGTCGTTTTGCTTTGCGGCCCAATTCTGAGACTGCTCGATATCGATGTTTGTTTTCTAGCTCAGCTACGAAATCTTCTCAGCTTTTAACTTACGAGCGTTTCGTTTTTCACAAGATATGACGTCATACATTTACGAATTCCACGCATCTGGAGATGAATGACTGAATTCCAACTTAGGTATTGCGTCATCGTGCCGATGACGTATGCTGGTTTCTAATTGGATGATTTCTATAACTGCATGTTTCACTGTTAGTTACGAAGTGGTATTCTGTTTGTGGGTATATATTGGAGCGACTTCATGTTCAGAGGGCTCGTTTCTGCATGTTATATTTCAGTAATGTAACTGATATTAGTAAAGGCTCAATATATGAGCTGTTTAAGTTCTTGGCCGAAGTTATGGCCATATATTGTTATATTTAATCATGTTTTTAATTGGTTTTAATAAAGTTATGTTTGAATTATATCTTAACTTATTTCTGCATGTCAGTGGACATTTAATCTTAAACTCTGCTTTAAGTTGTTGTGGCTTCTAGGCCTAATTAGCCCTAGCAGCCCGTTATGGGTTATGGGCCCAGCCTTGATTCAAGCCCACGATATGCAGAGGGTTTAGGTATTTATAAATTTGTTCTTGTGTACCTCAGTTGAATAGTTCAAAGTCATGATGTCTTCATCGGGCGCCGAGTTTCTTCCCATCGATAAATTAACGTCGTATAATTACAGTACGTGGAGAGAGGATGTTCGTGTTCTTCTGATGGAGAAATCTCTATGGGAATGCGTGTCTGCAAAACTACCGGAAACCGAAGATCCAGCGAAGGCTCCTACCGCAGCTGAGTTGGCAAGGAGAGTACGCGCCTATTCCATTCTCTATTTGAATGTGAGTAAAGATTTGAGGCCTTTATTAAGTGGTATAGAGGATCCATATGTAGCTTGGCAAGCATTAGAGAAACATTTTCGTCCCAGTAGCCGTGCTCGTATTGTGGAATTGACGGACTCTTTCTTCGAATGCAAATTGCAGCCTGGTGAGGAAATGAATCTTTATGGTGCTAGATTGAGGGATATCATCATGCAACTAAAAGACGCCGGACGTCCAATTTCAGAGTGGTTAAAGCCGTTTCAGCTGATTAGACATTTGCCTGATGAGTACAGAAGTATTGTCCAGCTTATTTACCGTTTTTCGGATAAGGACTTTACCTTTGAAAATGTTTTTAACGAACTTTTATCTGAGGAAGCAAGATTAAAGTTGTTTAATTGTTCTTTTAACAAAAATTCTAATTTAAGTATTTTTAATGAAGTTGCTTTACATAATAGTGAAAATAAATATAATGATGTAAAGTTGGGGAAATCTACAAAGCAGAGGTCTAGATCTTCTAATAAAAAGGTAAGTGCAGCAGATCCCAGTGTTAATTTTAAACGTAATGAATCTAGAAATTGTTTTAAATGTGGTTTAAGTGGCCACCTTGCTGAAAATTGTAGAAGGTTTAAACATAGGGTTAGTGAAAAACATGGTGAAGTGGGTTTTATAGCTGAAGCATATTATAATTCAAATACTGATAATACTGCCTGGCTGTTTGATACTGCAGCTAGTTCCCATTTTTGCTCGCGTAAAGATTTATTTTGGGATTTTGAGCCAATCTCTGGGATGGAAATGAAAGCAGCAATTAATGGGGTAGCTTGTGAAGTTCTAGGTAGAGGAACTATAAAGTTTAATTGTAAAGTTAAGGGCAGAAATCAGGTGGTTGTATTAAACAATGTCTTATATTCACCTAAATTACGACATAATTTGATGGCGGGCCATCTCTTTGAAGAGAAAGGAGCCATGTTTGTTGGTAAAAATGGGCGAATAGATGTATTTTTAAATGGTGGTAAATTATTTTCAGCTATTCGAAAAAATGGTCTTTACCATGTTTTTCCTCAGTATATTAAACGTAATGACAAAAATTTTCATAGTCCAGAGGTTAACCAGATTAATATGGAAAACAGCTTAGAAACGTGGCACCGTAGGTTTGCCCACATAAATAAAGATTACATACTAAAAACCGTTGATACAGTTAGAGGAATGCCTTCACTCAAAAATGAAGATTTAAATTGTGAGCCTTGCAAAATTGGTAAAGCCAGGCGAGTTTCCTTTAGACCAATTGGTAAAATTAGGTCTGTAAAGCCGTTAGAGCTGTTGCATCTCGATGTAGCAGGCCCGTTTAAAACAAAAAGTAGAGGCGGTAATAGGTATTTTCTAACTATAATCGACGATTTTTCCAGAAAAGTTTACGTTTACTTGATGAAGGAAAAATCCGAGGTTTTTAACTGTTTTGTAAAATTTCAAAAGCGTGCTGAAACGTTTACTGGGAACAAAATCATTAATATTCGAACTGACAACGGTGGTGAGTTTTGTTCAAGGGAATTTGAAAAATATTTAGATGATAGAGGTATTAAACCTGAGAGGACGAACCCATTTTCTCCTGAAATGAACGGATTTGTTGAGAGATTCAATTTAACGGCCCTAGATGCAGTAAGAACGTTACTTAATGAGTCTAAACTGCATGAAAGATTTTGGGGGGAGGCTTTGCTATTTTTTGTCTATACCTTCAATCGTACTTGCCATAAGAATTTCACTAAAACGCCGTTCGAATTATTTGGAGGAAAAGTGCCGTCTGTTAAACATCTAAGAATTTTCGGTTCCACTGTATATGTTGGAATTCCTAAACATAATCGCGGTAAACTTGATATGCGTGCTGAAAAGGGGGTACTTGTAGGTTATGCTCTTCGCACAAAAGGCTATCGTGTATGGATCCCCGAAAAAGACAAAGTTATCGAGTCCATCAATGTTAGAATAGAGGAACCAGTTAAAAATAAACGGGTTTCTGACCGAAGTTTATTCCATTTGGATGCATTAGATGTAAACGATTCGGAGGTTTCTGATGCTGAAAAATCGTGTGTTGAACCCGATAAACAAGTTAAATTAATTGAGGGGGAGTCGGAGAGTTCTATACCGATACAAACAGTATCTAAATCTCCTACGTTAACTAAACCAAACATCGAGTGGTTTCGAAAGGCTGTTCCTCGTTCAGATGGATCGCGTACCGATATTTATTATAGTATATTGGGGACCAATATGCGTTTAAGATCCCAAAACGATGCTAAAACTTATTGTGAATCTAAAAATATACCTTTCGATCCAAAAATATTTGACTTCAGTGGTAAAAATAACTTTACGGGCATCGTAAATCAGGAACTAGAAGCAAATAGTTTAAATGAATGACAATTAAAGAAGGATCAGGTGAACGTTCCAAATACATTTCATGAAGCAATGCGTTCCCCTCAAGCAGAATCGTGGAAGCGTGCGATGGAGGAGGAAATTAAAATTATTAAAGATCGAGAAGTTTGGACTTTGGTAGAAAAACCTTCGAATGCTAGGATCTTGGGAAGCAGATGGGTTTATACTATTAAGTGCAATAAAGAGAACGAAATAATTAGATTTAAGGCTCGTCTCGTCGCACAAGGCTTCCGACAAGAGAAAGGCATTCAGTATGATCAGGTTTTTAGCCCTGTGGTTAATTTCACTATAATACGTTTATTTTTCTCGATTTTAGTTTGTGGATTGAAATGGCATCATATTCAAATGGACGTTCGCTGTGCATATTTATATGCCCCTTTGTCGGAAGTTACATATATGAGACAACCAGTTGGTTTCGTAGAATTGGAAACACCAGATCACGTTTGTTTATTAAAGAAAGCTCTATATGGACTCCATCAGAGCGGGCATGAATGGTTTTACGAACTTCATTCCGTCTTAGAAAGTTTAAATTTTAAGAAGTTCGAGTGGACCAACTGTGTTTATTCTCTTAATTCCGAAATTGTCTTGCTGTTCTATGTTGATGACATGATTTTGTTAGGAAAGGATAAAGATCAAATGTTTAAAGTTATAGATGTGTTAAAACAAAAGTTTGACATTAAAGTTTTGGGGGAGACCGTTAAACTACTTGGGGTTAACTTTGAACAAACTAAAAATGGTATTTCTATTCAACAAACGGATTACATTGAAAATATTTATGAACAATTTAAAGAATATTATCCTCCTATTGTTTCTTTACCCATTTCAAAGGGGGTTGTATTTTCCAAAAAGGATTGCCCTCAAACTAATGATGAAATTGCTGAAATGGAAAAAATTCCATATCGTAACTTAATTGGATGTTTGTCCTTTTTGGCCAGTAGGACACGTCCCGATATTAGTTATGTGATTAATCTTCTTTCACAATTTCAAAGCAATCCTGGTAAAATACATTGGTTAGCTTTATTAAAGGTACTTGGTTATGTATATCATACAAGATATGAAAAATTAAGTCTTTCTTGTAATGATAACTTTTCAATAAATTGTTTTAGTGATGCCGAGTATGCATCTAACCGAGACGATCGAGTATCGATTGGGGGGTTTATTTTATTTTTAAATGATGCTGTAATATCTTGGCGAACTTCTAAACAACGTTGTGTAGCTCTTTCCACAATGGAATCGGAGTACATTTCATTAACCGATGCTGCTAAAGAACTCATTTGGATAATTAACATAATAAAAGAGGGTAAAGAACTGCAAATTTTTCCATCTCATTTTTCAGAGTTTAACTTATATTGTGATAATAGAGCTGCTATAGATTTTTCTAACTCTCCTATAGAGAACAGTAAAACTAAGCACATACACGTAAGATATCATTTTTTAAGAAATTTAGTATATGAAACGTTGTTTAATTTAAAGTATGTATCTAGTAATGAAAACTTAGCTGATTACTTTACAAAACCACCTACTAAAATTACACTAGAAAAATTTAGAAAGAAAATTTTTGAGAATTAAAGTTAATTTAAAATGCTTTACTTTTTCTAGTTATACTTATTTCATATTGAACTGGGATCTTGCTGTACTGGAGTTAAAGAAGAAAGAAAACTAGCATTCTTTTGGAAAATATTTAAATACCTTTTTAATGAAACTGCATATAAAGTTTTGAATTAAAGTTTCATTGTTTAATTACAAGTTTAACATCTTCCAGATGTGTGGAAGGCGGGCCATTGATGTCATATCGCGGTATTTCTTGCCGTTATCGAAATACGGCATAGGTATCAACGTTTAAAGTCGTTTTGCTTTGCGGCCCAATTCTGAGACTGCTCGATATCGATGTTTGTTTTCTAGCTCAGCTACGAAATCTTCTCAGCTTTTAACTTACGAGCGTTTCGTTTTTCACAAGATATGACGTCATACATTTACGAATTCCACGCATCTGGAGATGAATGACTGAATTCCAACTTAGGTATTGCGTCATCGTGCCGATGACGTATGCTGGTTTCTAATTGGATGATTTCTATAACTGCATGTTTCACTGTTAGTTACGAAGTGGTATTCTGTTTGTGGGTATATATTGGAGCGACTTCATGTTCAGAGGGCTCGTTTCTGCATGTTATATTTCAGTAATGTAACTGATATTAGTAAAGGCTCAATATATGAGCTGTTTAAGTTCTTGGCCGAAGTTATGGCCATATATTGTTATATTTAATCATGTTTTTAATTGGTTTTAATAAAGTTATGTTTGAATTATATCTTAACTTATTTCTGCATGTCAGTGGACATTTAATCTTAAACTCTGCTTTAAGTTGTTGTGGCTTCTAGGCCTAATTAGCCCTAGCAGCCCGTTATAAAGAAGTAAATTTTTAAATTTAAATGGGTAAGAGATAAGAGATATAATAAAATATAAAAAAAAAGGTATGGCAACAATATTATTTAGAACTAAATAAATAATTATTTAATGCTGCCATCAAGCGGAACTGTATAAAATTAAAAAGTTAATAAAGACTATAATTGAACACAATCACATCTAAAATAAAAATAATATGTAGCAGTGCCATCTATTGTATATGCCAGATATAACTGTAGAAAAATTGCAAATTTAAAATATTTCTAATATTAGAACCGTTTAAATCACTTTAAAACAGCACAACAATATCATTGTAAAAAAGCATAACTAAAGATCGATAATAATCACTTAGGATCTTTATTATAATGTTTTATAATTATTTTTAATTATTATATAAAATATTAAGTAAATTAATAATAATTTCAATTAAGTTACAATTATAATAATATAAAAGTATGTTTCTATTAAGCACATAATAAATAATGTTTTAAATTTTAAATGTTCTTTAAAAAATAGGGGGGGGGGGTTATACAAACAAATTACAACATTTCTTCATACTGATAAATACAAATATCATAAGCTGTATTAACATCCACCATTATAAATTGAAATATATTGAAGCATATCAATAAAAGTGACTTGAATTTATATCATTATAATATAAATATGTTTATACAGTACTAAGAACAGCAACCTCATAATGACCAAAATAAACATAGAAGCTACAAAATTAATGTACCATCCCCCTTTTTATTTAAATATATATAAAATCAACATTTACATATAAATTATCCAGACAACACCTCCCTCCTCCATAATTTAACCATCTACCCACCCAGCCAACCTATTTAAAAAAAATTTTATATATTTTGTATTTTCAATTTTTTTGTATATTTTTAGTTTTTTTTTTTTTAAATATTTTTTATATATTTTTTGATACACAAAATGTTAATAGTAACATACAAGAAACCGCCCTACTAATGATTGTTTAGATCATTAATTAATTGTAGATTAAGGAATATATAAATTTCTTAGGAAAACCATGATTTATTGCATCAAATATTAATTGTTTAATGTTTTTATTGATAAGATGTGATGAACATAAACTTTTGATTCTACACAAATGGTTAATTAGAATATTACGGTAAACTGAAATATGTAGACAGGATTTAAAATGAATAAATGTGTTAACTTTGAATTGAAAGTCTTTACGTTTGTCATAAAGATCAGCAATTGTTTTGTTTTGTGTGATTATAATTTTTAGATCTAAAAAGTTAATAGTATTATTTGTTAAAAGGTTTTCTGTCAATTCTAAATTAGTTGGATAATCAACTGGAAATTGAGAAATATTTGATTGTTTAGTGTCAATTAAAATTATGTCATCAATATATCAATACATTAGTATATTATAATCACAGACATTACATTCATATTGATATAAATATAAATCAGACATCAAATGGATGTAGGTCCGCCTTGTGGTATTCCTTCTATTTGTAGATAAATAATATTATCTTGTAAGATATAGTTATTGTATATTATAAAATTAGTTAAGAGTGCGTAAATATTTTATATCCATATATGTAGGAAGAGTTAATTTATCTTTATATGTTTTAAATAGTGTAATATATATATATATTCATTTCTTTGAATTGTAACACATTAGTTTTGAGTTGATATTTATTGATGAATTTCTTGCAGATAAAATGTAAATGGATTTTTTTTCTATAAAAAAGCCAATAAAGTCCAATAAAAGCTAGCTTTTTTTTTTTTTTTTTTTTTAAAAAAAAACCTTTTTTAAGAATAAAAGCCAACCAGTCTGGTTTTTTTTTTTTTAAAAAGGCCAGCTTTTTTGCAGCCCTGGTTTATATGCTCGTAAGACAAGTTCAAGAGACTTTGAAAACCACCAAGTGTAAAAACTGGAGTCTTATGTTACTGGCTAAAATAGAATAGAGAATGGAGTTCAGAATGTTATCAAGAAGTAGCTAGACGTGTGTACATCAACAGCATGTTTTCTCCCAAAGAGTGTTGTTACATTATTGAAGTTATTTTTGAAACAAGAAATGATTCTAAGTGAGAAGACTGACTTATAAGAAGCCTGGTGATCAGTATGTTCTATCTAACTTAACAATTTACCAAAAAATGCAGCAATTTCTTAATGATGATAAAATAATTTGAGGTGCTGAAACAAGTTTTCGTGAAGATGATTAAAAATGCAGATATGTGGCTACAAGTGGGAAGGAGAGAATTTGAACATCCATTATTGTTTAGAAGAAACAAATATGTTTTTGAAATTGTTGTAATTATTTTGAAAATTTCACTTTCTTTTTTGGTGGTGGTGGTGGTGTGTGTGTGTGTGTGTGTATGTGGGGGGGGGGGGGGTCAACACCTTATATAATAAGAAAAGTCTAGTCTTCTTTTAAAAATCTATGAAAATAAATTATTCTTTTGCATTTTTAAAGACTTTCAAATTTATTACACAATCACAAAACTCAAAGCAAATGATAATTACATTCTTTACCTATATCATCTCATATATCTCATTAATTTTTTTGGCATAAGCTGATGTCAAAAAAATTTCAAACTATTATTTTAAAAAGTACCAATCAAAAATGACGTTACTTATTTAATAATGTTATTGCAAGCAACACTTAAGTTGGGCAGAAAAGCAAAAATGAAATAATCTCAAGAGATAAAAATTATAAAAATAAAAACTGTTTTACATAATTTTGTTTAAATAACAGAGTCAAATGAAACATTTTAAAGATTTAATTTCATAAACTCAAAATTTCATAAATATAAGTAGATAAAAAGTATGAAATGTGGTGTCTAATTTAATATATGTTTAAACATTTATACTTCATTGGAGTTATATCTCAGAGGAAAAAAAAATGCTGGAATCTAAACTATCCTAATCTCATATTTGAAGATCACATTCTAGCTTTGAAATAGCCATAACACATTACATTTAAGATATAAATTTCCTTTTGAAATACAGTATAGGATCCGTTATCCAGAATGCTTGGGACCCGAGATATTCTGGATAAGGGGTTTTTCCGTAATTCGGAACACTTTACTGTAAATGTTAAGAATAGTATAAAATAACGGTATAAAATGCATTAAATAGGAATAATATATGAAAATACATAATTATAAATTAGTTAATTTAATAACTTATTTACACAAAATAAAAACCCCCTTCTAAATTACAATTCAAATTAGCATAATAAGAAGAGAGCAGAATCCTTTGATTTGGTTTTTTAGAACATTTTCATTAAGATTGGTTGCTTATAATGTGTCGTTTGCACTAACTGCTTCTGTATACTGCCTACTGCAATGATTTGCTGTTTGTGGGAGTAGCTTGTTTGTTGCATTCCACAAATCAGGTGTTCAATTGAAAAACATTAATAGCTCATTTGAAATCTTTTTACCACTTCATTCAGCTTGCCAACATCTTCACTTCCATTAGAAATATTCCTTGGCAGTCACAAATCTCACTGCCAATCATCTGATCACTTACAGGAATATCGTCATCAGCAATTAGACAATCTTCTACTGGTTTTTGATCCAGCAAATGAGCTTCTGAACATGAAAGTTCTTTAGTCCAGCAGATCTGTAATAATTTCTTTCTCTTTTTAAATTTTAAAGTCTTCAACTGCATGCTCATTCACACCATTAAAAAATATTGCAGGTTTTTACGTTTTTGAAAGAAAAAAATATTTTTCAGTTATCATTTTGCATTCCGGATTTCGGAGCATTCTGGATACGGGGTTTCCGGATAACGGGTCCCATACTGTATATCTTTATTGTTATAATTATTTTATATTAGTTTTACTTGTGTGTTTGTTTTATATATACTAAACTCTGTGGCACTAAAGATTCACTAAAGACCTTGGTCTACAGTGCACAACTTTGTTTACTAGACTGCCATGAGATGCTGTAGAGCATTTGTGCTGATCAGGTGGCCAACCCAATGCAAAACCCTCAGTGTTTAGTTCTCAAGCAAGCCGTCTGCTCATTTTACCGACCTTGAAGGGTTGAAAGGCTAAGTGAACCTTGCCCAAGTCCGAAGTCAAATTCTGGACATATAGCGTGGACTTGGACTTCTTATTTTACATAAAAAAATAATAAAAAACAACTTTGTTAATTACATGAAATAAAAGTTCAGTTTATAAATAATATAAGAAAAACAAATTACAATAAAACAATCAGCAGTAATCATCAAAAGAAAAAAAAATTAAATCTAAACATACTTGAAAGTTTTCCTTCACATCTGCAAGAGAACCTGTTACAAAAATTTCTCTTTTGGTTTTTTCCAATTCTTCTTCACAGTATAAATTAAATACATCAGCCAGGTTATTTAAAGAGCTAATATCAGACCAGCCCTGAAATTATTAATAGCACAAATTTCCTAGTCACTAAAGTTGCATATGAAAGAATAACTAACTTCAACAAGGAAGAATATACATTAAAATTATCAATATCTGGCACACATTGTCAATTCCTATATCAATTTATTACTCTATACAGTAAACGCTCGGTTTTACAAACTCGAGCGGACTGATATAATTTGTTTGTAAAATCGAAAGTTCATAAATGGAAGTAACATTAGTTCAGTGGTTGGGACCGGTACATGAGTTCGTAAAAAATGAAGAAATCATAAAAAAGAAGTTTGTAAAATCGAGCGTCTACTGTATTATTTGTCAGCTTTACTGGATCTTTTACACTTTATATAATTGAATCAAACATTTCAAAAACTAAATAAGTCACAGCTTCAAACATTTTCAGGGATTAAAAAAATGGTACTACTTGATTATCCCGTCAACCAAAAAACTATCACCAAACTATAAGATTAAATGCCAATAATGGCTGATCGTAAATATCACATTCACTTGACATTAAACACATTACACCATTTGTCACCTCATCAAGTGACTTTTATTTCGATGTGCTATTTGTATTTTTATTAATGTTACA
The DNA here is from genome assembly GCA_963932465.1 of Maratus speciosus. Taxonomy (NCBI): domain Eukaryota; kingdom Metazoa; phylum Arthropoda; class Arachnida; order Araneae; family Salticidae; genus Maratus; species Maratus speciosus. Next base: position 317,381,561 of record OZ010795.1, on the reverse strand, counting down.
CTAATTTATTTGTTCTTTCATTATTTAAAATACAAATTATGTCAATTTGTATATTTTGGCGAGACGATTTATATAAGTTGCCGAAATTGGTCGACGGGATAATCAAGTAGTACCAAAAAAACTAATTCAACATTGTGATTGATCACATTTTCTTCTTGTTCTATTGTTGGCCATTGGAATATATCTAGGTAATCAAACAATGTTGCTTTTGCAAGGAAATTTTGAATTTTACAATGACATTTAAGTGTCAATGGATCAGAGTGAAATTACATGAATATCTTAACCTATGTAATTTTAAATATATATGTAAAATTAACTATGTATTACATAGTTTCTGTACTGGAAAGCTGAAATATATAACAACAAAATATATATGAAATGCTTTCATGATGGAAAATAATTTTTCCATCACTATGAGTTTTCTGATTTGATGGAGAATAAAGTAACTAAATTGAATTGTGAAAGTGTAGTTTTGCAATGCATAAATGTACATTAAAGGGTCACTATGTTGGTCACTGCAGGAGGATATTTAAACTAAAATTAGAGCAATTTATTTAAAAAATGCTTTTTGAGATGAATTTTGTATGTTTTTTGCATAGAAATAGATTTAGATTTTTTTAGGTAAGGGCTTTTTTTTTCAAGTCTAGAATAATCACCACAACTGTTTTTTTTTTTTCCGAACAAATATAAAAATGTAAGATTTCTAAATTAGATATAAATCTAGTAAGAGCAGTTTACATTTGCATAAATATTTTAGTTATACTATATTTTATCAAACTTCTGCGGTACATGTCCATGTTTCATGGCTGTCAGTTAAGTGAGTACTGTTATTAAGATATGATGAAATCAAATGTATAATGAGACAATTATCATAATAAAATAGAGTTTAAAACACACTCGTAGATATACTAGAATTTTAAAACAGCACAATTACTGGCAATAGCAAACATAAATGGAAAAGACGCAACAACAATGAGATTAAGGAAGTACAGTGTTATATGTATCTTGAACAGGGAAGAGAGAAGTGTTTGACTAATGCGTTTTGCCTGGCACTAACTTATGGGACAGAAACATGGATGCTACCAAAACAGATAGTACAAAGATTATTAAAAACACAGCAAAATATGGTAAGATACATACTAGGTATAATGAGAAGAGACAGAAAAAGAATAACCTGTGTAAGAAGTCAAAAAAAATTTTTGGCATCATCAAAAGAATTTAAAAAATGTATTAAACCTGTGGCTTTACAATTCATGAAAAAACAGGGCCTACAGTGTGCAACCCTGTTTACTTGACCATGGGCCCAGAGGTGCTATACAGCATATGTCCAGATGTGGGATATTCAGTGTTTAGTTCCCAAGCTAGCTTGGTACTTTGTCAACCTTGAAAGGTTGAGTGAACCTTGCCCAGCTGAGAGACGAACTTTCGACATGTAGCGTGACAGACAGACATGCTGACAACTGCATCATTAGGCTTCCATTGAAAGAATTAAACAGTCAAAATAGAAATGGGTTGGGCACATTGCAAGAAGACAAGACAATAGATTGAATACAAAACTCTACAGTAGTATCCAAAGATGCAAAACAACCAAGAAGATGACCTCAGATAACATAAAGTGACGAAATCAGAAGAGTGGCTGGGGTTAATTGGATGACCAAAGCACTAGGCAAGAAATAATGGAAAAATCTGGCAGAAGCCTACATACAGTGGATTGAAAACGGTTGACGATGGTGAATCTAATATTATTAAACTGTGGATCGCAGGATGCTAGACATTGTGTAAAGTGAGATGAAAATTAAAATGTCTTTCAAAATTGATACTGAAACCCACAATATGCAGATTTATTAGTATGATCATGTAACAATATATCAATGAAACAAAACTTACCATAACAGTGAAAAAATTAGGTGACTTTATATCAGGATTTTTCTTTGTAGCTATAGACATTGCTCTCTGCATTCCAGTTAAACCCGATACACACATGTGTAGAGACATTGTGTCCAGAAACATAGCTTTAGTTGGCTATTAAAAACAAATGAATTTATAAATAAATATTTAAACAATGCGAAATATGTCCAAATTAAAATGTAAAGATTTTATAAAAATAAATAAAAATAATAATTATGCATGCAACAAACACAGAAAAATGTAAATTGCTAAAAATATAAATAACGATTACTGTATTCTTTTCTTTGTATAAAAATTTTAATATATAGCAAAGGCTCCAGTTGTCACCCCAGTTAAGCCCAGTAGTCAACAGAGGAACAATCCAACATAAAAGGCTTATTCCCATCTCCAAAAAAAGTATACAAGATTGTTTCATGATGGCTGAAAAAAGGGATTGCACATTTAAAAATTATAATATTTCATCTTGAAGAACAAACTACATATAAAGAAATTTATCTCATTTTGGCTGATTACTGGGGGATGACTGGCCATGAAGCATTTACTACCCTATATTAATATATGATAACATATCAGTAAAGCAAGGGTAATGAAGGGAGTCGGTGTTTAGAGCAGAGACGTCCTTAGCGAAAGCGAGGCCGGGTGCAAGAGCTTATGCGAGGCCCTTCACTACCAAACTACTTAACACCCTTCCATTCCAAAACTAGTTAATACCAGTTTAACTGGGTTTTTATATTAATCTACCAGAAATTTCGAATAGTAATTTTTTCTTTAATTAATGACAGACATTCCGTGATTAAATAAAGTGAAGGAAACTATTCAGAAATTCTGGTAGAAATCCACTAAATTGGCAACACTACTTCCAATAACGCAATCGCCTTTTAAAAAACCTCACATGGTATACACAATGGTACACCAAGGATTACTCTTTTTAGTGTGGAGAGGAGAGTAGCATGATTTAGTAGAGATTTATACCGACCCGATCTAATTTCCTTTCATAATACTCTTAGTCAAAGGATAAATCGATTAAAGTACTTGATCAACCCACTTCATATTGTGGCAGTAAAGAATGTGATAAAGATGAAATTTTTATTATCTTAAATTCTATTCTTTATTTAAATGTAACCTTTTTAAAATGTTTGATTTAATTAGCGAATATTAAAAATGTTAATATTTTTAAATTGTTAAAAAAATTTAAAAATAGAAAAAAAATCTAAGTCAAAATCAAACTTAAAATTTCCCTTTACCTAAGAACCTTTAAAAAATTAATCTTTCATAATTTTTGGACATTTTAAATCTTTAATCTCAAGGTCTGGAAGATGGGGATTCAACTCCTGGCTTCTGCGTCATGTTTATGCGATGGGACATACGTTATGTGCAGTAGAGGCCTGCACGGGCCTGGCTCGGACCGAAAGAAAGCTATCTTGAGGCCCAGCCCAGTGAAATAATTAAAGTTTGGCCCAGGCCGGGCCCGATTATATTTACAGTGTTTAAGGACCAGCTTATTCACAAATCAGTAAAAACACGCCCGGCCCGTGTAAAAATTAATTAAATCAGGCTCAATCTGACCCGACTCAATTTCTACAAAAAATTCCAATTTTCTTAACACACAATTAAGATTTTTTAAAAGAACACTACATACGCATTTAGGGAAAATTTTTACAGTATATTTTAGACTACTATGTGTTCCCAAGCCAGAAAATATACAATAGTAACGTTAATGATTACATAGACGCTTCAACTTTCCAACATTCAAATAAAGATTCATTAAAAAAATTAAGTAGTTTAGAATAAAAGAAAAAAAAAGGTTGAAATATCATATCTTTTAAAGCTGTATATAAAATAGATTTTTGAAAATATTTCTCAAATCCAAAGGAGTTATTTTCTGACAAATTTCTGAATACATTTTTCTTCGGTAATGCATAAAATTGGCAGGGGTCTTATTCAGAAACTATGATTTTGAGTTGCATTTTTCATTTTTTGATACAGACAAAAAATCTTTCAGAAAAAAACTGTCCAAAATGGCCTTATGAATCGAATATTTGGATGCGACAGCACGGGAAAGATGAAAACCTGCCGTCAGTTGGCAAGAATTGAGCATAATAATAAGTTAAGTAATTTATTAATCAAAAAATACAAAATGCTATTCGATTCCTAATCGCTTCAATAGTCAAGCCTGTCAATTTTATGCCTTTACAGTTAAAAATGAGTCAGTAAATGTGTCGGAAACTTTTGCTCTGTTATCACTATTACAATTTTTACAAAACATATCGACTGCCTGACACACAATGAGAACAATTAAATCTAGTTCTGGCCGATCTGGATTATGTAGAGAAAAAATGTAAGCCTGATTCCGGCCTGGCTAAAGTCTGCTGAAAAATTAAGACCTGTTTCGGACACGATGTAACTGTCCGATGCTGATCTCTACGATTTTCATGTTATATTTCTGCACTGACGTCATAAAACAAGCATCTGGCTCATGAGCATATTTATGCTTATTACCCCGAAAGTCCCATCTCTTGAAAATGGCTCATGTTTATTTTATCGGCTTCGCTTAGATCTTATAATGGGCCGATAGATCCGCTTAATTTTTTATTGAGGAGACGGGGCCCATTTATTTATTTTTATTTTCTATTTTATTTTATTTATTTTATTTTATTGTTGGCTAGGAACGATCCATTACAAAAATTGTCCTAATTCTGCCGTATCGGCCCGGCCAGTTTGAAAGTTTGCTTTCATATTGCCGGACCAGGTACGAACCTCTGGCCAAGGCCGGGCCCATGAAGACCTCTAATGTGACGGCACAACACTGATATTCGTGTAATTAAAGAAGAAACTTGATTACACAAGAATCTGCTATAGTCATTAAAATAATACTGAGCAGTTTGTCAAAATCATCAGGACCACCTACCTCTTAACAATATAACATTCACAGGGGTGATTGTGACTCAGATTGAAAAACCCTGAAAATTAATTGATACAAAGTGAAAAACCCTGAAAATTATCAACGCAAAACATAGCAATATCAATTTATATAACAACTGATGCTACAACAGCATGGCAATCAAATTACATATTTCAGCTATTGTTTGAAATTTACAATTGCAGAAAAACATAAATTTGGTAAACTTACATTAATTTTACTGAAAGCTAAATGACTCCATCAAATGGAGAGTGCAATTTATCATGCAAAATTCGAATTGTATAATCATTAAATAAATTTATTCCAAGTACTCATGAAACAGGTACAAATTATGTGTAAAGAGCGGGATCTCTTAGTAGATTTAATGCAAGTCATATACAGTGTGTCCTCGTATAACATGACCAACCTTTCGCAACCGTTGGTCCTAGATGCATACTTCCAGTTACAAAAGTGGTCAAAATTAGGTGTAGAGTTAAGATAAAAAAAGTTTGAAGCAAAAAAAAAAAACAATTTAGTAAAGAATTACAGAATCTAAATTTTTATACGGTCCCCTGGTCCTATAAGTTATATTTAGTAAAATTTTCCAGTTACACTGACAAGTAAGGCAAAAAAAGTCCCGTTATTCTAAGATTAAAATTGACTGAGTAATTGATGTTTAAATTTGGAGCATAATTTTTGCTGCAAATTAGGGATCATTCAAAAATTTAGTAGAAATATCATTTTGTCGATATATTAAAAAAAATGATTGAGAGTAAAATTAGCATTGCAATATAAATTTGAAATCTTTAATCATTCTGACATATTACTGCAAAATATACAATTTGTACTGAACATATAAGAGGATAAAAATAACAGAATTTTTGTTAAGTAAAAGGATGAAAAACAACAGCCTCAATTCTTTACAGAGTGTTACATATTTTAAAATAGTGTTAGATTACACTGTCTTCTAAATTTTGGGTTGTGCCATTTTTTTTAGCTTTTGAAAAATGATTCTTATGTATTTTTAGCGCAGAATCCGAAAATGACTTTCATTTTAAACCATCACGTCAGGAATTTTCTCAAATCGCAAATTTAAAAGTTAAAAAGCTAAAAGTTAAAACTGATCCCCCCTCCCCTCCCAACCTCATCGGACCTCCGAGCTGTTTAGCAGTAAAAAACCCAGTATAAGCCAAAAAATCTAATAAATTATTGAATTAAATAAAATTAAATTCAATAAAAAAGTTGTACATCTATTTTATAGTATCAGATTTTTCGCTATTTTTTAACCTTGAAATTTACGAATTGTGAAAAATCCTGACATGACGGTTAAAAGTGAAGGTAATTTTTTTATTCAGCATTAAAAAATACATAAAACGTAATTATGAAAGTTAAAAAACACAGCCATCACAGGTTTATGTTATCTAATCTAAAATTCTTTTTTAAACTTCTTCACGGTAATCTATCCGATTTTTTTTGTGTGTTATCTTCTAGTATAACTATGTATAAGATGGTAAGCGTCGAAAATCATAATAATATTACATTGTCATCGGATTTAAATCAGTACGTAAAATTTAACTTCGATCATTTGTAAGTGCTTTAAAGTTAGAGTACAAATTTTAAACTGGAAAGACGATCGTTGCAAGTTAAATAAAACCTTATGAAAATAACATATTTTTTGTTCAAAGAAATCATAACCTCAAATCCTTACAAAATAAAACATATGTTAAAATGCAATTATTTTAACTAATCTGAAACTTAACTAATAAAATTAAACTCAATCGTAATAGTTGTACGATTGAGTTGTACGAAGCGCAGATACCTTGAAATAAGTTTAAGTACTTTACATACAACCCCTGGAAGCATCGCCGAAATCATCTGTTTTCATAGGCAAAAAAGTGGTATAAGTCATGCATTTTAAAGTTTCATAATTTGGTCAATTTTAACGTTAGATGAATGGGACTTTTTTTGCCTTACCTGTTAGTGCCACAGTGAATATTTACTAAATATCACTTATAGGACCGGCGGACCGTATAAAAATTTAAATTTCATAATTTTTTAATAAATGTTTTTATTGGCCGAAATTGCTTTAAAAATAATTCATTACCTTATTTAAACCATTTTTATAATTGGAAGTATGCATCTAAGATCAACGGTTGCGAAAATAAAGGTCGGTCAGGTTATACGTGGACACACTGTATATATGGCACCTAGTTATTTGAAAATAGTAAAAAAATGTCAAAACCAATCCAATTTTACTTTTAAATGGCTAAGTATTAGAGATAAAAAGAAAATTAAATATATAAATAAAAATAGAAATTCTGTATCTTTTTTTAGATTTGCTCTTACACAAGGTAAATTTCTTTTTCCTGATTTCTTCCTGAGTATTATGGATGACACAATACCAGGGGTGATTCAGAGTAAAAATAAAAAAATGTATCTGAAATTCACAGCAACTTTTCTGAAAGGTTACAGCAGAGGGGGGAGAGAATCACTCCTGGTTCTAACTATGAGTTTTTTCTGCGATCTTTTCACAAAATTTGCGTTTTTTCCACGATCTTTCGACAAAATTTGCAGTTTTTTTCACGATTCTTTAAAGAAATTTTTTTTTTTTTCCGTGATCCTTTAACAAAATTTCTATTTTTTTTTTTTTTTTGCGATCCTTGACGATATTTCCGTTTTTCCAGCAATCCTTTGACGAAAATCGTGTTTTTTTTCCCCGCGATCTTTTGAAGAAAATCGCGTTTTCCCCACGATTCCAAAGGAGGGGGGGGGGGGTATTCCTGCCATTTTTAATTATGTGTTTTTTCTGCGGTCATTTGACGAAATTAGCGTTTTTTCCGCGATTCTTTAAAAAAGTTTTTTTTTTTTTCGTGATCTTTTAATGAAATTTGCGTTTCCCCCGCTATCTTTGGACGCAAACGGCGTTTTTTTGCGCGATCTTTTGCAACTTTCTGTGATCCTTTGACGAAATTTGAGTTTATTTAGCGATCATTAGACAAAATTTGTTTTATTTCGAGATCTTTTGACGAAATTAGCGTTTTTTCTGCAATCCTTTGGTGAAATTTGCGCTTTTTTCCCGTTTCTTTAACGAAATTTGAACTTTTTCTGTGATCCTCTGACGATATTTCCGTTTTTCCCGCGATCTTTTGACGAAAATCGCGATTTTCGGATGAAGAAAATCCTTCCTAGTTCTAATTATGTATTTTTTCTGCGGTCCTTTGACGAAATTCACGTTTTTTTGCAATTCTTTAAAGAAATTCATATATTTTCGTGATCCTTTAATGAAATTTGCGTTTTTCGAGCGATCCTTTGACGATATTTCAGTTTTTCCCACGATCTTTTGATGAAAATCCAAGTTTTTTCGTGATCCTTTAACGAAATTTGTGTTTATTTCGCGATCATTAGACGAATTTTTTTTTTTTTTTTTTTTTTTTTTTTTTTTTTTTTTTTGAGATTTTTTGACGAAATTCGCATTTTTCTGCAATCCCATGACGAAATTGTCGATTTTTTTGAGTGAACGATTGAGGAATTGATTTTTTTCGACGGCCATTTTTCGAAATTCGCGATATTTTTTAATGTCTGAATTTTCCACTAAATGTTACGATCTCATAAACCCGGAAGGTCAATCGAAAAACCCGGAAATCCGGGGCACACCCTGAACACAATCACCCCTGCATTCAGTTCATGCACCTGTCCAGACTGGTGCTGCTGTCTGCGCTAAAGTATAATAATAGTTATAGATTGAATATATAAGCTGCAAACAATTTATTCTCTTGCCGAGCGTCCACACCTTGCATTGACTGTTTTATTTACAAAACATTTTACCTTTTATAAACATTTTTACACAAATTTTATTATGAAAATTTTTATGTTTTTGCTTTACTCACAAAAAAATTAATAATAAATATCTAGGTTTTTTTTTTTTCGGGTGTGAGGCCTTCCTAGGCGCGAGGCCCTGTGCGGCCACCCCTGTCGCACACCCCTAAGGATGGCTCTGGTTTAGATGTTAAAACCATTTTCTAAATATATAAAAACTAATAAGACACATAAAACCCATTGTGTTAAGAGGAATAAATGTTTTGTAAAAACAAAGAAAACAAAAAGCATAAAAAGCTAAAAATATTTTAACATACAACTGTTTGAAGACTTTATAATGAGCCATGTCTCAAGTGCAAAATGAATAAAATAGTGAGTCAAGAACAATAGAAATAAAGTATGTTTGCTTTATTTTGATGTGAATATTGCAAAAGGATATGAATAAGTCTGAGCACTAAATTTACATTGGTTGCTTGTGCTTTTCAATATGTCTGTTTTTGGTCACCACATATTTATTAAAACAAATTTATAAACTTGTAAAAAAAGAAACTACTCATTTAATGAGAAATAATGATTTAAAAGTCCTTTCAAGTGAAGATCTTGGCTGTGGCATTGTAAATACTCTAGTTGTATGCTATATAGTCCCATATCCTATGCCGGAAGATTTGACTAGTGTTTTGACAGATTTTTTTTTGCCAATAAATTTTTCAATGTGGTTGATATGATCTTCAGCCTTTGGGGTTGCTTTTTTTACTACTTGAATTCTACTGGTGGATAAATACTGATTTTGAATATTTAAAAAAAAAAAAATATTATTTATGCTTGTTTTTTAAAACAACATTTTTCTATAGATGTAATGTTATGTAAATATATTTTTTCTAGATATTTTTCTATTTTGCATATATATATATTAATTGTATTGGAAGGTGAGAATTGAGAATTTCACATTTTTATCTCTGCCTTCAATAATATTAAATAACAATAAACATTTATATAGATTGTATAATTTTTTGCATTTTTATACAGATCTCTCCATTTTATGATTTTAAGTGCTATTTATATGAGATCTATCTTTTCTGAGATTCCCATAAGGGACTATGCATATATAATGTTATCATTTTAGGGGGGTGGCGGGCCTGGTATATGATATCGTAAGATATCTCTAGAGGGAGGGGGGATTTGTCTTTTGATATCATTATCATTTTTGATCCATTTCTATTTGTAACTTGATATTTACATTAAAATAGTATCTTTTTTTTAGTATGTTATCTATATTTATGAAATTACGAAGTTATTATTAAAATCATAATCATTATAAAATTTATTCAACTCTAAAATATGGAACAACCAAGCGTTTGACATTCCTATTCTTCTGTCATATGTGTATGCATATATAATCTGCTGTTCAACAAACCATATGCGAAGTATGTTTCAAATTATATTTGTGTTTACTAGTAAATAAGAGAAATAATGTTGTCCACCTGTTTTGTTGATAAAAAGTTCTGTCTGCCCCACCCTGTGCAGGGGGCAAGTGCAAAAAGACATTACTATTGTTGAATGCATTATGTAACAGAAAGCTATTATTAAATATTTTTAACTAGTAAGTATTTCTTTTAAGGGGGCTGGTGACTCAGCTTTGAAATTCTCTTCCGTAATGTTAAGTCTATGGACTTTTGATGCATTCTAATATTTAAAATATCTTCTCGGGAAATTCATATGTTTAACATCTTTTTTTCTGTGTAGTCTTCATAAAGGATGTAAAGGAGTTGTCCGTTGTTGCACAGGTGGTTCATTTTGCTAAGCTTCAATATTGACTCTAAGGCAAAAAATCAATTGTTAATTATTTTAAGAAGGAGGCAAGGAACTGCTGAGATAATAAAAGGCAGAAATTTTCTGAAGGTCTTTATTGTGCACCGGGATCGTTTCCACCACCGCCGAGAATTACACGGCCAATGTTGGAGAAGGGAGCGAAGAGTTACATTTCCTTTTATTCACATCATGCGAGTTCAGAAGCTAGTCTGGTTCAAAATACACTTTTTCGAAATCTGGAGTGCTGGCAAGCTTACATACACAATTTCGCCAAATATATACACTATATGGCAAGATTAAAGAGAGGAAGACATGTGGTCAAAGTACAATAATTGAAATTGAATGGAGAATGTAAAAGATTAATAAGAAATATTTAACGCCAATGGCTGTGTAGGAATTCTAGCTCACAAACCGCATTCTATAGGGGTTGCTAAAGTTCTCATGGGATTGAAGCGGCCGAAAGAGCACGTTAAAAAAAACAAAAACAAAATAAAGACAGGGTTAATAACTAAAATGACACATCTATCTAACATCTGGACCAACGGCTAAAAATGTAGAAGTAATATGTCTGACTAATTTCTGCATATCATCAAACTAAGGCAGAAGGATGAAAATTAGAATCCAGTTATTAGGCGAGAAAAGGAAATGATTTCTTTTCTTTTAACTGTAGTGCGCTGCGGTTAAAATATTAAAGAGACTGAGAATTATAAAAGGCAGAAATTTTCTGAAGGTCTTTATTGTGCACCGGGATCGTTTCCACCACCGCCGAGAATTACACGGCCAATGTTGGAGAAGGGAGCGAAGAGTTACATTTCCTTTTATTCACATCATGCGAGTTCAGAAGCTAGTCTGGTTCAAAATACACTTTTTCGAAATCTGGAGTGTTGGCAAGCTTACATACACAATTTCGCCAAATATATACACTATATGGCGAGATTAAAGAGAGGAAGACATGTGGTCAAAGTACAATAATTGAAATTGAATGGAGAATGTAAAAGATTAATAAGAAATATTTAACGCCAATGGCTGTGTAGGAATTCTAGCTCATAAACCGCATTCTATAGGGGTTGCTAAAGTTCTCATGGGATTGAAGCGGCCGAAAGAGCACGTTAAAAAAACAAAAACAAAATAAAGACAGGGTTAATAACTAAAATGACACATCTATCTAACATCTGGACCAACGGCTAAAAATGTAGAAGTAATATGTCTGACTAATTTCTGCATATCATCAAACTAAGGCAGAAGGATGAAAATTAGAATCCAGTTATTAGGCGAGAAAAGGAAATGATTTCTTTTCTTTTAACTGTAGTGCGCTGCGGTTAAAATATTAAAGAGACTGAGAATTGAATGCTTAATTTATGAAGGGAAAAGAGCGCTAAAAACAGATTGAATCCGAATGCAGACAGATAATTAAATTTAAGAATTTAAAAAAAATGTAATTTTAAAGGGGGGAAAGAGGAAAGGTCTTAATATTAATATGTGAAGGTAGGCGCCTTCACAAAGGATGTCTCTTTTTTTATTAGTTTTCAATATATTTCTAAAATCTATGCTGAATTTAATATTTTATGTGTTAAAAGCGAGCGAACTGTGAGTAAGATTTTAACACTTCATATAAAATTAAGTCTATACTTTAGAAATATTTTGAGAATTAAGAAAAAAAAGACATCTTTTAGGAAGAGTACACAAAAAATAGAAGTTAAAAATATTAATTTCCCAAGGAGATATTTTAAATATACGAATGCATCAAATGCCCATAGACTTTACATTAGTGAGGGGAAATCGGAAGCTGAGTGACCAGCCCCCTTAAGTGTTTGATGTATAAAAAGTATACGAAAAATAAATGTAACCATATTTGTACATCCACTCCAAACAAAAGAAAAGAATTCCAAAAATCTAAAGAATTTTTATAGATTGATAACGATATCATTACGGGGGGCGGGTCAAGGGATGATATCGTAAGGTGGGGAAGGGGTAAAAAATTACCTAAAAGTTGATAACGTTATATATGTACAGCCCCTAATTTATTTTTGGTAAGTTTGTTGCTTTCATTTATCAATTATTTACAATTATTTAGAAAACAGGGAAGTTCAGCAGGAGTTTAGGGGAGTGTATACCATACACCAATGGTGCTGTTGTGATGCTTTTTTCACAATTTCCTTGATAGCTATATCTTAGCATCTATGGGTTGAAATAACATCAAATTAATATGAAAGATGCCTATTACTATGCTGATTCAATTTTGGCTTTGATCACTCAACAGGCAGTTTCGGTAAGCTATTATTTTTGTGGTGAACTACATTATGCCTGTATCTCACTTTCTTTAGGGAGGAAATGCAATTTTAAATTAAAATACACAGACCAATTTTGAATTTGAATACTCAACAGATAATGCCACAATGCTATGTTGGTTACGATTTTTGAGATAGAACTAACCTTCATATTTAGTTATATCTTGACATAAATTGGTGCTGATTGCATGTGGTACACATTGCGCAACACCGTTATACTGTGTTTTTACAATTTTTGTGATAACTATATCTCAAAAACTAATGCATGGAATTTCATCAAACTTCAATTTCAGTTAGATTTTTACTGATTATATTTGGGTGTACATCATGCACCAGATGATACTCCTGTGATGTTTTTTTCATGATTTCCTTGACAGCCTTAATGTCAATAGGACAAAATCACACAAAATTAAATATGAAAGATGCTTATTACTAAGGTTCGACCGAAACAGGTTTTTATGACCAAAACCAAATTTCAGTAAGCTTCTTAGTTTTGGCCAAAAACGAAAACAACCTAAAATTTTTTTAAATAATTAATATATACATAAATATATATAATTATTAAGTAATTATACATATATAGAAACATATTTTTAACAATTAAACATACATATATTTATATGTATGTGTGTGTGTGTAAAAGTTTCAAACGAAACCAAAACATAAATAATAATACTTTTATATTTTATTACGACAACCAATAATCATAGCCACAGGAGTGTCATTTGGGAAGGTTGGGGGGGGGGGGACAGTTGCCTCTCAAAGAATGTGATAAGAATGTATCAGTCACTAATAGATCAGATTAAACAAATGCACAAAAGCAAAAATAACTTGTTAAATTTGACTAAAACAGGAACATTAGCATTTAAGACAACACTTTAAGCCTAGAAATTATTAATTATCAATTTATTTTCCATTTCAACATTATCAAAGTGAGACATATTTAACTAAAGAACATTGAATACATTAGCTAATTTAAAAAATATATGCCAGGATAAAAATGTATAAATTCTTTCTCAAATGTACACAACAAGATCAAAATAAATACTCGTATTTGCTCACTCCCCCCACAAAACTTTGCCCCCACCCCTCATCCCCTAAGAAAGTTTTGAAATGGCCCCCTGTTTGGAAATTTTATCTCCTAACTCGGATTTTGGGCCAAAAACAAATATTCAGTCGATCTCTATTTATTACTATACAGACTCAGTTTTGGCTTTGATCACTTAAAAAGCACTGCTGGTAGGTTATTCTTTTTGTGATGAACATTAAGCTGTGTCTCAGTTTCTATAGGAGAGAAATGCACGTTACAGTTGAACTTATTAATTAAATTATATAGATGTAATTTTGAATTTTAATACCAAACAGGGAGTGCTGTTGTACTGTGCTTTTTCATTCTTTGATCACTTTAACTCCATGATGAATTCAAAATAGGACATTAGAATAATATAGAAAAAAGTTTTGTGGTGGTCCCAGTAGTATACCAGATTTTTCTTTTTACAGTAGTGATACTTTTTAATTACATTTTTAGTAAAGTTTAGAAAAAAAAATTTATTTTCTACTAAACCTAGAAATAAACAGTTATCAAACATTTCATATACAATTAAAAAACCGATAAACATACTTCTAAAAAATACTGCTCTTTTACAAAGGCTCTGTCAAATGCCACATTATGACCAATGATAATTCTTGGTACCCATTCCTGATGAAACTTCATATCAGTGCTTTCTAACGGTATTAAATCAGACAGAGAGACATCTTTTGACCAGGAATACTCATTTTCAACTAATCTTTTACTGCACCATAAGTACCTGTATTATAAAAAAAAAATTATCCTTTACAGTTTTAACATAGCAATACTTGAAATATAAAAAAATAGATTTATAAAAAAAACAGCATCTTATGTAGGAGATGGTTTGATGTATCAGCATATAGAGTTTAATTTTCTCTTGTAAAGCAGATAAAATTGAAAAACTTTTTGCTAAACAAAATGCATTAGAAACAATACATATATACAGTTGAACTCAGTTAACGGGAGGAGCGATGGAATTATAAAAGTGCGTGTATTAACCATTACTCATAATCAGGATTGTATAAAAACCTCCGAAATCAGGTTTTTTTTTTTTTTTTTTTTTTTTTTTTGTTCAAATGGTTTTACATTTTGGAAGAATGTTGTATATTCATATTTTCAAATATTTGAAATCAAGCATCAAACCACAAAAATTGCTTTAAGTTATTTGGTTGAAATTTTATGATATGATTTTTAGATTTTTACCATTTTAATTTAAGCCTTACAATATTTTTATATTGTTATAATATTTTTACACATGATAAACAATCAGTACAATCGCTAATATATTAAAAAAATCAATCACTGTTATAGATTTTTTTTAATATTACAAAATGTGAATGTTTACATTTTAGTTAAAAACTATATATATGTAAAAACACATGCTTCGCCACTTTTTTGAGTTTTAATCTATTGTGCAGTTTAGATTGAACAAGTCGAAATTTTGAAAATAATCTCTCTACACTGGCAGAAGATGCCTTTACTTTTAAAAGTTGTTCAATTTCAAAAAAAGACTTTGCTATTTAATTTATTAATTTGTTTTTATTGGCTTTTTCATCATTCATATGCTACTAGTACTACAGTATTTGCAATACTAAATTCAAAGAAGCATTCCTCGAAAGGTGACCTGTTTGCATTGAACTTAATAATCAAATCAGTGGATTTATTGGATACCTTTCCCTTGCAAAATAAAAACCATCTTTTGTTCTTGTTGAGATAACTCTAAATCTTCTTTTTGTTTTGGATGCAACATATATGTAGGGCTTAATTTCTAACAAAAAAGTACCAGAGACCTAATATGCTGTGGTACCAGTACTAACAAATGTACCATTTCTCGCTACCCTGTCACTCCACCAATCTGCATATTTATTTTTCGTACATTATTTGCAAAATTTAAAGTATTTTTTTTCTTTAGCAAAATAAAAATTTTAAGTATATCAGCATATAGTTAGCTGTTAACTATTCCACTTTTTAGTTATCACTCCTTCCGAATAGTAATCTTTGTCTAACTTTAGTGTGTGCCTAATTGCAGAATTCTGTGATTAAATATACTAAGGATTATTATCTGGAAATAGCATTAACACAAAAAAGGGATAGTTTGCATGTTCGCAGCTATGCATTTTTAGGAAAAAATGCGTGAAATTTACAGAAGTTAATATTTATATGCTGAAGAATGGAACATTGTTTTTCAATTTCCTATAAAAGGTGTATATCTTAAACTTTAATCGATTCCTTCTGCATAGAAATCTTTTGTGGTGAGTCCCTGAAAATCAGATTAAATTAAAAATTTGACACTGTCATCTGAAAGAATCGATGCTTTTATAGAAAAGTGGAAACACTGCTCAATTACTTTCAATCAGACTAACAACAGTACATTGCAATGATAGCTACTTATAAATGAAGGGGATTTCATAAATGTGTAGAGCACAGCCTTAGCATGGGCAGCATTCATGATACAAAATAAATGGAAAATTCACTAACATGATTTTTACACTCGTAGGCAATAGAAGACAAAAAAACCTCAAACAAACAAAACATCAAGCTGATGCTCATTAGCTAAAATTATAACCAGAAAATATTCTTTTCAGGTTAGATATCTAAATAATAAATAAATAAATAAAAAAAAAACCAGCCAATTAAAAATTACTGTCGCAAAAGAAAATCGAACTGAAAGCAAATACAATGTTCAGTCTATTGAGTGATGCTGTATCAACACATTGCTGCCATCAATGCCAGACATAAATTTGCAAATATCACTAGAATAGAAAATCACGATTTGTGTTTTCCCTTCATTTTGATAAAATAGCATTAAAAATGATTTGAAGTAGAATATGTAATTTTGAAGGAGGAAAAATTTTCCCCCCCTATACATGAATAAACAAAATTTTGAATGTAACACAGATTGAGCTAGAGTCAGTCCAAGCCCAAACACTAATATAACAAATGAGTGCATTTTATCTCCATATCTTACGTGTGCGACTCATTACATCACGTCACATATCAGTGTTTTGATAAAAAAAGAATGCAAAAACTTGGAGATGAGAAGGAAAGGAAAAAGTAATTTAGGCTTTGGGTTTTTCAGAAGCGCTATTGCACTGGGCTCCGGAGTCCTGTATTTATGAGCTCCGGTGAATTCTGACCAATATTTAAATATTTACTGAAAACAGAGAAGTAACTGAGCTGAGCTCTGGTGCAAATTAAGCACTGCATATATGCAAGAAAATACATAGGCATTAGAGACATTTTATATCGACTATCAAGGTGCTTAATCATACTTTTTCGTGTTTTGTCACAATTTTTTTTACAAGATATACACAGCATCAACAATGCTGCAGTTATGCTTTTGAATGTTGTTGAGGGCATTTGCAATTGGTTCCAGTTATTGAAACTAGGGATGCACCGAATATTCGGTATCTATTCGGTGTTCGGCCATACTACCGAATATTTGGTTAGGTCGAATATCAAACTATTATGCCAAATATCGAAATATCCGATAGACTTCAGCCAGACTGAATACTTAATACCTTTTTAAAAGCCTTAAAACAGCTTTTAAGATATTTAGAATAATTAGAAATAGAATTGTACAGTACACTCCCTCTAATCCACACAGGTTGGGACCAAGGGTTTTGCAAATTATAGAATTTTGCGGATTATAGGTCATTTCTTTATTTACATTGTAATATTTGGAATTTATCAACAAATATAGTAACACATTGTAAATAAATAACACAGAAATAAAAGAAATCGCTTTTATATATATATGTATAAACTATACCCAATATTAGAAATACATTTAAATAATATAATAATGCACAATTAATAGAAACATTTCTATTTATTTTTAGATCTCAAACATTGCAGTGATAATGGTTTGCTTTATAGCTTTTAATTTATACTCTGCTATTTAATCTTGAAGCCTTTTACAAGAGTCGGGATTTCTTGATAAATAACAAAAGTTTGTTTTTCTAAAGGATTAAGACATTTATCCAAAAGAGCTAACCCCTCTTTGAAAGTAATTTCACCTTTTTATATAGCCTCAAATGCATTCAGAAAATAGCAGTCTAATAGTTATTTATAAGATACACGGAATATTTCTTTCTAAAACTAATGCAGAAATGCATTAAGAAATTTTAGTGCATTTAAAATTAATTAATTCTTTATAAATTCATCAGATTAGTCAACTTTTATTACAGTTAAAATGTGTGTTATTTTGCTTAAAAAAGATTTTAACCCTTTGTTTACATGTGAAATATAGTGTGGATTATAGGCATTTGTGGATTATTGAGTTGCGGATTAGAGGAAGTGTACTGTATTTAGATAAAAAATAATGCATAGAATTATATTTAAATGAAAGAGAATGCTTTTACATTTTTTATTTGCTATTTGAAAAGTATCAAATAAGAAAATCAACCAATAATGACGATTTTAGTCCCTTCCTAACAAACAGAATAGCACTGTAAAATTTTTCATCTAATTCCTTCAAAATTTCCCTTTGACTTTAAAATATTTGTTTTAGAATATAAGAAAATTTTATTTCTTCTAATTCAGAGAGGAATCCATGAAAAAATTTTATCAATTACACAAGCTTTAAAACTATCCTCTTCTTAAATAACAATTCAAAGCATAGATTTTTTTTAGTGTAAAATTTACTTGTAAAAAGGTCTTGTGGAAGTATGTGTGTTAAATATTATATAAAATTGCTTTAAAATTTAACTTTGTAATACTTTCAAACTCTGAGATTTAAAAGTATTTGGCAAACTGACTGAACATTTGGTATTCGGCCGAATAGTTACTATTCGGCTGGCTGAATATTTGGTATTTGGTTTACCTGTTACCTGAATATTTGGTATTCGGACAAAATCACTATTTGGTATATCCCTAGCTCAAACATTTCTTTCCAAAACAAAATCGGACAAAAGGAGTTTAATGTTTGTGTTGATTTTCTCTGTTTTCTGCACAAATGTTCAACAAAGTAGCTCATCTTTTAATGTAAACTTTGAGTACTTCTTTCATTGAATTTCATAGAGTTTCACTAGGAGTTTTGCCATTTTTTTAAAATGAAAAACAAAGAATAAAAAGTAGCTTTCACATATTTTTCAAATCAAAAGTTAAACTCTATTCTAAATAAAAAAACAAGATAAAACTATTAACTACAGATTCTCACTAGAAAAACTGCGAATCACATCACAGATCACATGGAACAAGAACAATCAACCAACAAGGATATACCCGATGATGTCATACCAGACCTTCAGAATCTGAGTTGCATCATCTAATTTTCTTACACAATAAGCATGCTTCACTGCATTAGAATTGAAATTAGGCTATCCAAATCTAAATAATTTTTTATCATCTCTCTATTCTAAAAAAAAGTAACTACCGCTGTCACCGCCGCCGGTTTTGAACTTTTGTGACCGAAGGTTTTTCTTCATTAATATTAAGAAAAATAATGCATACAAAAATATGAAAATCGGTGGTTTTACACAGAAATGTTTGATAAACATGCTGATGCAGACAGTTTTCAAATCGAAGAATTATTTTAAGAGATATTTAATGCTAAAGTTGGACAAAATCGTTCCACTAAAAAAGTTTTATAGCAGCAAAAACTATACATGGCAGTGTAATCATTTTTAGATCATTTTATGCGTTAGAATTTGCCGGAGTGCAGATTGCATTAATTTTTTTATTTTGACTCATTTTTTGAGGTTTTATTTCTATATTAAATTCAAATTTTCAGCATTTCTAAATATATTTTTTTCATTATTTTAGAAAATGGTATTAATTTATACTGTTGCCAAATGTATAAACAGCACAAGCAATAATGTTTGCATCAAATTAAAAATTTATTTACACGTGACTATTATAAACAGAACAAATCATTTGGAATTAGAATTAAATAATTATGTACAAAAAGCAGGAACTTATTAAAAATTACGTCATAAAAAGTATACACGTGAATTTTAAAAGAGAAAGGATATTGTAAAATAATAAATTCCTTAACATGCGTTAGAAGTCTTAAATAGGAGAAATTACGTCATATTTACGTCACATTATAGTTACTACATAAAATGAACACAAAATAATATTGCAAAACAATTTAAATTTAGAAATTGCGCTAGACATTTATTTGATATTTTGAGAGGATCTTTTCAACTATTTTTGTAAGAAAAGCGCAAATAATATTTCATTTCTAACAAAAGTATTTTCACGTGAATATTTAAAAGAGAAAGAATAGCTTGGTAAAAATTACGTCAGATTAAAAACGATTAATTTAAAATGTCTCATTTAAAAGAACTTTCTTTTCGCATTGTTAAAAAATACCAGGGGACAAAGACTCTGTTTACTTAATTCCTTTTATATTAGCGTATTTTGAAATGTTGTTACACGTGTCTACATCATCAAGTTATTTTTATTTCGACGTTTTATTTGTATTTTCATTAATGTTGTACTAATTTATTTGTTCTTTCGTTATTTAAAATAAAAATTGTCAATTTGTATAATTTGGCGAGTGGTTTGGTGATTTATATAATTTGGTGAAATTGGTCGACGGGATAATAAAGTAGTACCGCAGCGGATTTGACGTTAAAATTCCCCAATCAAAGAGAAATGAACAGAAATTCGTTTATAGGGAGATCGCCACTGTTTTTTAAATTATAATTCAATCTTTCGAAATCTTTTTAAAGCTGATCAAACTAGCGTGCATTTAGAGTCTGCGGTCTCTGGATGGGGGTTAGCGAGCGTAGCTCGTAGGGGGCCAAGCCTCCTAGTATTTAAAAAAAAATTCTTTAGTTTTAGAGTTAAAAAAAACGCCAGTTTTTTTTTTTTTTTTTAAACATTTGGTTTAAACCAAACAACCCTGCTTATAATGCTCATAAAGAAAATAAACACACACACATAAGTAAACTAATTTACTATTATTATTTGCTCTAATTATTTCAATGCTAAAATTAACTTCATACCAAAGTTAACATAACTTATTCACTCTTACCTCTATAAGAGTCATATTCTTTAGATAAAAAGTCCTTCCGGCCAGTGCCAGGAGGAAAAGGTAGCTTTCATATTCCTTATTTTTAAAAAGCCAGCTTATAATATTCAAACACACAGAGCTCAATTTAGGGGAAACCAATTATAGGAGATTCAATACTAAGTTTTATCAATACTAAATCATTATGAATGAGAATTTCGCGAAATTAGTCAGCTTTATCCAAGCTGCTTTTATTTAAAGTATCTTATATTTGGTTGCCAAATTCAGCGATATCTTGAAGTGCCTGCCATTTTAAGACAACATGGTGGATGAGGCTAACCAGTGAAGTTGGTCGAGACCTTAGTAATTCCTGCGCACATGCTCACTCACATCAGAATCGGTTGATACATCCGAGTGCTGTCACCAGTGTTCTCGCTGGCTTTTGACCAGAATTAGCAATTTGGCGAATAAGAAATATAAAACAGTAGCCAAATGAACAGAAATGTTAGCAAAATAGATTGGGCTTGAAACAGTGAAAAATCTATCTTTAACTCTTTATTGTATCCCTTTTTCTTCAATATGTTCTAAAATAACTTAATTTTTTGTAATTGCTTATACAATAGAAATTCGAGTATCCCCTATAGAAACTATTAAAAATAAGTTACATCCAAATTGGTTCATAAATACGCCTATTATCGCGTGACAAAATCAGGTCATTTCAAAATGTCAGCCACAATAGAAATTCAAAATGTTATAACTCAACCATTTTCTTATAGACAAAACGAAAACTGTTCCGGAATCTTTGTATTAAGGTCAAACACATACGAAAAAAATCTTTTTCATTTTCCAATTTTTTGGTATCTCATTTTAAATTAAAAATTTTTTTAAATGGCCGCCATTTTGAAACAAGATGGCTGATGAAGCTGGCGAACAAACTCGGTCGAGACATTGGTATTGTGACATGTCATCTGAGCAGCCAGAAACCAGATGACCACATAAAGTAATAAGCATTTTTAATTGGGATCTCCAGATGCCTAAACTATAACTTCACATGTCGGTGCTTCACAAAATCCAGATGTAACTTGTAAACTGAATTTAATGATGTAAATAATTGAAAAATGCTCGCTTGGCACTTGTAAGAACTGAAACTTTGTTGATAAGATGAATCAAGATACCACGTGGGTTGGCTATGAGACAGACTGAACTCTCGAAAGGGCCCCGTGGATGAGATGCTGCTTTGACGCGGCCGATGGCGGTCATTATCAGTCTGCTGGAGGAGCGATCCACTCCTAAAAAGATAAATTTTTTCTGTGTCAAGAAATGTATGTGTGCTTGCTGTGTGTGTGTGTGTCTGTGTGTCGTCAAAAAAAAAAAACTGTAGAAAATGAACTCAAAGTTCTTTTTATTTTAGTTAAGATTAATTCCTTAAGTTAGATTTTTATTGGCGTTACAGCTGTTGTCAGAAGTTGGGATTTTGAGTTGTTCAAAGAAAGCTTGGGCACACACGCACACAAAAACTTAGCTAGCTTAGGTATAAGCCTGCACTTTACCCATGGAATGATCAATTGAAGATTGTTCTTTCAAGGAATGAAGAAGTTACTATCCTGACCAGGAAAAAGAAAATAAAGGAAAGTCCCCGTGTGTTGGAAGAGAAAAAAATCGTGAAATTTCCGTGCAGTTCTGAAATCTTTGTCCAACGTGGGAAAAGAGAAGAAGAAGAAGCTCCTGGGTTCTATTAGGAAGCAAGTCTGAAGTTGCTGTTCGTTTTTTTCAGCAGACGGAAAAGAGAAGAAAGTTTCATCTTCCGAAGGCGGAATTTCATCTCTCGGACCCCCTCTGTGTTGATAGAAAATTTCCCTCCTCTCAGTGTTGAAGGAAGCAAGGAAATTCAAGATTGTAGCTCGTGCGAATGAAGAAGAGCAAGGGTGTTTTCCAACCCTTGACCCTTGTCAGCTGTGGTGAAAAAAAAGGGTTATGTTTTGACCTATTTTTGTGAGAAAAGGAGAACTCGTGTTTGCCTCTAGTGCAGCGTGGTTCTGTGAATTATGTGTGATATTGCAGCGGTAGAATTGATAAAAAAAAGTCACTGGTCCAAAGGACCAGTAAACATCAGATTTTACTGGTCCGCAGTCATTGTCACTGGCCCGCTACATAAAATACTATTAAGTACCTTTAACCCTTTGATTGACACCCCCTTCCCCCTCCTCCTCCTAGAATATAAACCAAACTTCCTTTCAGTTACCCAAGATTTTCGGCATAATAAAATGTAAAATTATAATTTTCTAAAAATTAAATAAACAGACATGAACAAAAACTATAAAATTATTAATTATATATTTTATTTCTGATTATTTATTTCAACTGACTAAGTTTTAATGCAATTTTTTACTTATTTTTTAAAATAAAATAAAATTCTGTGGTTTGTGTTTGGTTGCGGTTATCTAAGGGACGGGAAAATTTACATTTACCTGTCAGAGAGGGGAAAAAAGTTACTGGTCCTGCGGACCACTAAATTTTTTAAATTAGTGGTCCGATTGAATTTTTAGTGGTCTCGGACCAGCAGACCACCAAGGATTTCGAACGCTGTATTGTGTATTTGTGATACAGATTCCGAAGGTATTTTCGCCTATTTTGGATTACCGTTCGTTAGTGGCTGAAGCCTTCAAGTGGGGTAAGTCACAATTTGGAATTTGGAGTTGGTGATTTTTTTTTAAATTTAATTAAATTTAAAATTGCTGATTTTATGCAAAATTCTAAAACTTGAATAACAAAATTTGAAGGTGCATCTAGACATGGGAGTGAGTCAGCATTTTACATATTGTTATTGTAATAAATGTTATGCTTGATTGCAGGGTTCACTGATATATATCAATGGATATATATCATGATATATATCTTGATATATATCCGATATTTATTTTTAAAATATCAAGATTTTTGATATTTTCGATATTTTCAAATTCTTGACATTTATTTTCAAAATATCAAGATGTTTGATATTTTGTATATTTGATATTTACTTTCAAAATATCACCGTGCAAGGAAATTTTGATATTTTTCACATTCAAAGCAAGTGTAAATGAAATTTCCACCTGTTATTGACTGTGTCATTCTGTAGATAATGAACTTTTGCCTCTGGCAGTGACTTTTTTAGGAAAAGAAGAAAACTAATATTTTCCAAGCTTTATGTTTCAAACTTTTATTTTTAAATGTAGAACTAATAATTATGTTAGACAGTTAATTCAGAACAGCCATTGAAAGATAAAACGTAATTTTGAAAATCATTTATATGCAGCCAGGGTTTGTTGATATATATCAATGGATATCCAATATAGATATATCCAATATTTATTTTCAAAATATCAAGATTTTTGATATTTTCATATTACTCGATATTTATTTTCAGTGTATCAAGATGTTTCATATTTGCTGCATTTGATATTTATTTTCAAAATATGAATGCGTGCAAGATATTTTTGATATTTTCAGTCGCAATTCGTAATATTTCAGTGTAAATGAAATAAATTTTCAACTGTTATTTGACTGTGAATCTGTAGATAAAGAACTTGTCTCTTCTGGATGTGACTTTTTTAGCCAAAAAGGAAAACAAATGTATTTTTCAAACTTTAGATTTGAAGCATTTTTTTAAAATGTTGAACTAATAATTGTGTGGGATATAATTAATTCAGAACAACCATTGACAGATAAACCGACTAATTAAATAAGCAATTATATACAGCTTCATTAGAAAAGAATCTTTTCTCAAGTTTTGGTTCGATACAGCATGATAACTATACAGCATGTTAGGTAATACGAAATAAAATATTTTATACTTACATTTATGTTAAAACTTTTCAATTAAAAAAACTTTTTTTGTATTTAAAATTTTGTTTTTAAAATATCTGATTTTTTTATACTTGATCTTGATACTGAATCCTATAGTTAGTTTTTTTTATAAGTGTAAAATCAAATTGTTACTGTTTTCAATTATTTCATCTTCAATTTTGTTCTAAGTGAAAAAAAAAAAAAAATGCATTTTTAGAATATTCTTTGATTAAGTTTTGATGTTAAGTGCAGTATATTTTAGTTCTAATCTATATTATGCTCAAAAACATTTATTATCAGCGGTAAGTTGGCTGCTTTGAAAATATCGGATATATATCGAAAATATCTGATATATATCAAAATATTGGATATTTTTGATATTTTCGAAAATATCATGATATTTACAAACCCTGCTTGATTGTGATTATATTGTATGAAAAACAGTATATTTTGTTTGTTTGTTGTATTGAAGTAGAGTAGTACCTTTTATATAGAGAAATTTGGGTTGAAAAAAGAGAGTTAGATATGGCTTTCCTGGGTAAGGGAAAAAAAGAAAATTTAAAGAAATTAGTTGATGAACAGGAACTTGCCAGGACGGGAAACAAAACCCAGATTCAATTAAAGCATTTAGTGCTGGAATCTGAGGATTATGAAGAATACGTTCAGGCTCTTTATGAGACTATACTAGCGACAGCTCAAGGAGAATTAGAAAGGCAAGAAAGTGAGCGCACTCGGTTGCAGGCACTCAAACGTGAGGACATGTTGCGGAAACAGACATGGGATCACGATCAGGCCATTCGTAAAGAAAAATTGCAGCAAGAAAAAGAATTAAAAGAACAGGAATTAAAAAATAAATTTGAGCTAGAAAAACTAAGAATCAAGAAAGGAATTCCCCCGGCCCTGGAAAATGCAAATAGTATACCTTCGCGTTCCTCAAAACAGAATAAAAAAAAATTAATCCTGGATTTTAATCCTGAAAAAACAGACAATAGCCTGTATTTGGTTTTGTTTGTACGCCAAGCTAAACGGGTTAGAATACCAAAAGAAAATTAGGTCTCTAATTTAATTGGGCTCCTACCAGTGGATATCATTTCAATTATTGCTAGACAACCCGAGACAGATTCAGAGGATTATAACATATAACATTAAAAGTATCTTGTTAAAAAAACTTAAATTAAACCCAGAGAGTTTTCGACAAAAGTTTGTGAGCCATCAAAAATCACAATCACTAAATTGGCAAGATTTCGGTTTCGAAATCCGAAATTGCTTAAACGAATGGTTAGCGGGCTTATCAATAACTTCCCTTGATGAATTAAAAGATTTTTTGGTCGCTGATCAAATTAAAAGGCGTGCAAAGTTTGAAATATGCAAACATTTTATTGACAAATGACCACTGCTTAAGACGGAAGCAGAAATAGTTTAGTTGTTAGATGGTTATGACGGTGTCAGAGCGTCGTTTGAGAAAAATCGGTATGCAGAGGATGGAAATATTCGTCCAAAATCGGATGAAAAACAGGCAGAAACAAAGAATGAAACTCCCCTCCCTAGTGCGTCAGCCCAACGCGGTACCATGAGTCGGGAGAAGGCATTCGAAAAAAGAGTGGAGCGTAGATGTTTCCATTGCAACTCAAAGAACCATTTACGAAATTTTTGTCCGGAATTGAATAAAAATTCAGGATCTAGGAATTTGGGTGAAGAGGGTGAAACGTGAGCGAAAGCTAGAGTGAGCTATGTAGGAGTGGAGAGGTTAAATTCTAGATGTGTCAGGGATAAACAACGGAAGGCCGTAGACAAACGTAAATTACCACTCATTGATATAAATATTTTGGGCAGAAAAGTAAAAGGAATAAATGATTCGGGTACGGAATTATCCATTTTTTGAAGCAAATTAATTGCACAGAAGTATAAAATGGGTGAACAGATCGAGTTAGTTCCGGCCATCGGAAAAATTCGCAGAGCAGACCTGGCGAAGGTTCCAGTTTCTTTGTGGAATAGAAACCAGAATAATTCACCCAGGATTTTTATAACGGCAGCACTGGTGTCGGAATTAAATTGTGAAGCTTTGCTGACACCTTGCATTTGTAGGCGTTTGTTTAAATTGAGAAAGCCAGATCGCAGGTACGCGAGGTAGAGTAATTTTAATACCAAGGTGCAACAAAAGAGTAAAGTTGAGAACGCAGGATTAGGTAAAATTAAAACTGGCGAAAGTTTTAAGGGCAATGAAAAATTTGAACCCGAGGTGATAAATAAGACACTAGAAAATCGCGGGGAGGTCACAAAAATAAATGCGGACCATTCCGGATTAAAAGGTTTGGAAGAATTTGATCCAGAAAGAGTTAGTGAAATTCCCGTTGTACCGGCGAATAACTTAGAGGTTATTCCAGATGTAATTGGTGAGGAAAAACAAATTTTAAAATTTCCTGTACGTGATAAATCGAGTAACGAGAATATTCTTATGAGCGGTGTTACGGTAAAACTCTCGGCCAGAGAACTAGAAGGGAAATCGAAAGAATGGATTCCGATCGCGGAAGTAGGTCAAATCTTCGCGTACAAAAAAGAAAAACGAAGAGAGAAATCCAGAATCTGTTTTCAGTTTTTCAGGAAACAATTTTGTTTATCAGAGCTGTAAGAGATAAACAGAGATTGGAGATATTTTGTTTTATTTTGTTTTGCTAAGAGTGAATTATATATTGTGTTATTTAGTTTTATAGTGTGTGAACATGTGTTTATTTGAAAAGTGATTTTTATACATCAAATTAAATAAATTGTCCATTGTATGAACCTTATAAAGTAAAAGTGAAAGGATTTAATATATTAACCAGAAGAGTTAATAGGAGTTAGTTGTTTTATGAAAGACTATTGAGTCAGTATTGAGAAGTAAGAGGATTAAAAATATAACTAATCTCGGATGTCCTAGACATTAAAGTTATAAATGCTGTTTTATTTTGGCTTGATAAATGGAAAAAAAATTAAATTGAGGAAATTAATAGTGTTGAAGTTTAGAAATTGCATTTTGACTTAGTAATTGTATTTTGTACAGAATAGTTAAAATATACATTTTGGTTCTTAATGTTAATATTGTTAATATTATTCTCTTTAAATTACTTTAAATTGAGAAAAAAACCCCTATTGTTTTGAAACAAGTAAAGATTAAGAAGAACCTTATGATAGAAGTACTTGAAAATTTTGGTTAACTGATTTATGTTAAAAAAGGTTTTTAAATCAGTTAGTGAGGGACTGAATTGCTATAGGTCTGTGTAGAATACAGATGGTATATATTATTAAGAATAGTTTAAGTGTTTGTTTTATTGGTGCATTGGAATTCTTTCTTAAGTAACTTATCCATATATAAAAATTATTCTTTTTTTATCCTTGTGAATGTGAGAGAGCGAACTTTTATTGGAAGTACCTGTGGTGTTTAAAATTTTTATCTAGTCTGATTATGTTAAAAGTCAATTCATAATGAAGGTACTGGTTTGTTATAAAATTGTTGGAGTGCTTATTATTAATCGTAGAATTATTATATAACCGTGTGCCATTGCATTGTGTTTATTATGTTTATTGTGTGTTATGCTGAATCCCTTCGATGGTACTTTCTGATAAATGTTTTGATTTTGAAATTTTAAATTTTATTAATTTTGGAGTAGATAGCATTGTTAGGGATAACATTAACTCTGAATTACATTGTGATTGTGCACCCTAGTGTGAAAATTTTCCCTTATGCAAAAATTTATATGGGGCATGGAGGGCTGTGACGTGTCATCTGAGCAACCAGAAACCAGATGACCACGTAAAGTAATAAACATTTTTAATTGGGATCTCCAGATGCCTAAACTATAACTTCACATGTCGGTGCTTCACAAAATCCAGATGTAACTTGTAAACTGAATTTAATGATGTAAATAATTGAAAAATGCTCGCTTGGCACTTGTAAGAACTGAAACTTTGTTGATAAGATGAATCAAGACACCACATGGGTTGGCTATGAGACAGACTGAACTCTCGAAAGGGCCCCATGGATGAGATGCTGCTTTGACGCGACTGACGGCGGTCATTATCGGTCTGCTGGAGGAGCAATCCGCTCCTAAAAAGATAAATTTTTGCTGTGTCATGTATGTGTGCTTGCTGTGTGTGTGTCCGTGTGTCGTCAATAAAAAACTGTAGAAAATGAACTCAAAGTTCTTTTTATTTTAGTTAAGATTAATTCCTTAAGTTAGATTTTTATTGGCGTTACAGTATGTACTATGTACACACCAAGGTACATCCAAATTGGCTCATAAATATGTTTGTTATCGCGTGACAAAAATCAGGTCTTTCAAAATGTCAGCCACACTAGAAATTCAAAGTGCTATAACTCAGCCATTTTTTAAGACATAGACGAAACAAAAACTGCTCCGGAATCGTTGTATCAAGGTCAAACACATAAGATCAAATTTTTTTCAATTTTCAATTTTTTGGTACCACATTGCAAATTTTTAAATTTTTAAAAAAATTTAAATGGCTGCCATTTTGAAACAAGATGGCGGAACGAACTTGGTCGAGACATTGGTATGTACTATGTGTACAGGGTGATTCAAAAAAGATGGGAAAATTTTTAAGAGGTGATAGTACACACCCAAACAAACATTTTGTATCAAAGAATGCATGGTCAAAAACTAAACGTAAAAAAGTTAGAGGGCGCCAAAAGTTATGTTCTTATACGAGGCAAAAACACACAATGAATGATTAAGTTAAGTTACGAAAACAAATTTAATGGCATTTGATTACAATAAGTGCTCAAAACATTGACCGGCAGCTGTTATGCACGCAGTACAACGGCAAAGAACAGATTGGCGAATTTTCTGAAACACACCAGGCACCACCGTGCGTGCCAGATCTTTCATGTCTCGATTTTTTTTTATGGGGACAGCTAAAGGCTCTTGTGTATGAGACTCCCATTGAATCCGCAGAAGAACTTGTTGCCAAGCTTTCGGCTGCTGTAGGGGAAGTTCGCGATATGCCTGGTGTGTTTCAGGAAATTCGCCAATCTGTTCTTCGCCGTTGTACTGCGTGCATAACAGCTGCCGGTCAATGTTTTGAGCACTTATTGTAATCAAATGCCATTAAATTTGTTTTCGTAACTTAACTTAATCGCTCATTGTGTGTTTTTGCCTCGTATAAGAACATAACTTCTGGCGCCCTCTAACTTTTTTACGTTTAGTTTTCGACCATGCATTCTTTGATACAAAATGTTTGTTTGGGTGTGTACTATCACCTCTTAAAAAATTTCCCATCTTTTTTTAATCACCCTGTATACCAAGTTACATCCAAATCGGTTCATAAATACGAGAGTTACAGTGTGATAAAGATCAGATATATATATCAACATTTGAACAAAGGGTGGTTTTGGGGTTTGAGGGTCATGATCGATGAAAATATACCAAAATTTTTTGAAATCGCTTTCCTCTGAACGGCTGCAATAGGTAGCTTTTTGTAATGAAAGCAACCTAAAATCATAGGACTAAAGTCAAAACTCTAAAGAAATATTATTAACAGACAAAGACATAAATGACATACAGTGATGGAAATGATCACTGCCCTTTCTTCCCGTAAAACCTTTGTTAACATTGAAAAAGCCACTGCAATTTTCAAGCTATTGATTTGACAGATCCATTTCATTTAACAGTGCAATAAGAGACATGAATAGGCTGGTTAATATGACCCAGAGTTCAGATTATTCAGCAAGCTGCACACAATTTAGGGATAAGTAAATAGGAAAAAGTTCATTATAAAAGGGCAAAAACACATCAAAGTTTGAGACGAAGCGAATGAAGGAAAATGGAAAGCAGCATGAAAAACTCGTTGTCTTTATTTAACAATTACACTGTGTTTTGACAATTCTTCCAAATTTGCATAGATTTTTTTCTGTGTAAATGTCTTGTTCTTCAGTAACTTGTCTGTATCAACATTGCAGGAGAAGTAGAAAAACCTATCTATAGCTGATTGAATTTATTTTTTTCAGAATGCTTTTTTTAAAAAAAGGTCCTTTTAAATTTGTTGGGATGGCTTTTTGTAGCAAAAAACAAACTATTCTAGTTATGCAACACTTTTTTAGTATCATCGGCTGGCATTTTTGCTCTTTTGCTGCTGTCTTTCTCCTCCTCTGATGAACATTCTTTATGCTCCTTATCTTTTTCCAGATCCAGTGGTATCCATTGGTCATTTTTAGTGTCTTTTTAAACTAGTTTTTCTAAATCTTCTTAATTTGTCTCTAAATGTAATGCTTTGCCCAAAGAGACTTTTTCATTTTTGCTTTTGGAAATATTGATATAGCAGTCAGCATTATCAACAGCAAATTTTGTAACAGAATTTTCAGCATCATGAAAATTAGAAGCGTATTGACATTAACTTTTTTCAAAGCAGCATTAAGCTATGGAGATGATTTGAATAGCATAAAGGATTTTTAAATTATCCTTCCAGAATTCCCCCAAAGTTAGCATGATAAAGGAAGCAACATCAAAATATTTGGAAAAGTAGAAAGTTTTTTTAAATGCTTTGTAATTGTGACACGACTGTTTTATGTTAAAACGTGCATCCAATAAAATATCCATTAGCCGAGGCAGAAAAACTGTGAAAAAAATTCTTTGTTAACAACAACAACAAAAAAATGTTAACTAAGGTACTTGTTAACCAAAGCAGGGATTAAAAAAAATTTTTAATAGAAAGAATTTTGGGACACCTGACAATTATTTTCATCTTAAAACAGGACCCTACACATTTTTTTTTTTTTTTTTTAATCTTAAAACAGGACTCTTCACAAAATTCTTTCACCTTAAAAAATACCTTGTGCAAAACTCTTTTGCACCAAAAATAGATTCTTCTCAAATTTAATGATCTTATCTGACCTGTCCTAAAACAGATGGAATCACAAAAGAACCTATTATATAGCTATATGAGGCATTCTCACAAAATTTTTAACTTTCAGGAATAAAAATCTGGTGTAATTAAATTTAATAAAATGACATTTTAAACTCAATAGACGAATGCCTTAATGATTCAAAATAAAGAAAAAATGGTCAGCAGCGAAATTTTTTTTTATTTAACTGAGGTTTAAGTTAAACTTGCCAGTTTAATTTTGCTTACCATTTTACCACTAAACCTTTTTATTTTCTTCTAAATTTTTACTTATAATGAATTTGCATAGGACATTCAAATAAGGAATAATAACAATGTAGTATTTTGAGTACAAAATTTTGGTATAACATTGTCTTAATGGTGTGTTAACCCTCTGACAGTCTTGGAAATGGGCAAAATTGTAATGCTGTTTTCTCTGCATTTTGTTTTAAATGCTAAAAAAAGATGATTCTTTCAACATTTTATTAAAAAACTTAATAACGAATGTAAATGCAGTCCTTGGAAGTTTTAATCATTGTTCAGTGTATTAAAAATACATTAAATCAATAGAATTATATTACTTTAAATATTGCCTTTATTGCAGTGAAACCTGGAGCTTAGTGAACATATTAACACGGGCTTGTCAATGAGGGGGTTAAAGAGGGGACAGTAAGGTGGAAAAAAGGGATGGTAAGGAAAAAAAAGGGGGGGATTGTAATGATGGGATGGTAAGGAAAATTACCACCTATTTTTAGACAAATCATGTTAAGAATAAGTGACAGCCACAATGTTCATTGATTTTTAAAAAACAGTTATTTACATTGGATTAAATAAGATGAACTTTTTAATTTACCTCGAAAAGTGCAGGAATAAACCTTGGAGAGGGTAAGACTACCAATAAAGTCACGATGCTTGAAATCGATATTTAAATGCAGATTTAAATTCTGCAGTAAATTTAATGTTAAAGAATTTTAGCCATTCTGTCGCTAGCATACTTCTGCATGAGGAAAAAGCTGAAAAAATTTTGTGGCTGCATCTGAAGTGATTTTCTGTATAATTTTAGCACGAGGGACTAAAGGAATCCAAAACCCATGGACAGAATTTAAAAAATAATAACAACCGTAAAAATGTGTGCAGGTTAATTTTTTGCTACATATTTATATAAAACAATAGTCCCAGTTTCAGAAAAAAATTACATTGAATTACTTTTATTGAAAAAATTTTATACAGACAGCTCCAATATTAAAAATTAGCATCAGGGACATGGGGCAGTATAGGAATTTCGTGGTATATTTGGACCCCCAACATCGTCCAAAACTTATTTATCTCATTAATATTGTTATGCAGTCATGCAATGGTGTGTATTACAGTATAAGAAAAAAAAAAAAAAAACCAAGAATATGTACTAAAATAAAAACTATTATTCAGGGGCTGAAAAATATATAAAAGTGAAAAATATGTGAGAATGCCCCATAAAGTAAATATAAATTTATATATCTAAATTTAATTATATATAATATTGGTTTATTAAAACAGGACCTTGTTAAAATTCAATTATCTAAGTACGAAACTAAATGTAACACTAATTTCAATTCGCAAAATTACAATTAGAATTTTCACAAATATAAGAAATCATTCACAATTTTAACAAAAACAAGACACTGTGAGAAAAGTCTGCTAGGTACCATTATATATATGAAGTTTGAACAACTATATTTTCACATATTACTTAAAATAGCTATAAAACTGATTTTTGGACATGCCTCAAATGTGATGCACATACCCATACCAAGTTCATCAGAAGCTTATAGAGTTCCCAAAATAACAATGCAAGACAATGTGGAAATGCACAATAATTAATTTACAATTATTTAATTGAATTTCTGAAACATCAACATCATAAAGGCGAAAAATTATCTATTGTTACTTTTATAATTAATTTTAAATAACAGCTGTGTTAAATATAAATTTGTCAAGACTGCATCAGCTTCTATGTACATCAATAATAAAATACATATATCATACTGAAAAATCTTCATTTCATTAATAATTGATAAACAGTTGAAATTTTCAATTATTCTTAAATATGAAAAAAATGTGGATTATCAAGCATTAGAAAAACAAAATAATTTTCACGCAATTTTCTTTTAAATTAATAAAAAGCATGTTGCAAAATGATTAGAGGAAGATAAAAAAAAATAAGGATCCAAAACCATGTAATTTAAACATTTTATTAATAAATAATGCTGCATTTTAAGAATTCTCCCTGTATTTTAGTGGTGTAAAATCATACTTTTCTGGGTAGCAGCAAATTCTAGGTATGGTATTCTACAGATATTATGAACAAACAAGTGCATTTTTTCATGTGAAATACCTTTCTGAGCCAATCACTAAGCAGGGAATGTACTCCAAAGTATGCGAGGCGATGCCCATAGATCAAAAATGCAATCCTGTGTTGGACCAATACAATAAAATCTTGAATAATCTGCTGTTTGTGCGCATTTGGGAAAAACAATTATGCCATCATGAAGCCCTATAAATTCTCTATCTACAAGTATTTGATTATCTTAATTCTTCCTAAAGCTTGGATGCAGTAGCACCAAGAAGTTAAAACTTCCTGTCAAGATAAAAATGCAAACATCAAGAAAGCCCAAACACTTCTAAGAAGATCTAGAAGATATAGTGTAGCAACTGGCTATTTCAGTAATGCTTTAAAACCTGCTAAAAAATCGAATCCCATAAATGCTGAACAACAAATGTTGATCGCAGTGACATCTGATAGCTCTTCATCAGCTGAAACACTTCCTCAATTGAATCCTTATAAATGCTTATGTTTGAACTACCTGATGCTACTGCAATCACCATTTATTGTACAAATATTATGGGATTCAATTTTTTTAGAACTTTCTGGTTGGTCGATTGCCACACAATATCTTCTAAGCACTATACCCAAACGAGATTGAGTGCAACCACTCAGCAGCATGGAGCGGAGTCGCCTGCATTGATTGAGACAGGAAGAACTGCAGTCTGACGCCCTGGGCGGTCTGGTCCAAGTGGAACTGGAAACAGTGGCTGACTAAAGTATCAGGCAAATCACACTCCTAGCAACCTGGGAGCACATCGCAAGAGGCAAACAATGATAATGTCTGCAGATATGAAATGAGTCTGATACCACATACAAGTTACTCAGGGTACCTTCTTATTGACTTATGTTTGATTTCCAACCCCCACGCACATCAAATTACATGGAATATTTAGCAGTAGAGTTTCAACTTCCGCTCATGTGTTTATTTTTTTTCTATGCATTATTTCGTGTTTAACCTATAATTTTACAGGTTGGGTAAAATTAACCCAAGAATTTTTTCTACTCCACACACTAAGCTATTTAGTTTAAATAAATGTTTTTTTCACAACTTCAATTTTGTAAAATATGTATGTAAATAATTTTTGACTTATTAAAATTTAATTGTATTATTGCATAATTAAAAACAAAATAATAATTAAAGATGGGAATTATCACATTGCTAACAAGGCATAAAGCAACTTAGTGAAAAATGTCCAAGCTGGGAATCGAACCCGGGCCCCTGGAATAGATCTCCAGTGAAGCCACAAGGACGATGCCCAGCTTGGCATCTCTCACTTATATAAGTTGGTAAGGCTGCAACCGCAGCACTAGATGGAAAAGTCTTCATGAGCACACAATCTAGCGGCGTAACATGAGACGCAAATGAACCCAGCATCGGTGAATAAAATTACATATTCATCGATGCTGGGTTCATTTGCGTCTCATGTTATGCCGCTAGATTGTGTGCTCATGAAGACTTTTCCATCTAGTGCTGCGGTTGCAGCCCTACCGACTTATATAAGTGAGAGATGCCAAGCTGGGCATCGTCTTTGTGGCTTAGTGGTAGAACACTGGAAATCTATTCCAGGGGCCCGGGTTTGATTCCCGGCTTGGACATTTTTCACTAAGTTGGTTTACGCCTTGTTAGCAATGTGATAATCCCCATCTTTAATATTCAATAATTTCAAGCGTAATTTCACTGCTGAAAAGTAGTTGAAAAATTAATTAAAAAATAATAATTGTTTAATTTTCTTTTAAATTCAAAACTACTTTTAAAGACATAGCTAAAATTTACCAAATCTGTGGTATCATATAACTTTATAAAAAAAAATGGTATATAGGGTTAAATAGCATAAAATGACATCATATAAATTTTTAAAAAAATTTAATGAAAAAATTTACCAGTGTTTATTTGAAACAGCTGTTGCAATGGTAGGATAATTCCCTTCTTGCATACAAACTTCAACATCAAACACAACGGCTGATTCTTCAGGGTATTCAACAGATTCACACTGCCCAGAATTATATTTTGTCCATCCTGATTTAAATTGCCAAGTCTTTGGAAGTGGTGGAATATCAGATTTTAAAAGTTCTTGAAGAGGATTTTCATAATCCACAAGTAACTGCTTTGCAATAAAAGAGAAATGCTCAATAATATTGGAATTAATTAGTTGAGGTAATTTAAAGCTTACTTCAGGCAATGTTGTCGTTTCCTAAAATTACATAGAAAAATAAAATATAAATAAATACAATCAAATTTCATTAAGTAATTCAAAATAATTTCACTGTTAATATGCCTTAGAAATAATGAAAAAACTTCACAAATGAATTTAAAGTTTTTTAATTATTCTTTTGTGTAAAGATTTATGGGACATATCAGTGGCATAACCAGGATTTTCATTTATGTATGTGAAGGAGGGGAGGGGAACAGTGATGACCTTATAGGAGAGAGCAGGGCATAATGCACCTACGGGAACAGTGACCCTCCACCTAATATTTTATTTTTAAAACTTTTCATCTAGGCTAATTGGTTGCAGCACTAGATTGGTTATTTACAGTATATTGATAGCACATGGATAGCTCAGAATGAACCATTTTATCCTGATAAGAGCTTCTAAAAGTAAAATTTTTCTGCAGTATAATTTTCTTTTTTTAGTAATTAAAGATTATACTTTCATATACTTAATTAAGGGTTCTACTCAGTGGTGGGATTCAGCCAGTTTGGTAGAACCAGTTGTTAATTTGTGTTGAGTTCGGCGAACCGGTTGTTAAAATGATGCTTCAAATGCGAAAATCGCATTTACATTAATTTACTTTTTTAAAAAGTTTATCTGCACAATAGCGTTTTCTAACCATGACACTGTGACATGCTCTGATTTGGTTCAATTAATAAAATGTTTCATTTGCAAGAAAAAAAAATCTCTCATCAGTCCTGTAAAGAGCAAATTTAGCTTTTAAAAAATATATGTAAAATTTTGAAGATTTGAAGAATTTTGGGATACAAATCGGCAGCCTAGGTTAATCTTAATTGTATCTCCTGCTTTATTGAACATTACAATAACTACTTATATTCGAATAAAAGGTACTTTGTTTTAGC
Source organism: Maratus speciosus (assembly GCA_963932465.1). Classification (NCBI taxonomy): domain Eukaryota; kingdom Metazoa; phylum Arthropoda; class Arachnida; order Araneae; family Salticidae; genus Maratus; species Maratus speciosus. The sequence continues at coordinate 317,344,672 of OZ010795.1, read as the reverse complement.
TGTTTCTTTTTTAAATATACGGAATGTTCCCTGTTATCACTAATCAATAACTAATGACTAAATCATCAGATTTAGTCATACACTTTCAAAGGCCTTTTTGTTTAAATATTGGTCTTCATATCTTAGAAGTAAATTAAATCAAAGAAGTTTTTTTCGTAAATGTAACAAATTTTAAATTTTTATAAGATCCATGAGTTCTATCAGTTCTATTTAGAAATTTTTTTTTCATTTTCTAACAAATGAAAAAACATTGTATGGGCTAAACTTGCCAAGCCTTGATACTTTGCATTTTATGAATTTCCTGTCTGGCAAGTTTTAAAAAAATAAATGGTAAAAATTCCTAAAATTCTAAATATTATAGCTCAAGATTTGTTGTAGCATGAATAAGGTTTTTCTAAATATGTTATAAAGCACAAAGAACCTCATAAAATTTTTAATTTTGTACAGTTTTTCTAAAGTAAAAACGGTTTCTAAGATGATGGAGAACAGCATTTGAAATATTTTTTAAATTAGAAGTACTCTAAATTTAACGATTTAGGAATTAGCTCTTGTTCAGCGATAAGGAGGGACGCTCTATGCATTTTATAACTGATATTGCCTTGATCACTGTATATTTAAAATAAAATTGCTCGTCTTTCAAAAGCACTGCGTGCAAGAAGCAAAGCATCATAAAGAATGAAAACTAATGATAAAATTTACTAAAATGTCCGAAATTGCTTCGGAAGAAAAAAGGACATACAAAAAAAAAAAAAAAAAAGACGATGCCTTTTATTAGTTCAGAAACTTGAAAAAATATCAAATCTGCAGAAGACCATAAATGTTTTAGTGAGTTCGGAAACATGTTTTTTAAAAGCAGAATAACTAATAAAAAAAAAAAGGTTACTGAATTCTGAACATTTGAATGGAAGTTGTAGTCAATTTGAATGTAGGAATAAACCACAGTTTTTTCCCCGTCACATTACTTGAATATTGGAGAAGTAATATTTCTATGGAAAGCATCTGAAGGACTATTATTTACATTTAATGACACTTATAATTAATACTAATGATCTTCGAGACTATATTTTAAATATTTTTCTAAAGCTATGGAGTTTTTAAAAGTATTCAAAAGGCTAAAAATATTGGCAGAACAAGTTCTGCAAGTTCAGCCGAAATGTAAAAGGGGTTGTCAAAGATAAACATAATATGGTCAGAGAAGAGAAGTCGACTGACTATTACAAATGTATCAAATATAATGAAGATTAGCCTAATTGTCCTAAAAACCTCTAAAAGAATGGGTTCCTACTTTTAAGAATGGAGGACAGATCCGATAACGTTCAAGTAAAGCCAAAGAAAATTGAAAGTGAGGACGATTATCAAGAAGCTGTATATCTAAATATCTCAAATAACACAAGTTATTAAATATTTTGAAACTATTTTCTATACTATAATTTAGTTTTTTTCTACATCCTTTATTGCTATATTAAATTTTATTATTAATACAAAATTTTCAGACATATCTTCTTCGCGTGTGAATTATAGTTACTACAAAAATAATTTTAGAGCCGTTTGAACTACTTATAGAAGACGACATTGACGTATACCTCGGTGAATTTTTCCACTTCTATGAAGCTATATATAAATATCTGAAATAACACAAGTTATTTAATATTTTAAAACTCTTTTCTATACTATAATCTAGTTTTTTCTACATTCTTTATTGTTTTATTTAAGTATTAACTATATGAAATAATATACTACCTTTTTGAATACCTTTTTAAACTTTTCAACATTATAAATATAAAGTTATTTTCAGTACAGGATACCTAAAATAATTCGAATTTATTTTTACTAGTTTCAATATGAAAATGTATAGTGTGCTGATGTATTTCCCCGGCAGTTATCCACGGGCAGTTATTGTATGAAAGTTTAAAAAAGATGTTACATGTTTTTAAACTGAGCTGAATTTGATCATTGATACAAAATTTCTAGATCAATCTTCGTCGCATGCACATTATCGTAACAACAAAAATAACGAAAATAATTTTAGAGTCATTTGAACTACTTATAGAAGATGACATTGATGAATATATCAGTGAAATTTGTGACTGTGGGGGCAAAACTTAACATAAAACACACATTCAAAAAAAAAAAAAAAAAAAAAAAAAAAAATCCATAAAACAAGCACCTAACACCCACAAGAACCGATTTATCAAAATCAACTTTGAAGAAATTGCAAGAATTTATCACCAAAGCAAAGATGTAAATAGGAGGGGCATTCTCACAATCTTTCATGTCCCCGAATAATAATTTTTATTTTAATACACTTTTTTGTGATTTTTTTATTTCATGTACTGGGGAACATCCCATTACATGATTGCATAACAATATTAACGACATAAATAAGTTTTGGACGATGTTGGGGGTCCAAATACCAGGAAAACTCCTATACCATCCCGTGTCCCTGATGCTGATTTTTAAGTTTGGAGCTGTCTGGATAAAATTGTTTCAATAAAAGTAATTCTATGTAATTTTTTTCCGAAACTGACACAATTGTTTTATATAAATATGTAGCAAAAAATTAACCTGCACACATTTTTATGGTTGATACTATTATTTTTTTAATTCTGTTCCTGGGTTTTTCATCCTTACCGTCCCTCTTGCTAAACTTATACAGAAAATCACTTCAGATGCAGCCACAGAATTTTTTTTTTTTGAGTTTTTTCTCATGCAGAAGTACACTAGAGAAAGAATGTCTAAAATTCTTTGGCCGGAAATTTATTGCAGAATTTAAATCAGCATTTAAATATAAATTTCAAGATCATGGCTTTATTGGTAGTCTTACCGTTCCCAAGGTTTATTCCTGCACTTTTCGAGGTAATTAAATTTTTTTTTTTATTTAATCCAATGTTAACAACTGTTTCTAAAAATCAATGAACATTGTGGCTATCACTTAGTCTTAACATGATTTGCCTAAAATAGGTGGTAATTTTCCTTACCGTCCCTTTTTTCTTATACCGTCCCCTTTTTTTACCTTACCGTCCCTTCTTTAATACCCCTTTAAGACAATGTTATACCAATATTTTGTACTAAAAATACTACATTGTTATTATTTCTTATTTGAATGTCCTGTGGGTACTATGCAAATTTATTATAAGGAAAAATTTAGAAGAAAATAAAAAGTTTCAGTGGTAAAATGGTAAGGAAAATTAAACTCACAAAGTTTAATTTTCCATAACATAAGTTTAACATAAACCTCAGTTAAATAAAAAAATTTTTGTTGCTGACCATTTTTTCTTTATTTTGAATCATTAAGGCATTCGTCTATCAGATTAAAATGTTATTTTAGTAAGTTTAATTGTGCCAGATTTTCCACCCCAAAAGTCAAAAGATTGTGAGAATGCCCCAAGAATGCTTGAAATTCGGTAAGTTAGTATTTTCACAAGAATAATAGACTTCGGCAATATCTCCAGCTATTCCTGTAGTAGTATTTTAGTAGTATAGTTAGTATTTTTAGTATCTAACTGATTGCAACTTTAGAACATGGACATGGGCAAATTCTTAAGCTTAAATTTCTGCTATTTTTGTGTTATCTTTAATGTATTATACTGCAGTATTATTGATGCAGTCAGTTTCTGATAGAAATTTTAATCAGTGTTTCATGATTGCCGAATATTTATTGAATAAATCACGTCCTTTTATAGGGAAACATGTTTCAGGATTTTTTTTTTTCATTATACCAAAAGATAATTTTAAAAAATAATAATGTTCTTATAATATTGAAAAGTGTTTCATAATCTATGTGTGATGCTTCATTTTCCTTTCATATTTATGCATCAAAAATCATTCAGACAGCAAACCGGTTGTTAAATTATTTGAATTCCACCACTGATTCTACTTGTTTTTATTTTAAAGTCAATATGCTTAAAAGATAAGTTTTAAATAATATTATATGAGTATGTATTGAACTTGAACATGGGGCACAGTGGACCGCCCACTGCTGGGGTACAGTGGTCCACAAGCCACTCTGCTTCTGTAATGCAGAATTTTCAAAATATTTAAATAATTGCTTATTCTCTATAAAATATATATATATATATATATAATATATATATATATTGTTTTAAAGTAGTTATTTAACTGTAAAATAAATTTAAAAAAAAAAGATTATTTAGCACAGTAAGAAATATTTTGATTTGTATTTACTGCCTTTGAAAAATATAAAAAGGTAGACTATTGACTGTAGCCTGTTATTGCTAAAAGAATTTCTGGCAGGTTCTGAAATTTTATTACAACAAATTTGGCATCAAAACTTTATGGTTATTAATCTGTTGTTTATGCCCATAATGTTGCTCCCAAACCCAAAAGTATCTCAGGAAAATTCCAAGCTCACTCTTACCCATTAAGTATTTTGGAATTTCATATGCACATTGTGAGAATTCGACGATATCTCACATTGAAACTCTCAAAATACAAGGCAAAAGCCAGCATAGGGAAGCTAATGTATTTTCACCTAGCCTCCAAATTTCTTCAGAGTCCTAGAAAATGTCACCAGAGATGAAACAAATACCTCAATTTCTATCAATCTTCGCAGATGACACTAGGGTGAAAGGGACTCTTTTATCTAGCGAGAGAAATATTCTTTTGATGTTCACGAGGGCCTCGTTCCCGTGGGAAAGTAGAAAGTGAAACCAGAGATGAAGCCGGACGCGAAAGTTCCTGACGGCAGCCTATAGAGAAAGGGCTGGCCTATGAGATCATGGCCCACGGATGGTGAGTGGGTAATGGGAGTGGCTTTGGTCCTGGACGGAAAAACGAAACTGATAAAAGAGGATGCGAGAGCATTCTCGGGAGCTTAATTTTCCCTTCTGTTGAAGTTGAGACTTCAAGGTGTTTCTGGTCGTGCAGAGTGGAAATCTCTCATGGGTCGACGGCATCGGGGCATACTCCGAAGCACAGAAAAGCGAAAGCCAGGTGTGGCTGTTAAGATATCTCCATCACGGAGTGGAAGATCGGAGGTTCCTAAACCTCGGTTAAACACCTACAAAAGTGCGACATTCCTGTCGAGCATCGCGAGCTCTATCTTCGAAAATAGTGGACATTGAATAAGTAAGAGACTGACTACACTGAAAGCGATCTATTATTCGAGGACTGGACTTGATTCTATGAATATATTATTATCCAGGGTGTCTACAGAAATTCTAAAAAAAAGTTCCCTGATTTTTCCATGATTTCCCTGACTATTTTTATCAGCCTTCCCTGATTTCCATTATTAACAATACACATACGGTATTTTTTCATGTATGCCGATTCCTCATATAACACACTTATCCAGCTTGCTAATATCTCATTTGGGAGAAAAAAACAAGAGAAAAACATAAAAATTGCCTAATATTTATTAAGTATTGGTTGACAGTTTTATAAATCCGAACTCAACTAACTTCATAGCGTCCAACTTCATTAGTCCAACATCATATAGAAGCCAATGGATATCGGATGACCAGAAAGTTTCCTCATTTTCTGAAAAATATTCAATTCTAAGAGTTACCTATATCTGACGGGATAACTAATTGGATTAAGCTGGGCACATGGTCAGGTTATGCTAATGTATCATTTAAAATTTTTAAAAATGTGTAAATTGCCTTCAATATAAGTGCTATCTATGTACAGAAAATCACAACATGTGATCCCCTTAATTTACGTTTAATATCAAAAACTCATACCATGCACGTCTTTTAAAAAATATTGGGAAAGATTAATCAGCATGTGAAAAAATATGGCACATAAAATAGATGAATCAATCTCGTTGGCAAGGTGAAAATGCAAATATTTTCGCACTATAGACAAATTTCCCTGATTTTCCAGTATTTTTACAAAGTTCCCTGACATTTCCCTGATTTTTCCAGAGTGATAAACCTCCCTGATTTTTCCATGATTCCCTGATTTCCAGAATCTGTAGACACCCTGTTATCAGCTGAACTCGAACCCTTATATGAAAAATGTTGTAATTATGAATTATTTAATCAAGAAAATTCTTATTTAATTGTTTGTGAAACAATAAAATATTTTTTCGATATTGATAAGACCAGGCCGTTGAAGTTGCCCGCTACCACACACCTAACGACATCGGCTCCGTTACAACTTGGTGGCAGCTAGAAGATTTTCAGCAAGAATAATTGTTATTAGAGGAAAGCCCAGGAGGAAACAGACGGCGAACACCCGGAGTTTCTGACGACAACTCGAGAGGCAGCCGAAAGAATCGAAACTACAGTTCCGAGGAAGACAGAAGGACAGCCCTTCGGGAGCAAAAGACAGTTCACCCAGAACAAAAGACAGTTCGTCCAGAACGAAAGACAGTTCATCCAGAACAACGGCAATGAGACAGTTCATCTAGATCAACTAGACAGTGCTTCAAGACAGTGCAAGGTGGACCTTGGGCGACAAACAGTGGGATGCAACACGCCCGATACGAGCCCTTGAGCTACAGTGGACGACACCCACGGAGTGCCATAACAGACCGTTCCCCAGACAATATACTTCAAGCAACAGCTGCAACAGGTAAGCTCATTTCATTTTGAGAGGCTCTTAAACTATTATTTATCATACTGATAGGATGTTAAAATGTTGTTTAAATAAAAATATGAGAAACATTTTTATTTTGAGGTAAAGGAAAATACCAAGATTATGATAAATCAATAATGTGTAGTTAATTGAAAACTAACGTTTAATGCAAATTTATATGTTATGTTATCTTTATCAGTATTTGTAATATTTGGAATGCAGAAAGGATTAGATAGGCTAAATTCATAACTACTCAAAAAAAAAAAAAAAATTCCCAGTAAAAATTTTTTTTTTCTTGTATGACGAATATATAATGTAAGAGTAATGTGTAAGAAATATATTTTGATGAGTGATTGTATAAAGAGAATTTTTGATGCATGCTGGATTGCTAAATGACAAACAGAGTAAATTAAACTTTTACCCTAAATAGTATAGATGCATTTTGATAAAGGTTGCAGAGAGTGTTCAGTTCTTGAGAAATACTGGGAATGTAGTTTGCCTATAGTATTTGAAAAATTACTTATTGTTTTCATATTGTGTGTATAGGGACTCTAAAGCTTTAAAATTTCGAATTTTAGTTTTTGCTTTACGTTTGGCACAAGAATATAGAAATTCTGAAAATCCTTTGAAAAATCATAAAATAATTTTTACGTATTGGTTATGCATTTGAAATGTTTATTTATATTGTGTGATTAGGGGTAAAATATTTATTGTGAGGTGTAAGGTTCATATACTTCTAAATTGATAAACAAAACGAATAGTTTCCGTTTGTATTATTTCAACACACCGTAGTCATGTCAAAGTTAAATTCACTGAAGTACTGCAGGAAAGCGGATTTACAGAATCTCGCGGAAGTTTTAGGGGTGGAAATAGATGAACAAGACAATATGGCAATGATAATCGAAAAAATTGAAGCAGCAGAAAAATACGACGAGGAACTGACGTTAGTACAGGCAGGGTACATCGTGAAGGATAGGGAAGAACGCATCACGGCAAAAAAAGAGAGAGAGAGAGGAAAGAGAGAGAGAAGAGAGAGTTAGGGAAGAGAGAGAGAAAGATAAGGAAAGGGCGTTTACTTTAGAACAGCTAAAATTAACACAGAGTTCAGAAAGGCGAAATTCTACGGTAAGCAGCGGTTCCGAAAGATCCGTTAGATTACCTCTTAAAACTATTATGCATCGTTTCGATCCTGAACGATCCGACATAACATTATTCCTGAATTTGTTCGAGCGACAGGCGAATAGGTCCAGAATAGAGCAAGATGAATACGTCACGCACTTGTTAGCATTATTGCCGGTGGAAATTGCAGAATTAATCTTACGCGAACCAACTCAAAAAATTGACAATTTCGAACATGTTAAATCGCTTTTATTAGCCCGGTACAGGCTGAGTGCGGAAGCGTACCGTCAAAAATTGAATAAACATACGCGTAATCCAGGAAACCCGTGGAGAGATCTCATATTCGAATTGAATAGTTTTCTTGAAGGATGGATTAACGGTTTGGGGATTACGCAATTTTCTGAATTAAAAGACTTGTTGATCACTGATCAGATCAAACGACGCGCGTCGGTCGATTTGAAAGAGCATTTTATTGATTCGTGGGCGAATTATAAAGATCCCTTGGTGCTCGCTACGGCACTAGACGAATACGAGGCAATAAAAGGAGTGTCCAAAAAAACGTGGAACACGAGACCCACGCTTGATAGGAAACCTGAAAGGCCTAAGTATGAAGATAAATCGCGCGATAGGAGTTCCGAAAGTAAACTCAACTGGCGTGAGCGGGACACAAATAAAGAAAGGGAAAAAGTCTTCGAACGTAAAAATTGGAGTAAGTGCTTTATTTGTTCCAAAACTGGGCACTTGAGGGCCAATTGTCCTGAAAACAAAAGGGCCGAAAAAACCGTTGCTAAAGTTCATCACGTTAGCGGAAATATTGATCTCGAGGAAGGTTTCAAACCCTACTTAAGCCATGCCTTAATTAATGGAGAGAAAATCACTGTATTAAGGGACAGTGGGAGTTGTTCCGATGTGGTCTCAAGCAGATTCATTAAGCCGGAGCAATTAGATGGTATGCTTGTGTGGGTGAGACAACCGCTAATGAACGATTTACGTTGTTTGCCGACGGCCGATGTAACGTTAGAATTGGACGGATTGGGGAGCATAAAAACAAAGGCCATAGTAGCAGACGCAGAATCAGACATGTCTTATTACATACTGGGGAACGAAACTCAAAAATTGATCGATAAAATTAAGAGCGATAATGCCCAGAATTTAAACGCCGTGATAACACGGAGTCAGGCGAAACCGAAACCAGAAGGATTGAAGTCCGACCCGACGAAGGGGAAAGACGCGAGAAAGAGAAGTCCCGAGTCGAAAGAGACAGGCGCGGATACACGGGAAAAACCTAAAGACGACGAAACCAGTTCAAGGGAAATGAATGGGGATTTGGGGGAAGACGAAGAGGGTTTATTGTTACCCGATCTAGTGGAGGACTTGAGCATAGGATTAAGCCAGGTGGGGAAGAAGGAATTTAAAAGAGAACAAGAAACGGATGACACTTTAAGCGAAGTTAGGAAAAGGGCAGAGTTAAAGAAGTCGCATTACGAGTATAAGGACTCGTTAATAGTACGGGAAACATACGACCACCGGGGAAATGAAAGGATACAATTAGTCGTACCCCTGAAGTTTAGACAGGGTCTTTTAATCGCGTGCCATGAGGGCATTTCGGCTCATCTGGGAGAGAAGAAAACGAAAGACAAATTGTTGAGATACTTTTTTTGGCCCAATGTAATAAGGGAGTCTGAAAATTTTGTAAAATCATGCGACGTGTGTCAGCGCGTAGGGAGATCGGGGGAGCAGAAAAAGGCCCCTTTGACACTTGTACCGATTATTTCAGAGGTATTTTCAAAACTATCAATTGATTTAGTTGGCCCCTTGCCAGAATCCAAAAAGGGAAATAAATACATGTTGACCGCCATATGTGTGTATAGCCGATACCCAGAAGCGATTCCAATTGCAGATATGCTTTCGGAAACGGTAATTGAAGCTTTGACAACTATTTTCAGCCGTGTAGGTTACGCGTCGGAAATCCAGACAGATTTGGGGCGTAGCTTTACTTCTAATTTAACTACTGCTTTTCTGAAGAAATTCGGTGTAAGGCTAAGACATTCGAGCGTGTGTCACCCTTCCTCGAATTTAATCGAGCGATTTCACAGGTCAGTTAAGAGATTATTGAAGGCGATGTGTGTCGAAAATGGGAGTGATTGGGAGGCAAACTTACCCCATGCACTGTTAGCTTTAAGAACAGTGACCCACGAATCGACGGGATTCAGTCCCGCGGAGCTAGATTTCGGGAGAAATTTGAGAACGCCGGAAACATTGTTGTTTGAACAATGGACGGGAGAGAGTCAAGAACATGAATTAGTCACTGAATACGTTTTCAAACTGATGAATCGGTTAAAACGTTGCCAAGAGCTGGCCGTCAAAAGCATGACTACTAGCAGAGATAAGAGAAAACTCTGGTACGATAGAAACGCGACCGAAAGGAGTTTCGAGCCAGGAGATGAGGTACTGGTTTTGGCCACTAGTAGACCAAATAAAATGTCGGTAAAATGGATTGGGCCAGGCGTAATCGAATCTAAAATTTCTGCTACGAATTATATTGTGAATGTTCCAGGTAGACGCGAAAAATCCCAAATTTACCACGTGAATTTATTAAAACCTTATGTGAAACGCGTGGAGAAAATCAACATTTTGACCCATGAATTTCACGACCTAGACGCGATGCAAGATTTAGAGATAGTTTAACCTTCGGCCAACTCTAACAGTTATGATTTCAGGCAAGTAGTGGAGGAAAGTGACTTGAGGGTCCGGTGCACGGCTGAACAGCTGCGGGAGTTAGAAAATTTATTAAACACGTATAGGGAAGTCTTTTCGAACGACCCAGGACTAACAGATCTAGCAGAGCATGATATTGAGCTTGTCGAAAACAAACCAGTGAGGATAAGACCTTATAGAACATCAGTCAGGCAAAATGAAATTTTGAAAAAAGAAGTCAAGCGTATGCTTGATTTAAAAATCATAAAGGAGGGGGAATCGGATTATAATTCTCCCATGATTTTAGTGGAGGCCCCGGGTAAAGAAGCCCGACCTTGCATTGATTACCGAAAATTGAACTCAATTACTAGGGCTGAATTTTTCCCACTTCCTAATATCGAGGATAGAGTTGAAAGAGTTGCCGCAGCCCAATATATCACAGTATTGGATTTGACTAAGGGGTACTGGCAGATTCCGATGACCCCCAGAGCTCAAAAATTGGCCGCTTTCGTGACTAGTTTCGGGAGTTATTTACCCCTGACAATGCCTTTCGGTTTAGTCAACGCTTCATACCGATTTTCCAAATTTATGGCTAGATTACTCAGTGGGGTAGAAGAATTTTGTCTACCATACCTAGACGACAAGGCCATTTTCTCGAATAGCTGGGAGGACCATCTTGAGCATATAAAGATAGTGTTAACCAGAATCAAGGAGGCTAAATTAAAAGTCAAAATCGCAAAATGCAAATTTGCGCAAAAAACTGTTAAGTATCTAGGGCACATAGTGGGGGAAGGTCAACGCAAACCGGCGGAGGCGAAAATCAAGGCCATCGTGGAGTTGCCGGCGCCCAAAAACAAGACAGAAATTAGAAGATGTTTGGGTATGGCGGGATATTATTCGAGCTATATAAAAAATTACGCAACCATAGTAGAACCACTCACGCGCGCTTTAAAAGGAAAAAACAAAAAGGGAAAAGTAGATTGGAGCGACGAAATGGAAAAAGCGTTCAAACTCTTAAAAACCAAACTCACCGAAGAACCCATTTTGTATGCCCCTGATTACGATTCTGAATTCGTAATACAAACTGATGCGTCTGAAGTGGGTATTGGGGTTATTTTGGCGCAGAGGAAGGGCTCAGAAGAACACCCAATAATTTTTCTTAGCCGAAAATTCACAGAACCAGAGCGGAATTACAGTGCCTCCGAGCGTGAATGTGCCGCTATAATTTTCGCAATAAAGAAGCTTAGGCACTATATTGATGGGCAAAAGTTTTCCATAGAAACGGACCACAACCCATTAATATTCTTGAAAAACAATGCAGGCAATAATCCCAGACTACTCAGGTGGGCACTGACACTGCAGCCTTATCATTATGCAATTACTCATCGACCAGGCAAAGATATACCTCACGTGGATTACTTGAGCCGAGTAGAGTAAGTCGGTCGTTAAACCCGACTATATGTATATATTAATATTCATTTTATTATGTGTAAATGTAATCGTGTAAAATACAAATGTGTTTTGTCTGTTAAAGAGAAATTTCGTAACCAAATGTGTTCAGCATTTGCAAGCTAAGTATAAAATACAGGAAAAGGTTTTTTTTAGGAATTGATATAATTAAATATGGGCCACTTGAAATGTATGAGCTAACCATTTCCCTTACAGCATATTACGTCTGGTAGCCGAAATATGATTTGAGGGAGGGGTGTTGTGAGAATTCGACGATATCTCACATTGAAACTCTCAAAATACAAGGCAAAAGCCAGCATAGGGAAGCTAATGTATTTTCACCTAGCCTCCAAATTTCTTCAGAGTCCTAGAAAATGTCGCCAGAGATGAAACAAATACCTCAATTTCTATCAATCTTCGCAGATGACACTAGGGTGAAAGGGACTCTTTTATCTAGCGAGAGAAATATTCTTTTGATGTTCACGAGGGCCTCGTTCCCGTGGGAAAGTAGAAAGTGAAACCAGAGATGAAGCCGGACGCGAAAGTTCCTGACGGCAGCCTATAGAGAAAGGGCTGGCCTATGAGATCATGGCCCACGGATGGTGAGTAGCTAATGGGAGTGGCTTTGGTCCTGGACGGAAAAACGAAACTGATAAAAGAGGATGCGAGAGCATTCTCGGGAGCTTAATTTTCCCTTCTGTTGAAGTTGAGACTTCAAGGTGTTTCTGGTCGTGCAGAGTGGAAATCTCTCACGGGTCGACGGCATCGGGGCATACTCCGAAGCACAGAAAAGCGAAAGCCAGGTGTGGCTGTTAAGATATCTCCATCACGGAGTGGAAGATCGGAGGTTCCTAAACCTCGGTTAAACACCTACAAAAGTGCGACATTCCTGTCGAGCATCGCAAGCTCTATCTTCGAAAATAGTGGACATTGAATAAGTAAGAGACTGACTACACTGAAAGCGATCTATTATTCGAGGACTGGACTTGATTCTATGAATATATTATTATCAGCTGAACTCGAACCCTTATATGAAAAATGTTGTAATTGTGAATTATTTAATCAAGAAAATTCTTATTTAATTGTTTGTGAAACAATAAAATATTTTTTCGATATTGATAAGACCAGGCCGTTGAAGTTGCCCGCTACCACACACCTAACGACATCGGCTCCGTTACAACATTTTAATGTGTGCCAATTTTTTTTTTTTTAGTTAATAACTTCACCTTGTTTGCAACTGTTCCTGTATCTTAATCTGTTATAATTTAAAAAATATAATAAATGCTTTGCTATTTCTTTTTTGTTTTGTATATTTTTTGTGTCAAAATGTGACTTGCAAATAGGCATTACAGTACAGAACCATTTATCCGGAATGCTTGGGGCCAGATGTATTCCGGATAACTGGTTTTTCTGGTTAACTGGTTGTGCATTAAAGCAGCATCCATTTGATAAATTTTATGGAATATGCATGGTTGTGGCATTATTTCTCATTTTAAATTATTAGATTAGTTGGATTAAAAATCAATGCAAGAAAGATAAAAAATTAGCCAGAGTTTAAAAGAAGGCAATTTATGGGAATCTCTTAGGAACAAAAATTCTTCTGTTTCCTCTGCATAAAAATTAAAACATCTAAAATACAACTAAATGTGATGACAAAAAATACTAGATGTTGTCATCAAATTGTACAATTGTTTCAAGCAAAGCCTATGTCAAACTGGTAATGTATGACACCTTCTTCTGCAAAGATTCTGAAATCAGTCTATCAGAAATATCATTCCGGATAACTGGTTTTCCGGTTAACTGGTTTCCGGATAAATGGTTCCATACTGTATTATGTTATTTTGGAGGTAAAAGGGATATAAAAACTGTGCGTGTGCCCCCAAGTGAGTGGAGCAATCTATGTATATATATATATATATATTAATTATTACTGAATTTATTTTTTATAGCATATAGCTATATGCTATATATTATCAATGTTCTAGCATTATAAATAAGTTAGCTAATAGAATATATTGTATGCTTTTTAATTTTATTAACAATAGTTTTAAATACATTGTGTGATTTATATTAGGTTTATAATTCTCTATATATAAGGATTTGTTTGGTTTTGCTGTTTAAACAGTTATTTACATTCAAAAGCTTACAAATTTTTATCTTGCGCTAGATGTTTAATATAAATAATAATAGATGGCAGCACCAAGCACCAAATTTGTCTCTTTCAGATTGCTCTAACTTTTAATTTTTCTAGCTCCACTTCAGTTATAATTTATACACCAGGGGGTATTTTTAGCTAAATTTTGACGATATTGTTAAACTGTTATCTATTAATTTAATAGTGCATTTTAAATAATGTAATTAATATCTATTTATTTTATATTAGATTAAATTTGTTTTACAAGGTATTTCAAATTTTATTTCAAAAGGTATTAACTGCATCCTTTGGTATCATTTACTGTGATTTCTTAACTGTTTTAATCACCTTAATCTTTTTGATATACTGGTAGATATGTGCACATGGATTTCTGTAAAATACTGAAATATTAATCGGTATGGTGTTTATTATTTCTATTTTATATCCTATAAATATTTAAATATGTTTTATTGATTCTTCCATTTCATATTATTTGTTTCTATTCTGCTTTCATTTTTAATCAATTCACTTGATTTTAGTGGTTGTTCGGGCACAGGGGAAAATTAATTTTAGCTTTAGCTTATTTTTCCCACAGAAAACAACCATTTCGCTTATATCATTGAATTCTGTGCCCTTGATAACGTAATTCAATGTATAAGCTTTTCAATTTTTGTCGGTGTCCACTTTTTTTCTTTTTTCTTCCATAATAATTCTTATAATTCTTATAATATTTTTTTTTTTTTTTTTTTTAATACTTACAGCTTTAATTCATAATAATTGACGGTGGTAGGTTATGTTTAATTAATGGTAATATATATATATATATATATATACATAGGCTGAATCCCAGAACAGCCGAGACACTTGGCATCGTTCAATTTGGCGAGGCGATAAATGGATTTTTGTTGTTACCAGTTCGTTTCGTAAATTCTTTCCACAACTACAGTGGTCTGATCTTGAATTTGGATCGGTTTAATGGGATTGGTTGATTTGTTGTGTATTGGATGGTTATGCCTACCTGAAAACTTTTATTGACAATTAGCTCAGGTGTGTTTTGACAACTCAACTCTGCATGTTTTGTAATTTGTGTAGAAGGAAGACATTTTGTAATTGTAAAATTAAAATGACGGCAAGGCAAACGTTTATTATTGTTAATATTTGTTAATTTTTTTTGCTGTTTTTAGTTGTAAAATTTGAAAGTTAAAGTACCTGTGTAATTTAGTTTGAAATTGTGAGTATTTGTTCATTTTTTTTTTCGCTGAAAAGTTAAATGAAGTTTATCGATGACTGGAAATTTATGAAATTATGGCAATTTAACATTCTTTAGAGTTGGTTTTCAAGAAAGGAGATGTCTGTTAAGGTATGTTAATAATTTTATGCATTTTTTGTTGTAGGGGGGAGTGGAGATACTTGATCATAGGGGATACTTGAGCCACCCCTATTTTCTCTACAGTAGGTTAATTTTTCTTTCTAAAATTAGCAGCATCTCTATAATAATAGCCTAAGTCATGTGACTGTCATCAATAGCTTCGGGTTGACTGCTTCACTTTTTATATGCCAAACAGCCAATTTGGAAATTTAATGTTAGCCGGGTGCAGGTGATAAATTGCCAAATATTGTTCCATCGCCATCATATCGTCAGTATTATAATAGTCCATCTCATGCCACTGTCATAAACAATTTTTCTCGAGGTAAATTAAAACAAAGCTTTGATGTTGACATTAAATGTCATAGTTTATAGTATTATTTATTACTTTTTCTTTTCTTTTTCTTCTTTTTTTTTTTTTTTTTTAAGAAATAAGAGAAAATTGAGAGTCATAAATTTTAAGCATTTCAGTTTTAAATTAAAGTTATGTATTTTAAATAAAATGAATAAAAGTATTATATTTTAAATGAAATTAATGAAATAAGAAAAAATACGACGGGTACAATGTTTGGCGATTTATCACCTGCACTCGGCTGACATAAAAATACCGAGTTCATGATTTTTGTTTCAGAATCTTCCGATTTGGCAAAGGATTGAGGAAGTAAATTAAATTATGAATAAAAGTAACATGATACAATGCTTAGCACAGATTTAAAGGAGACCAAACTGGTCGCCAAGGGTGGCTAGTGATAATATATGTATAGTTCTGCATATGTAAAAAAAAAAAATCACTTATCTTGGTACCATTTTGAAAGTATAGTGATTAATAGTTGCTTTTTCCCTATCTGAAGTAAATATTTAGGTGAGTGCTTTTTATATTTTTTTGTAATCAAAGTTTTGTTTTAAGCTGCAACAATATAGATAGATTTAATAAGTATAATTTCAGTTGTATTTTGAATCTAAAATAATTCAAATAGCTGCATGCATTACTTAGTAAAAGTCTGATAAATAAAAATGGTAATAGTGGGGATATTTGGCCCATGAGATTGGATAGTATACATGAGCCATGCTCAACCATCCCTACTAGGCAATTAGACGTATGGGTGAAACAAAAAAAAATATGTTTTTTTCATGCTCACAGACAGTTTTTTTTTTTTTTTTCTGCGTAAAATGGGGAAGAATTTTTTTAATTTTTTCATTAAAAAATAATCAATAAGGACTTAATTTGAAAACATACATTTAAAATAAATATGTATATTTTGTTAATGAAAATATCCTTTTTCTTTCATTTTGACTTACAAAATAGTCTGTCTAGATAAATGTAGGCATAGTTTTCAATTTAACTTTTTGACTAATACTAAAATCACTTTTTTAAACTGATTTTACTGGTCATAACTCTAATATTTTAACTAGTTAGGCCCAAAATATTAAAAAATTTATTTTGCTATAGTAATATTTTAAGATTAAATATTGTATACTGAAAGTCTAACCTGTTACTGTAACTTTTTTTTTTTAAACTTAACCACCAACTGAGGATATTGCTATCATTGATGAAACCCAAGTTGAAATGATCCTTCGATCACCAATTATCACTACGAAAAATGATCGTGTTACTAGTTTTGTTTTCACGACTGGTTTCAAAGGACTTAGTGTATCTTAATTTATCACTATGTAAAACATTTATAAAATAATAAAAAGAAAAATATTATTTTCATACGCATTTTTTAGTATTGGCTCAAGTATCCCTTCACCATGGCTCATGTATCTCCCTCATAGGGATACTTGGGCCACAATGTAAAAGAAAAAGTAAAAATTTATTAAACAAAGAAAAGTAGTTCAAAATGAATTGAAAATGGTTTTCAATTGAAAAAAAAAAATATATCAAATTTTCAACTACAATATTTTATTTTGTTCTAAGAAAGTATAATTTTTTTTTTTTAATTGAAATTTAAAAAGTGGCTCAAGTATCCCTATCTTCCCCTAGCATTTTATATTAGCCGTTTATTGTATATTTCTCATGTATGCTGGCCTTACGAATTTTATACATTTTGAGATTTCTACACAGCGAGAACTGCTGAATCCAATGGTGTTTTTTTTTTTTTTTGGTTAATGAATGCGTAAACATTCATACAATGTTTAGTGATTGCCGCTTTAACAAGTTTTGTACATTTTGAGATTGCTACACAGTGAGAACTGCTGAATCCAGTGATGTTTTTTTCTGTTAATGAACACATAGGCGTTCATACGACGTTTAGTGATTGCCGCTTTAACGAGTTTCCTGCGTTTTTCAGATTGCTGCAGAACTAGATTGCTGTGTTCAGCGATATATATATATATATATATATTTATGAATGTGAAGCGTTCATACTTCTGTAAATTAGAAATGAATTGCTCAATGTTCACTGATATAGGCACATACTTTAAAATATTAAATGACGCCATGATTTTTTTCTGAAAATTGTTGAGAAATGAAAATTTTAATCATTTGGAAAGATACTTTAAAAATTTCACATTTTTCAATAAACTTATGTTGAAAAGTTTTTTTTTTTTTTTTAAATCTCATAAAAATCAGCTTTCCTGTGTTTTCTAATACGTCGTTATTTATGAATGTTGTATTTCCAATGATTCCAGGATGATGATGTAGTAAAAAACAGTCTGGAAGCATTCAGGAAAGTGGACCAATCACGTTAGTTTTCAGGTTGCCACATTTTAGGTTGGCGTATGTGGGGTGTTTAGCGCTTGTCAGAAAAGTCACCAAATGGGGTGTTTTGCCTGTTCTGGGATTGTGCCTATATATATACAGTCGAACCCGGTTAAGACGCGTTTCTAGGGAATGGACAAAAGTCGTGTATTAAGCGGGATCACATATTAAACGTGATTTGCATAATGTTGTAGGAGCTGGGATTTTTTAACATCTAATCGTATAAACTAACTTTAGAGTTTTCATTTATCTGTTTACGGTCCAAAATCGAGTCTTTTACTTTTATTGAGATCAAAATTTAATTGCATTCCATTTTAGCACATTGTTTCTTTTTATAGGACCGACTGGATTAATAACGGAAAATAAATATGGATTCCAACATGGGTTTATTATCTATTAATACGTTGCAATCAAAAATAAAGCAACAAAAATAATATTCTTACTAGACTATTTTTTTTAACAGAAAGAAAAAAAATATTAAATCTTTGAAGCACAACCCAGTTTTTAAAATCATACTTAATACTTGTAATAATGAGTATCATTATAATCTAACACTTGTAATATTGAGTATCATTATGATATACTTGTGGGTCATTCCATGTCAAATCAACACACTGATTTTACTTCACTATTTCAAATTTGAATGAAATTTGGCACATAGTTACTTTTCATACAGATATAGAAAAATACCAAATTTTATCAAAAAATATCAACCCGTTTTGAAAATATACCCCCGTGAATATTCAAAAAATCAGTCAAAAAACCGTGACAGACCAATTTTCAAAATGATGTAGAAACTTTCCTAATTAAGCTAGAGAGATAAAATTGATGCCATTTTACAGCAAGTTTCAAGACCTTTTCAATGATATCTAACACAGTTAGGGCTTAGAAAAATTTATTTTAATAAAATTTAAATTTAAATTTAAAATTTGAATTTTTCAAAATGCGCCGCTTCAAAAATTTTCAAAAAATTTTGAATAATACTTTATTTAGTACTGAAAAGATTGTATGAGTTTGAAAGTGGGATCTTTATGGGTTCATGTTAAAATACTGCATTGAATAGAGCATTCCTGATTAAAAAAACACATAATTTCCTTAATACAACATCTTTTAAAGCCTAGAAAACATTAAAAAGAATAATTTATTTAAGATTTGAGATTAATCACATACATATATATATTTAAAAATTGTGTAATGATGTGTTCTCTGGTTAGAATATTTGAATAACTCATAATTTATTGCTGGTTAAAAAACTAATTTATTTAAGATGTGAAAGTAATAACATTGGTTTTGTATAAATAGAAAATAATTATCAGATCATATATTTATTGCTTGAAGCTCTTGTACAGTTTATTGCTTGAAGCTCTTGTACATTTTATTTATTTGTAAAACTTCATTGTCTGACAATCTGTATACTCTTCCTGTTGGAGTTAATAGGGTTTACTAAAGATAGGATTTGAATAATAGAAACCCACAATATATCTGGCTTACTTGGGAAAGAAAAAGAAGGTGAAGGTCCTGCTGGATGTAGAAAAGACACCTTTACTTCATCATCAGTTTCATTTTTTGCCAGCACATATGCAAGCCACCAATTATGTTCATACATAACCTCTTACTTCTGAAAGTTGAAGTGTGTCTTCCGATAAGGATACTTTCTCAATTACTGATTCAGATGCATAAGAAAATGCCTTAACTTTAATTTTTGATGTGCTTGAGGCTACTGGGATAAATGTAATTTCTGTGTACCTTTAATAGTAATGGATTTACTAAGACGATTTACTAAAAAATTTTCTGTATTGATGTATTCGTCTTGAGTAACATATAAAAAATTTACAGACGGAATATTTTCCACAGCCCACTGGTACAACTGTATTGGTGTCATAATTTGGTTTTCAGATGGGCGCTGTAAACTTGCCCTAGCTGCCAACCTCTTTACTGTGCCACCAACACCATTGCACGGTCCTTTATCATGTGCAGTGGCCGAAATGTGCCACTCAGCTTCAATATTAAAATCATTTTTGTGGAAACACAAGTTGGTGAAATTCTTCTTGTTTTTATAGTATTGTGCAGCTGAACCGTTGGAATAATAAAAGATCCTTTCAAACTTTGCTTTAAAAAAATCAATCATTTTTCTTTGGAAGCAATACACTGCTACTGTGTTGTGTTCTAAGCATTCAGATATTACAACTAAACTCTGATGTTTAATCTTTCCTTCACTATTGTAATTAATTACAAAAGGGTGGACAGTGGCTTGTTCACTGATCCAATGATAGCTTTGGACCTCATCCTGTAAAATAAATGTGTAGTTCTCAGAAAAATCACACATTACAACATATCCTGAATCTATCAAATTGTTCTTGACTTCATTAATAAATGAAGCTTGCTGCTTTGCAATAAAATCATGCCGAGCAAGAACAAAAAGCTTTTCACAAAGCAGATCAATGAATTCTGTTGCAGATTTCTCTAGAGTTTCTAAATTACACCGATCAACAGAAACCCATTGTCGAAAAGTTACTTTTTCAATCATGTTCTCATCAAATACATTTTCTAACATGTCTTTAATTTCTCCACTTCCAGGACAAGATGAACATTCTCCCAAGTAAGAAGCTACTGAAGCAGGATTACATAATATTTTAGCAAGGCAATGTTTATATGTTTTTAATTTACCATCAGTACCAGCATCAAGTTTAGTATTTTCAATCATCAATTTCACATTTTGATGGGTAGTGCATACACAAACTGTATGAATTCCACTTTGACCAGCTAGTATGCAATGCTTAGGCCTGAGTTCAGCAAATTTAGAAAAACCTACCTTCATATTTGGAAATTTTTCTTTATATGATCTGTACGCTTCCATTAAATTACACAGAACTAACCGTTTAGATAGTTTTACTTTCTCTCAATTTTCTGTTCGTACAGATGCACAATATTTCATCCCTGGCAATATTCTACTTATTTCATCACTTTCATAAAAAGCCTTTATGTTTTCAGCAATTTCTGCAGGAAGACTTTTTCCAGGCTTCTGATTAGGACTTGCTAGAATGCCTTTGTCTAGCAAAAGTTTTTTTGATTTCCTAACCATATAATTAGGAGCATTGAACTCTCGCATAATTTTCCGTATACTCCATGTTTCAGGCAAGCAGGTCAGTATCATAATTTTTTTAACTTTAGAGGTACAGTTAGAAAACTGAATTTTAAGATTGTTTAAAACTGCTTCTTCTGGTGTCTCAGTCTCACTATCTGAAGATCTTTCAGCATTTACAAAAAGTTCACGTCTTATTGCAGAATTTATCTTTTTGATTTTATTTGATGCATAACCTTTGCTTTCTGCTTTTCTTTTATCAATAGGAGACTCTCCTAATTCATGTAATGAGACATTAAGCATTTTAACTATTTCAGACTTTGGAGTAAAATTTGGATCTACATCTAAACTTTCAGAATTTTAATTTTCTTCAGATTTTTGGTCTAATTCATTCTTTTTCCAAAGGTACAGCTGTTTTCTACAAGAATGGCAGACTTTTGCTGTTTTTGGCATATCTTTGTAATGATCTATCATCCAGTCTGTAACATCCCTTAATTTGCTTTTGTCTCTTACTCTGTGATTATTTTTCTTAAATGGGTTGAAACACTGTCCAGTAAAATGCCTTTGATCAGCCATATTTAAAATTTCATATAAGATTAATCTTTTTACATAATATTTAAATTATATTTTAATTGAATAAGCAATTTTTAATGTTAAATATATATATATATATTAATTTTAAGTATATACAAAATATTTTAAGTTTAAAAAATAAATATTTAATTTTTAAGTTACTATACTACAAAAATTAGAAAATTCAGTATGTTCATTAGTTTGTCTAAATCTCAGTAGAAATCAAACACATCTGACTGACTGAGAGCTTATCAGCTTACAGACCGAGTTAGAAAATTAGGGAGACAGGTAGTCTGTGACTAACAAAACTTATCTTGACATGCACTGTTCTATAGAAGCCTGTTTTGGTTTGCAAAGCATGTACAGCTGTGTTGAATTCTGATTGGAAAGATTTTGTAGTAAAACTTTCAAGATGCAGTAATTAATTTTATATTTTTAAAATCCATAAATAAAATATATTTAATTGTGATCTTTACAATCATTTTAATAATAAGGTAAGTACAAAATGAAAATTTAAAAATAAATGAAATACACTAAGAATTTCAAGCAATAAATACATGCACTTATAATTATATATTTGATATTATACAAAGCAAATATGATTAATCTCAAATCTTAAATAAATTATTCTTTTTAATGTTTTTTTAGGCTTTAAAAGATGTTATATTAAGTAAATTATGTATTTTTTAATCAGGAATGCTGTATTCAATGCAATATTTTAACATGAACCCATAAAGATCCCACTTTCAAACTCATACAATCATTTTAGTACTAAATAAAGTATTATTTAAAAATTTTTGAAAATTTTTAAAGCGGTGCATTTTGAAAAATTCAAATTTTAAATTCAAATTTAAATTTTATTAAAATAAATTTTTCTAAACACTAATTGTGTTACATATCATTGAAAAGGTCTTGAAAATTGCTGTAAAATGGCATCAGTTTTAGCTCTCTAGCTTTATTAGGAAAGTTTCTACATCATTTTGAAAACTGGTCTGTCAAGGTTTTTTGACTGATTTTTTGAACATTAATGGGGGCATATTTTCAAAACGGGTCGATATTTTTTGATAAAATTTGGAATTTTTCTATATCTATATGGAAAGTAACTATGCACCGAATTTCATCAAAATCTGTGAGGGTAAGGTAAATTTTTGTTGAAAATTGTGTTGACTTGACATGGAATGAGCCTTGTAATAATGAGTATCATTATAATCTGTCCTTTTTAATATAAGAAAAAAAACTATCCTTTAAATCTTTCTGTAAAAAATATTGTTATATCGTTAGCACAGCAAAAAGTAAACATAAAAGAATTAATTACCTAACCGCAGTCATGTTTGTTTAATCTTTACGAGTTTCAATTTTTGTTGCCTATAATATGCATTATAAAACATAGCAGTATAACGTACATTTAAAACCTCCCTAACAGGTATGATCAGTGGTGGGATTCAAATAATATAACAACCGGTTCGCTGCAGGAAATGATTTCTGATGTATTAAGATGAAGGAAAAATGAAGCACCATACATAGATTATGAAACCCTTTCCATTAGTATAAGAACGTTAAAAAACTTTGATCATTTGGCATAGTGGAAAACAAAAACCGAAAACATGCTTCCCTGTAAAATGATGTAATTTATTTAATAAATATTAGGCAATCATGAAAACTGGTATCAGAAAATGCATCAAAACTGTATAATACAACAAGCATAATACAAAAATAACAGAAAATTAAGCTTAAGAACCAAGCCATGTCCATGACCTAAAGTTACAATCAGTTAGATATTAAAACACTAACTTTAGGAAGATTGTGTAAGAAGTATTGCTGAAGTCTTTAATCTCATGAGAGTACTAACTCACTGCATGCCAAGCATCACATTCTTGCGTTGGTAATAACTTGTAATTTCTTCAAAGTTAATCTCGGTAAATGGGCTATTGTGAGTTTTAGGTGATTGATTTCTAGATTTTTTAATGCATGTTTTATGCTAGGTTTTGTGAGCAAAGTCGCAAATTTCACTGAAATACTCGTCAATTTCATCTTCTATAATTAATTCCACATGACTCTAAAAATTATTTTTGAAGTAACAATAATGCGCACATGAAGAAGATGTATCTGGAAACTATAATAAAATTTAGTTCAATTATAAAACTTGCTACATCTTTTAAAAACCTTTTCATACAATATGTGGACATGGATAACAATTGCCGATGAAATGCATCGGCATACTATACATTTTCCATGCATTAAAACCAGCAAAAATAAATTCGAATTATTTTGGGTAGCCTGTACTTGAAAATAACTTTATATTTTTGATGTTGAAAGGTTAAAAAAGTATTAAAAAGGGTAGTATATTGTTTCATATAGTTAATACTTAAAGAAAGCAAAGCGTGTAGAAAAAAACTAGATCATAGTATAGAAAAGAATTTTAAAATATTAAATAACTTACGTTATTTTAGATATTTACATGTAGTTTCATGATAAGCATCCTCACTTTCAATTTCCCTTGTCTTTACTCGAACATTGTAGGATGTGTGCTTCTTTCTTAACGTGCATTCATTATATATAAAGTCGGAAACCATTCTTTTAGAGGTTTTATGACAATTAGATTAATCGTCATTATGTTTGATACATTAAAAATAGTTAGTCGACTTCTCTTCTCTGACCATCTTATGTTTATCTTTGAACTTGCAGAATTTCTGACAGGATTTTTCAGCATTTTGAATACTTTCAAGACTGTAGTTTTAGAAAAATATTTAAAATATAGCAAAAAAAAAAAAAAAAAAAACCCCTCGATAATCATTAATATTAATTATAAGTGCCATTAAATATAAATAAATGTTCTATAGCTGCTTTCCACGGATATATTATTTCTCCAATATTCAATTAATGTAATCTGATGTAGAAAGAACTGTAGTTTATTTCTCTATTAAAATTGGTTTTAAATGTTCAGAATTCAGTAACCTGCAAGTTTTTTATTTCGTTGCGTTGTTTTTGAAAAGCAAGTTCCCGAGCTCACTAAAACCTTTATAATCTTCTACAAATTTGATAAATTTTTCAAGTTTCTGAAATAATAAAACCTTCATCGTCTTTCTTTTAAATCTGCTTTTTTCTTCCGAAGCATTTCAAACGCTTTAAAATTTTTATAAGTTTTCATTCTTTATGCTTATACTTCTTGTTCGCAGTGCTTTTTGAAAGACAAGCAATTTCGTTTAAGATATACAGTTATCAAGACAATGTCAGTTATAAAATATATAGGGCGTCTCTTCTTATTACTGACCAAGAGTTTATGCCTAAATCATTAAATTTAGATTACTTCTAATTTCAAAAATATTTCAATTGCTGCTCTTCATCACCATAGAGGCTGTTTTTACTTTAGCCTTTTAAGACATGAAGATTTCTGGTAGAAATGAAAAGTTTCGGTGGCTTACCCTAATTAATAGGATCATATCTGATTGATTGAAAAAATATTTTTAAAAATACCCGATGTCAGGTTATGCGGAGGGAGGGTCCACGCAATTCTGTGGGTGCAGGCTCGATTTTAAATCACGCAAAAAAGAGGAAAATGGTTTTTTTTTTCTTTTTTAGGATCACCTACAAAATTACGTAGGTCAGGTCTTAAATGGTTAGCAGAAAGTTACAAAATTTAAATTTTTATTATGTCCTTTAGCTCTTATAACATATTTAGAAAAACATTATCTATGCTATAGCAAGTGAAACAAATTTTTTGCACGACCAAAACTTCTGGCATTATGATATTTAGAATTTTAGGAACTTTTATCATTTCTTGGTACAAAAATCAGGCTAGACAATACTCGAAATTCGTAAAATGCAAAGTATCACGACTCGGCAAGTTTAAGCTATAGATTGTTTTTTCATTCGTTAAAGCATGCAAAATACTTTTCTAAATATGACATATTGGACTCAGGGGTTTTATAAAAATTTAAAATTTGCTACATTTACGAAAATAACTACTTTGGTTTAAATGATTTCTAAGATATAAAGAACAACATAAAAAAAAAAAATCCAATTGGAAGTATACTACTATATCTAACGATTTAACTATTAGCTCTTGCTCAGCAACAACAGGGAACATTCCGTATATTTTCAAAAGAAGCATCCAAAGCAAAGTAACCTTGAATTCAAATATAAGTGGTTATTGTAATGTTGAATAAGCATGCTATATAATCAGGGTTAGTCTAGGCTGCCAATTTAGATATAAAAATTTTCAAATATTCGAAAAATCAATTTTTTTAAGTTAAATTTACTTCTAACAGGACTGATGAAGAAAAAAATGTATTTTTTTGCAAATGAAACATTATTTTTACTAAGTGAAAAATATCAGAACATGTCACAGTGTCATGTTTACAAAACGCTGAGTTGTGCAGATAAATATATAAAGAACGTAAACTAATGTAAATGGGATTTCTGCATTTGAAGTATCATTTTAACAACCGGTTCGCCGAACTCAATACTACAGATTAATAACCAGTTCTACCGAACTGGTGCGAACCGGCTGGATCCCACCACTGGGTATGATCATCTCTAATCATAATATTTTTTATGAGATATCTGAGAAACCTGAGTTCGCTGATATCTCTCTACTACAGTAAAAACATACAGCCAAAGAATGTTAGGAGGCGGGTTCAAAGAAAAACTACAGTTTTATTAATTTAGCGAAGTTTTGTTTCATTAAAATATGTACCACTATTTCCCATTAGTAATTTTCGCCTTAATTAATATGTTATTAAATAAGGTAAATAATAATATTCGGAAACAGTGTTTTTTTATCTGAATAAAAAAATAAGCTAAATTGGCTACATTCGAGAAGAGAGAAGGAATTCGCGTCTTAAGCGGAGTTTATTCCTCAAAGGACCGAAAATTTATCGCGTATTAAGCGGGATCGCGTAATAACCTTTCGCATGTTAAACGTGATGTTTTTGCATTACCCTTATGGGCGATGTTCAAGGGATAGGAGAAAATACGCGTATTAAGCGGGATCGCGTATTAACCATGAGCGTTTTAACCGGGTTCGACTGTACCTTTATATGTATTGGAAAGAATGTTCTGAAAAAATTCCGAGGCATGTAAAAAGATTTAAGGAATATTAAAGAACATTTTTAGGCAGATTGGACTCTCTGTTAAAGAGAAAAAAAAATACTGCAAAAGTGATCCACTGTGCTCCAGTCACCCCTAGGATAAAATAAGAGCATATTTAACCCCGGGTTTTAAAAAAGCACATCGACTGTTTTTTTTTTTTTTAAATCCTGATATAAATTATAATGCTAAACCACAGCATATAATAAGTCCATAATTTAAAACAACTCTGATTTCAGGGAGGAGGGTTCAGCCTCATAAGTTCTCCCTCTCAATTACGCTTCTGGGACATGCATATGACCAAATGTGAAAGCATTTACTTAATTAATTTGGCTTTGAGTTCCAAAACAATCTGATGAAGCCAGATAAGAAACCTAACAAAGTATTTACAAAAATAAATAAATTTTTCCATAAAAAAACCATTAATAACTTCTGTGAAATACAATCTTTCATTTACCATTAATTTCCTAATTTTTTGGTATACAGTAGAAGATCATTTTAATGTTATATTGTATAAATGCAATTCTCTTAAGATATAACACAGCTTCTGAAAAGTAAACAATGAATTTTACACTTAAGAAGAGCCTACAATCCATATTGCAGAAATATTGCTACGAACCTCTAGAGGACTAAATGTCAAACATTATTTCAACTTTATATCCATAATTCCAAATTTTTTAATGAAAAAATTGCTATCATTAAATTAAAAATTTTTGGAAATATAGGTAAGTAATACAATTATTTTGTCCAGGTGTATTTTGATCCTGCTTATAAAGTAATTTCACAATAATATGATATGATCTATATTATGCAAAAATTCATAGTCGACACAACTTTGAGTCCTGAGGAATGCAATACAAAAATCTTCTGCTATATATTGATATTGATGATATGTTCCTGACCTACTTGGTCACGTTTACAAGGTAAGTTTTAATGATGTATGAAATTATCTATATAATGCAAAATTCTATATAAAGTAAAACCTTGAATTTTTAGGTTTGTGTTCTAAAGATCTTCTACTGTATTACGATAATACATGTCAACTACCCTGATATTTATCTATAAACAGGCCTGCAGAGTTGGAGTCAGACTCATTTTTGAGCTAAAGAGTCGGTTTCACTAAAAAACAAGCCAACTCGGACTCCAGATTCTTTTGTTAGACATTTTAAAGTGAAATGAAACAAATGTATGGGCTTACTAGGCTACTCAAGTTAAAGATGACCAATTTACTGCGGTGTACAAAGTAGGTACAGAATAAGTAACAGGATACTACCCATGTACAGAGTAGATGAAAACTGTTTTAATTCATAACTGTAGTAGATGTTTAACATTTAGTATATAACTACTTCCCCTCGTATTTTGGGGGTTTGCTGATAGAACATAGAACCCAAGGTACAAAGGTCTGCAAGGACTCAAGGCCTGGGAAATGAAGGCAATTTTTCAAACAGGCAGTGTAAGTAGAATTAAGACAATTTATATATTAATGGGCCGGATCAGACCGATAAAAAAATTGAGCAAGCTGACAAGCCCAATACAACAAATTTGAAAGAAACAAACTACATCTATAAAATAGGAACAATTTACAATGGGCATCATTGGGGTGAGAATAATACAAAGGTACGGCCAAACTTTTTAGGGGATGGGCCTTAAAATTTTGGCTCATGCAAATCTCTTACCGGAGGAAATGCAAAAATTATAAATTTGTATTTTTGGAGGCAAAAGAACTAAGAACACAGTATAGCAATATAATAGAAGACTTTTTCCTCCCTCAAATTTTTTCGGTCTGTATGACCAAAAGTCAAAATTCTAAAATACCCTTCCTTTATTTATTTTTGTACTTGGGAGTCAAAGTAAGATGAAATTGTAATTCTTTTTTTCTGAATCGGCGATACCCAAAACAATGATAAAATACTGAAATTTCGTTATCTTTCACCTTTCGAATTTCAGATTTTTCAGGTCTGCTGAACTTGATTTACAGCCAAAATTGTAAAATTAATTCAAAAAATATATTTTTTTTCTTTAGAATCTACATAATCCGAATTATGGCACAGATGTCATATATGCCCCCATCTTAGCACGGTTTTTTTCCAATGCCAATTTCGCGAAAACATCAACAGCATAAACAACAACGTACAGGTTACCATATCAAGCAAAATAACGACACTTTGGTGCCCCAGAAGCAGAATTTTCTGCATCAGTCTGCAGCAAACTAAAATTTATCTGTGACCTAACAATGCTAGACTAAGCTTAATATCATAATAAGTAATATAAACCCATAAAATAAGCAAAATTTGCATTTATAAAGAAACTATAATAAAAGGATATAACAAATACCAGAAATCTAGAGACTTAAAGTAAATTTCAGTTATTTTTTAAGCTCAGCATTTCTTTTTAAGCTTGGGGATTAATCTGCAAGGTTTAAAATAATCTGCAGAGCCCGCTGCCATGCTGCATTGTTTCTGCTACTGGGTTTGGTGCCAGTTGTGTATATGACATTGGCATCAGAAAAAAAATCGTGCCAATATGGGGTGTATATGACATCTGTGCCCGAATTATTTCCAAAATAATAAACATTATAATTTTATTTTTCCTCCTTTCCATAAATTTTTTCGACAGTCAGCAAATCCAAAATAATAAAGTTTATATTTTGTGTTCTTTAGACTTCGACAGTTGGATTTTTCAGATTTGCAGATGCAAAATTGTAAAATTAATAAAGGGAAAAAAAAAAATTATTTTTGAAGCCCTAAAAATATAATCAATGCCAAAATAGTGAGATTTTAACTTTATCTATAATCTAAGCTATATTCATTCATATATTCTATATTCATTCTAAATTCTTATTGTAACGCTCGTCCTATTGCACTTATATACTACTAAGATTCATAAACTGTCTTAAATTGCTGGGAAATATCGTTTATCACATATTGTGTTAAATATTTTGCTCATTCTGTTTAGTTATATAATATAAATGAAATAAATATAAATTAAAACAAAGCTTACTGCTGCTAACAATCCATGTTTAGAAAGATGAAGCATAACATCCTTTAAGACATCTGAATCAATATTAGAATCGGGCGCTTTACCAAAAATTTGTTTATGTAAGTCATAAGATAACATCTGAATATTAATCGGATTGTACCGTGGACCTTCATTTTCATTTTTACATAAAAAGGAGCAAGTACTTATTTTACTAAAGCGACAAACATAACGAGAAACTTTTCCCAATTTGAGAAATTCTTTAAAAGATATTATTTGGTTACATCCACGACGACACAACATAGTAAAACGATCTGGTAATTTAAATTTATCGCATAGTTTTTCATTTCTCAAAAGAATAAACGACGCCTCCCACACTGTTCAAAAGTTCTGCCATCACATTTGTTTACACCAAAATGCAGTAAATGTTATGAAAGACCAGTAAAACATTGCAATGGTTTGCTTAGCCGAAAAGCTAATATTCTGTTCACAAATAATAATCGAGTCGCACGCGCGTAAAGGAGACAGATACATGGAGTGTATCTACACTAAGGCCAAGCGTTCGGATCACGCTAGAAATGAGCTTTTGAGGCTCTGAACGCTTTCGGGTAAAGTTGCGGGATTTTTTTATTTACATTTACAAACATGGCAGCAGCTGCACTTTCGACAGTGCAAATAGATTCAATTATCACTTTTTTTAGATGGGAAACTGTTCCACACTGTTAAAAATATCGTGAAAAATTACCTCTGTTTTTAAAGGCTATCTATTTTTTGACCAATGAGAACGCTTCATAGGTATTAATGTCGCGTTCTCATTGGTCAGAAAATAGAGAGTCTTTAAAAACAGAGGTAATTTTTCACGATATTTTTAACAGTGCAAGTTAATTTTTATGTGGAATACTATCGCAACAAATATGTATCACAGGTTTTGCTAGCCATTTTAGGCTGAATCGGAGATTCATTCATTCGATGGAAAATATGGTACGTTCAAATTATTATGTGTTAAAATTATTGTATGTCAAATTATTATTTTTGTAATATGAAAAAGCAGAAACAATGTGCGATAAAACTGATCAAAGCAGTGATTCCGATTAACAGTCACAGTTAAGCTATAAAATGATAAACAAATCAGATTTCCCAACCACGTGATCACTTTACCCAGCAAAATTTTTCAGGTAATGTGGGTTCCCCGAAATCTGGGTAATCTCCGGCTCTGAACGTTGCGGGAAACACGGAAAAAGTCACGTGCTGCCGGCTCTGAACGCTTCGGGTTCCCCACGGGGAGGCCTGGGGAACCCAGAGTGCGGTCTGTGAACGCACCCAAAGTAAGTTTAAGTCTGGGGAAAACTGATTTGAATCCCATGGTTTTAGGGTTTTTTTCTGCTTTTTTGTAAATATGTTTCATAAATTTGAATTTTTCTTGATAAATGGAATAAGTTTAATATTAATAAAGCCTATGTAGCAGAAGTATTTCTATGATTAAAATAAAATACTTATTTAAATTCGATAAAATGAGTTGTTCCACGGTTAAAAATTTACATTGCAGTACCATTTTAATATACAGAGAGTTTCATTTCAATGCATTATTATCAAAAACGTTAACTTTTTTATCAAATAAAAAAAAGTATTGTGCGAAAACATACATTTGCACGTACGATTAATTTTCCATTTTTACTTTCTTCTATCTTTAAATGAAGAAAGTATTGGATTCGTAAAAATTTTCGACTTCTGGTTTTCGACGGATTTACACGTTTTAGTAGTCAAAGATTCCGAAAAACTTGTTTTTACAAAATTTCTGTCTGTGAGTCTGCGACTCTGTCTGTATGTATGTGACACAAATTTTGTAGGCGCTGTATCTCAAGAACTAATGCACGGAATTTAATAAAAATTTATATTCAAGTAGTTTTTAATATAAACTAGTGCTGATTAGTTTTTGGTGTAAATCTCCCAACAGGTGGCGCTGCTATGCTGTATTTTTTGCGATTTCTGTAATAGCCATATCTCAAGAACTAATGCACAGATTTTCATCAAACTTCAGATTCAGTTAATCCTTGATATGAGTTGGGGCTGGTAATATTTATGTGTAAATCGCCCAACAGATGGCGCTGCTATGCTGCATTTTGCAGCATTTACACGATTTTCGTAATAGCTCTATTTCAAGAAATAATGCACGGATTTTCATCAAACTTCAGATTCAGTTAGTCCTTGACATGATTTGATGTTTTGTTCCTTTTGGTGTAAATTGCTCAACAGGTGGCGCTGCTATGCTGCATTTTTTCCGATTTCCGCAATAGCTCAATCTCCAGAACTAATGCACGGATATTCATCAAACTTCAGATTCAGTTAGTCCTTGGCATGAATTGACGTTTTATGCATTTTGGTGTAAATCGCTCTACAGGTGACGCTGGTATGCTACATTTTTTGTGATTTCCGCAAAACTCTATCTCAAGAACTAATGCTTGGATTTTCAACAAACTTCAGATTCCGGTATACCTTGATATTAATTGGTGCTAAATTGATGTAATTTCTTGTACTATTTAAATGATTTAATTGACGTGATTTATGGTTTATATAGAAGAAAGTTTTGTGATGGCCACAACATACTAGTTCTTAATGGAGTACGCCAACAGTGAATCAGAATGCAATGTATATACCGTCATTAATCGACAACTCTGATAAATAAAAGGTATCGGAGAATGTCCTACCCAATATTGGCCAATATT